>OU611831.1:4807115-5407692 GCA_914767695.1 Ptilodon capucinus
TTGGATAGTGCACTTATCGCTCCGATGATCCTGTCTGTAGCATCGAGATTCGACGTAGTAGCTCCGGTGCTACACGAACTAGCATGCGACTCGGGAGGCGGTGGCGGCAAGAGCGATGACGAAAGAGAGCACGTGGTCATCACGGCGCCAGCACCCATCGCCGACCCCGTAGCGCTAGTATCCGCGAGAGGCGGCACCAGCGGCTCCATACCACGTGCAGCGTTCACGTTAGAGGTGTTTTCTAAAGCGGTCAATCTCGTCAGAATCATTCCAAGTTGTTCTTGGAGATCCGTCGATTCCGCATTCCTACCACCTCTATTTCTAGCTGAACGTCGCTCGGCCATTATATCAAAAAGAAAAATCAAAACTAATTTTATGCCAGGACAACCAAAAGCAGATAGAGCTACAGAGCCCTATCCCACTTCTGATTTTAGCGACGGCCTTTAATTTTATTAAAAAAAATAACACGATCACAATGAAACTAAAATTATATTCAAAATTACAAAAACAAAATAACGGCTACTATTTTAAATTCAAATTATTATTTAAACGGACAGGGATTTTTCCTAGCTAGTGAACGCTGCGCGTGCCCGAAGCAAAGTGGTCGAGCTGCGGAGCCAGAGACTCCAACAACGGCTCTCGATGCGATGACGTCAGCACTGCGAAGAGTAGGGCTAGCCACGCCCCTCGCCTTTCTCTTTGCTTGAAGTCGTCGCTAACATTATTATTTTTGACGGCGGCTTATGTTAGTGGGTAAGCGTAGGCTGCTAGGCTCACTGAACGGGTTGGTTGCGGGTTCGATTCCGCAAGTGGCAAAATTCGGAAATGGCCTTTTCGAAATATGCCATAGTCTGGGTGTAACTCGGAATGACTGGGATCGCCCCCAGTCCATTGTATGGTATCTGTAGTAAAACCTTTGCCTAGTTCAGAATTATACTATGATCATGTGTTGTCACAGACCAGGTACCTTTTTTTTTTGTTATTTTTTTGAATGGACTACGCTGTTGGCCGTGAGCTGGCCTTTATAGCTTTACCGGAGGAGTGGCGAGCGCAGAGTGCACTCCAACCAAGGCCTTAAGGGCGGAAAAGGGTGGCAACTAGCTCAAGGGCGCACAGAGGGCACGACCTCGGCTTGGGCAGTTACCGTGAGGGGAGAGGTAGTGACTGTGCTCCTAGGTGCAAAGATGCATCTATGAGCGGAAGAGGGGGTTCCTCGACCTCGCCGGCGAGATCGGTGTCTGTTTAAGGCTGGTGTAGGTGTGTTGGTGGCCCTCTCGATGCCTGGGCCGAGAAGGCCGGTGATCGTGTCGGGAGGATCAATCAACACGTGTCGCGAACGGCGGCGACGAGTCGATGATGTGTGCGCGGGGTCTGGCTCGTAATTGCCGGCGGCAACAATTAGAGGCTTTAAATGCGACGCGGCTTTTTTAAAATAGCGTTCGCACGCTATTTTGAAGTGTTTTCGAATTGAGAAGAGGCCAAGGTCGGAATGAAGATCTACGTTCCGTATGTACCACGGGGCACCTACGGCCCTACGGAGAAACCGGGACTGCACTACTTGCAGACGGTTGATATGTGACCAGGTACCTGGTCTGTGTGTGTTGTATAGCAATATTTATATAATAATTTAATTTGAAGCAAACTGTTTAGCATAACCTTATCACCACACCTTACCTCGAAGGAGGTAGACAGACGTCAATCAGGAATATTTTAACCGCATTAAGCTAACGATCCGTTTTGCATTACAATTGCGCCGGCGCGTATCGCGAGTGCGCATCGACTCCAGCGCAGGTTGCATTGCGGCAATGAGATAAACGACCTTCCAGCCCTTTCTAGCACGCGGGGAATAGGTAAGCCAAAGGGAGGCAGAGATAATTATTATTTCGCAATGTGTGGATAGCTATCGAAATGTCAACGTGACGGGGTGTGACAGGTACACTTGGGGACAAATAAAATGGCACATGTTCTGATTCTTTATTATTGGACCAAAAAGCCTTGAACGGGTCAGCAGGGGTGTACTGTACACTTTATGCGCTGTGGTTCAGTGCGGGTTAGTGATCTTCACACGCCTTTTTATAGACGTGCAGGCTTCACCGTTCAGCAAGTGGTAAAAAATATTGAAAAAGACATTCGCACAGGGAAATCTTAGAGATGCGGGTCCGGGATTTGAACTCACATCCCTTATCATCAAGACGGGCGTTCTACCGACTAGGCTACCACTGTTTCAAATAAGTAGGTACTAAAAATAATATGAACGGGAAAAATAAATAAGTACATTTACTGTTTCAATTTACAAAACGTGGGATTGTTTATTTATACATTTATTTGCAGACTACATAATAAGTAAATGATATTCATGAATGCAAAGGATTCGGTTAGCCTAGAAATCGTATTTGCGCTACCTAGCTAGGTCGAGCGGTGAGTTCAGTAAAAGGTTGCTGTATTATTTCTGTTTAGCGCAACACAAATAGAATAAAAGCAATCCCGTTTTTTAAATTTGTTCAGTGAATGAAGATTTCAAAATTGTAAGGACCCACTATAATGAAAATAAGTTCTGCTAAGTATATACCATGATATTTGCGCATTTATTACTATATACAATACTTATTATACCTAATTCGCTTTCTCTGTCCGTCCGTGCGTCCGTCTGTCACCAGGCTGTATCTCATGAACCGTGATAGTTAGAGAGTTGAAATTTTCACAGTTGATGTATTTCTGTTGCCGCTATAACAACAAATTCTAAAAAACTGAATAAAATTAATATTTAAGGGGGCTCTCATACAACAAACGTGATTATTTTTCTCGTTTTTATAGATAATGGTACGGAACCCTTCGTGTTCGAGTCCGGCTCGCACTTTGCCGGTTTTTTGTCGCTTAGTAAGGATTGCCTTTCAAGCGCCGATACATATTACTCATTTATTTTATCTCAAAATATTGATTTAAAATTACACATAAGCCTATCTTTTACCAGGGAGCTTTGGCCAGTGCCGACAGGAGATCTTTACATGCCTTTCTATAAACGTGCTGAATTCCTCACGACATTTTCCTTCACCGTTCAAAAAGTGGTAATCATTATTCAAAATTACATGAACGCCGAAAAGCCCAGAGGTGCAAGCCTAGTGTTTGAACTTGCCCTCCTTGCCTTCAAGGGCATTCTATCAACTGGGCTATCACTGAACTAGCATATCTATCTGCCAATAAATTACTATACTTTTATTTATACATTCAATTGCACAATCATTCTCTTTGCTGTACCGCTGTTGACTCAGTATCCTTACTGGGCTGCGGCTCCCATTCACCATTATACTGCCACGCAGTGTACGTTTTGATAGGAATTAGACTGTAACGGGATTATTACTGCATTTGGCTGCATTCAAATGGTCTGTAAGCCAATCGTAGATGGAAATGTAATAATTAAGATATTGTTTTGCTTAATTAAAACGGACATTTTGATTTAGTGCGCCATGTTTAGGTTTATGGAAAGCGGGTGCTTTCATGTTTGTTGTCTTTGGAATCTAATGAAGTTAGTTCAGCTGTGGACTTCCGGTGTACTTTTTAGTTGAATATAGGTCTGTTTTTGAATTGTCTTTGACATTATAAAGTAAGTGGAGTTTACTGGTTGTAAAAGGAATCAACTTTATTACGATGACGTCAAAACGTGCATTACATTAAATGGTCTAAAGTAAGTTGATACTTATTAATTAGGTACTATCGGTTTCTTATGTATTAGAATCGACGGACCATTCCATATATTTACAAATAAATAAAATAACGGCAACTTAATAAATGCATATGATAATAATTTTATTGTTTCTAGCCTGTCTGTTTGTTTAAGGTAAACTCTCTAACGGCTGGACCGATTTTAACGGGACTTATTTAGCTAACATTTTTCGTAAATTCCACGCGGGTGAAGTCGCAGGTACAGCTAGTTAATAATAAACTCGAAAATATTTATAAGTAATGTAGTTCAGGTTACATAATACGTTCTAACGTTTATAAGCTACAATCACACATAGTAATAATACTATTAATGCATCTTGCTTCTAATTACTTGAGTGGTTATCAATAATGTTCTGTTTTTGTGGGTACCTATGTATTTAATGGGATTGTTTTTAGAGTATAAATCCCCCTGCATTTTGAGCTGCCAATTCGCGTGCTAAAAAATGGTTGTCAATACCAAAATGAACTCTGTGTTAATGTGCCTAAAGATTGAATTCCTGTAGAAAAAGCCACGCGATCACACAATTAGTTTGTGCTATCAATGACATTTTGGTGAAGAATGAGCCTTATTCATAAGCCCTATACGGTTTGTTTTGGCAGTGTATTGCTCTGTGGATAACTTTTTCTTCAAAACCCTCCTACACCACATTAACAATTTACCTTTTTTCTCCGGAAATCACCGAGGGTCAAACCTCGGTGTCTTCAATGGATACCACTGTTGATCCTGGCTTACAGAGGTAACAGTGGTGGGAATGGCGGAATAATTTAAAAAACTTTGTTTTGTCAATAATTCTGCAGCGTGCGGTCTTGACGCACCAGTGTGCACGTGTTTTAAGCTGGCGGCATTCCTAGGTCCAGAAACCCATTCACATGATGTTCCCAAACAATGACTAATGAAATAAACTATGTGAAACCGTTTTTTGTGAGGCGCCACGTCTTCCCGCGCTCTATAAATGAATAAAACAACATCCTGTGTGCGCTACTTATTACACAAACATCTCGTGAATGGGCTGGGTAAATTTAAAATGGGGAGAGTTCGACATCGATGATTGATAATCGTTTCCAATGTATTCTGAACCTTGTGGATAGTTTTTTAACAGCTATTATCCCACGCCTATGCTAATTAAGTATTTCAAATTTCCTGTTGGTGAAAAAAAAAAATTTTGCTCATAGAGCTTTTACATATTGCTTCTAATTTGAAACGAATAAATAATATTAGCCAAAATGGCTGTTGTTTTTTATTATGTCACTAGCTGTGCCCGCGACTTCGCCCGCGTGGACTTTAGGGAGATTACCCGGAAATATGGGTATTATGTTTTTCCCGCGGAACCCTAATGCTTTTTCTAAAATTAAAGTAGCCTAAGTTACGCCTTGGAACGTCAGCTATCTGTCAGTGAAAGTCCGATTGAAATCGGTTCAGCCGTTTAGAAGTTTACCGCAAACAAACAGACAGACAAAAAAATAATAATTGCGTTTTCGTTATAGGTATCGTATATACTTTCATACGCATTTGGTAAAAAAAGTGTTATTTTGATATTACAAACAGACACTCCAATTTTATTTATTTGTATACATAACTACAATTGGAGTAAATCCACACACACAAAGAAAATACAGCATACAGTTAACCTCATATATAGCTGACTATAACTATCTATGTACATGCATGTAGTTTTTGAAAATATTTTATTAAAACAGTCGCCTTACAATCTTGCAATAGAACACACATTGTTTCAATTCAAATCAGCACAAAACGAATTATATATTGAACCTTATTACATACAACAATGGCAAATAGGCGCGACAAAGCGTGCGAGAGAATTTAGTAGCCAATACCAAATAGAACTTTATCAATTCATGGTAGAAGCACATTTTTCAATGAGATGTCATCGATGACGTCATTGAATTAAGTTTCATGGCAGCGTGGCTTTTGCCACAGACATTAAACCTTTACGTATAATTGATGACTCGCTAATAATTTACCTTTATTGAACCTATATATTCCCAAGCGTATGAAGTTCACAAACCGGCACTGAGTCAGCGTGGATTATGGCCCAATTTTCCCTCGCATTGCCGAGGAAGTGCCCGGTATAATAGCAGTAGGCTCGGCCCCCATTGGGTGTACTGCATTGCAACTCTGCCTACCCCTTTGGAGAATACAGGCGTGTTGATGCATGTTATTTATATTGTCCCACAGCTAGGCAAAGGTCTTCCCATTCCCTTTCTAACCATCCCTACAGAGGCTACAGATAACGGTCTAGATCATCTCACCACCTTTTCCTGGGTTCGCCACAGGCAGCATCCATCGTCGACTATAATTATCTAACAACAAACATTTTATATTTAAACATGGCGCGAAGAGACCACGTTATCTCAATAAGGCCGCCAACAAGCGAATCTAATCTTACTTCGACCATAAAGGTTGTATTATATGGGGTTGCGCGCGCGCATCGCAAATGCAGATCTAGCGTCGGATACCTGGCTGAGTCGATTTTGATGTTGCTCTAAGTGGTTGATAGGGCGTGTATGGGTAACAATAAGATCATCTCATAGATAACTGAGTAGTTATTTTTAGTAGATACGTATAACTAAGACAAAAATATTAAACACATGTCATGTAGATTGCTACTTAGAATTACGTTGTTTTATAAAAGTTTCCGTGTATTAACAATGGCTTTAAAAAGTGATTTTCAATAGTGATTTGCAATACTATTGTGTTTTCTATATCTACTGAAAGATTAAAACAAACTTCTATTGCCATTTAGGTACGATATTCTGCCTTTTAGCGTAGCAGAAACGTTAACCGCTTCACTAGGTACCATTCAGGCTTAACACTGGGGTGTCAAAGCTCGCGGGTCGTAAATTTTGACAATACCAAAATGAACCCTATGTCAATATGAATGAAGATGGATTTTCAGTCGTTAAGCCATGCCCCCGCGCATACGTCACTGTCATTTCATTGTAGAATACACGCTTCGACATATATTTAACGGAGATCGACTTCGCCCTGCGGCAATTTTTTTGACGTTTATCTGACATCAAGTACGTACGTAACTACAATGGCGGATGTCTGATGAACGTCAATAAATTGCCGCAGAGCCATGCGCAAGGCGGATTCGATATGGGTTCTCTAGTTACTCTATGAATACACGTAAGCAAACTTAGGCACTCGCAAAAAAATGTACACACGAGGGTTTACGAGCCGGTATGCGGTAAGCCTAATTCACAAGATAAAGCTAGCTTCCAGATTATACGGGATGACAGGACGTAAGTCACCGACAGCTCGTGTGAACGCTTTCACAAAATCAGTAATTATCTAGAAGCCGACTTTACTGTGAGGGTTATAGCCCCAGTTGAACAGTCCGTAAGTCCTAAGTATCCATGTAGTTCCATAACAGTTAATCTTAATATCGTAAGCGCACGGCTGATCGCAGTCGCAACTTAACGCATCTGTAAATATCAAGGCGCGCTGCTTACATCGTATTTGGTACTGCGGGGAGTTATTGTTATCGACTGAAAAAAAAAACATTGCCTCTTTAACGTCTAACTACTCTGAACGTGCCTCGCCATAGTCCATTGCATTGGCACAGTGCGCGTCCAGACTTCACACCTTAGAGAACTAGTATTGATCGGGTTTTCCCACGATGTTTTCGTTCACCGTCTTAGCTAATTTAGTAAGAAAATGAGAATCGCTCATGAAATCCAAAAATCCTAAAGGTGCGAGCCCGGAATTTGAACTTGAACCTTCCTAGGTGGGCGATCTACCAACTAGGCTAGTTCTGGTTAAATGTGACTGTAATTTACATTTAAGCACACTGGAGCGTCAACGCTCGCGCGTTTTTCATTCTTCGCGAAAGGTGCGAAAGGTTCATTCTTCAACGAAACGACATTGATGGGGTCAATCTTTATGTAAATTAACATAGTTGGTTTTTGCGACATTAGACGTCCTATATTCTGGAGTATTACTGTTATTATATGGTATACAATTGTGGGCATATGGCAGCCCTTGTTACGTAAATGGCGAGTGCGTGTCGGCGGTCGCGGCAACGCGCGATTGCATCCTAACTCAGATACCGCGCGAGATAGCGCGCCTCGCCGCCATCTTTATGCGCACACGCCTTTATGTGAGCTTAACGCACTCAACATATTACGGTGACTGAATTCATTAGGGCCCCGCCACAGCTAGAGCGGCGCGATTTGCATCTCGACGGAAGGCCCGAACAGCGGCGCGATTTGCGGTGGCATGCCACAGCTCGGCTAGTTGCGACCGCGGCGGCGTCAGCGGTGAACGTATTTAGAAAACTTTTAGCTATCAAAAGTAACACGGTATTGCCTTGAAACAAGTGAATAAACTGCCGAATACGTCCACCGATGCCGCCGCGCGCGTCGCTCTGAGCTGTGGCCGCCTCGATACTCGCTAGTACATTTGTTTCACTCGCGCACCGCGCAGCCCGTAGCCGCCGCGTTTCGCGCGTGTCTCTCCGCGGTCGCAGTTCGCGCCGCCGGTAGCTTCGGCATACTTCTTAGACTTTTTATAAAATGTACTTTGTGCATGGTGTATCAGAAGTCCGAAATAATATTTTAGGTACATACAAAGTAGCTTATATGTAAATGCTTAGTGAAGACAGACTATACCTATCTATCATAATTACTGAGTTACAGACCTTTGAATATTTACCACAGGTATCGTGCTGTGGCCTTAGGACACATCCATAGTCCTATTTAACAAAACAATCTACTTCAACGAGAGGTGACTACTAATATTCAGAAAACAGAACTTGAAAATTTCGTTTAGGGCAAGAGAGAAATGAGAGAGAAATGAAAAGTCATGGTCGAATTTAGATCCAATTTTTATACCATTCGGTTGTATGCCCGATACTAATGCAAACGGCCAAGTATTATTTCGGTCACCCTGTAGCTTAAATTTCTGTAATGAATTAGCTTGCGCCATCGATGACATTTAATAGACAAAAGTGCTTCTTGGATGAATTTCTAAGATTTACATCTGAGTAATGTGGGTGCACTGCGTTGCACTTTTCCAAACCCTTAGTTAATGCAGGATATATAAATTGTTTTGAGTATAGAAACTGCGTGTGCGCACCGTTATTCCGATGGATCTTATCGCGGTATCGCGCGACCCCGCCGACACGGGACGACACCGAGACGACGCCGTGACGGGGACAGCCGACACCTATAGGCAGAATACAGTAGAATCAAGGCTCTCAAAGTAACCATCGTCGGTTGACAGGAAAAACTCATTAAGTAACAAAAAAAATACAATGCAGGAATTTTAATAGTTTATTTTGATGTTATTTAGTAGATAAATAAGTATTTTTTTTACAAAACTAGTTACTGCGAAACCTAAACTAGGCGATGCCTGTATAAACTTCCCAAATATGTTAAAATTACATATTTGGGAAGTTAATTAAAATGTAAAATAGGAAATTAATGATTGAAATAGGTATTAAATATAATACAAAGACTGTGTGCATGTATTGTGTGTGCAATGAAGTGTGTGAAACTGAGGGTGTGTGCGTGAATGTGTGGGAAACGTTTGTCAAGTAGTTGTTAGTATATTAATGATCTATTTTTAATAAAATTTTAGTCTCTATATACACTCGTAATAATAATTGGTTTAATAATTTCATGTACATGACCAAGGGTTGAAGAGTTATTATACCTGTTCCGAATCGCATTATATCGAGAGATGAAAGCCTATTTGTCTTAAGCGACATTTTTGTTTTAAATTTTACAGAAGAACATACTCATTCGACGCAGAAAAAATAGCTGATCTATATATATATATATACATATACAAATAAATAAAATTGGAGTGTCTGTTTGTAATATCAAAATAACACTTTTTTACCAAATGCGTATGAAAGTATATACGATACCTGTAACGAAAACGCAATTTTAATTTTTTTTGTCTGTCTGTCTGTCTGTCTGTTTGTTTGAGGTAAACTTCTAAACGGCTGAACCGATTTCAATGGGACTTTCACTGACTGATAGCTGACGTTCCAAGGCGTAACTTAGGCTACTTTAATTTTAGAAAAAGCATTAGGGTTCCGCGGGAAAAACATAATACCCATATTTCCGGGTAATCTCCCTAAAGTCCACGCGGGCGAAGTCGCGGGCACAGCTAGTTCCAAATATGTATAAAAGTCAATATCGCCCAAAAGTGTCGCAGCCTTTCACCCCTCGAAATACTTTCTAGTCTGAAGTCCCAAGAAAATCACACAATACACACTTATCGACTCTACATCAAAGATTTATCAGCTACATTTACCCGAGTAGCGGTTCCGCCTGAATCATGCTGTGTAGCGGGTTCGATGCCGTGTTGTACATTCGCAGCTGTTTCTGTATATCACATACTATAGTAATGAGGTTAGGAAAGGTTACGGCAGAGATATACTATTTACAAATATATCTAAGACTATTGGTTGTTAATTACGATAACGATGGCGTAGTCTAGTGCAGGGATTATTAGACCATAGAATAGTCATCAGGGTTCCGCCAAAATTATTTATTATTAGCTATTAAATAATACCACGGTAATAATACCACATAAAAATGTTCTTATATAAATTTCAGTGTTGATTTGTATTCATTTGATATGGGGTTCCATAAAATAAAAGGTATTTGGTTAGTGTTCCGCAATCTTTAAAGTTTAGGAACGCCTAGTTAGGTGGTCTGAGTGTAGGCCACACGGTTCATTGCACGAAGTGGTTTCGGGTTGCATTCCCGGCAGCGGTGAACTTCGGAAATGGCCTTTTTGGCATTTATTCTGGCCCCTGAGTCTACAAACGCATCGTTGTGGCATAAAAACGACATCTTTTATCAATGGTAGCGAGAATATGGCTAGTCTAATGGCTTCCATGTCTAATGTTTACGCTGATGGGGATCGAACCATGGAGATATGTATTATAACGGAGATGTCATATACGAAGAGTGGAGTCTGGATATGGGTACTCTGGATACTCTAGGTATCGAACCCGTTACATCCACGCACAGCGAGCCAATCGTCATCAATTTTAACATAGAGGTTTTCTACATACTTAAATAGTTTTAATAAGAAACTTTCTTAAGACTACATAAATCGTAACATTTCGCAATAAAGAGTCATAGCTATCTAGTAAGGGCAACTCGGGCCATTAAGCCCTGCGTCGATAGGTGCGTCAAACCCCGCGCGGTAATTTTGTACCATAACGAACTTTATTAATTTGTTTAAGAAGCACATTTTTCAACGAAATGAGATCGATAACGCTAACAAATTCGAGTGGTGACGTGGTCTTTATCACAGTAATTCAGTATGTATGCATATTATTAGTACAGAGTACATTTTCATGAGCAGCTGTGGTAGAACAACCACCTTGAACATAAGGGGTGCAAGTTCAACTCCCAGGCACGCACCTCTGAGATTTTCATGTGCTAATGTCACATTTTCAATAATGAGTACCACTTGATGAACGGTGAAGGAAAACAGTGAGGAAATCTACATGTCTATAAAAAGATGTGTGTAGTTCATCACATTCTTGGCCAGCGTGCTGGACTATGGCCGAAATCACCCTCGTATTTAGGGGGAAATGTGCCCGGTATAATGGCAATAGGCTCGCTCCCTATTACATTGGGATCAAAATACATCAGTGAAGTGTGCACTGCAGTACATCTCTGCATACCCCTTTGAGGATAAGCGTGATGATTTAATTCGGTCGCGCCAGTGAGTACAGGCAGCTACATAAGTGTCGGGCCCCGGTACCGGTAATTACAATGTCCCGGCCATAACTTGCGTATAAACACCGTTTAGATTAAGCGCTAATGTTGGCTCTACAAATCAAATGCGCCGCGCTGCTCTACTGTACAGTATTGCTTTTGGTAGAGCCCGCTCTGAACGTACGGTTAATCGCAGAAGAATACGCTTAAATTAGAAATATGTTACTGCAAAAAATTGTATCATTTTGAAATCAATGGTATTTTTCATTTTGTAAGTGAATCGTAGTTTTTGAGTTAAAAGTATTTTAAAAAATTCAAGAGGATTCTTTAAAAAAAAATTGAATCAGTCCTAAATGATTTTTTTATTGTATTTTTTTATCTTTATCTGGATTTTGTCTCAAGATCAGAAGAGTGGTTGTGAAAAAAGGTCACACGTATTATATGTGATACCTACTTAAAAATGCTAGTAAGGAAAATGCTATTCATATCTAATCCAACTTACGTAACGTTATAAAATCATATAATTTGAAAATTATACTCTTACTAGAAATATTCTAGACGATATTTATAAAAAAATATCTAAATTGCTAATAAAAATTATACCAGAAGTTAGGTGATGTTCATTTATTTACCTCTCTATCATGGTCGTTTCGATATTACTATGATATTTTGACAGTTACTGCCACAGACGATATCAGTCAGAGCGTGTTGACAGCGCGATGACAGCGCAATGACAGTTGAACGCAAGTAATATTAAATCAATATTAACGAAGGCTTGGTCTTGTGGTCTGAGTGTAGGTCACTCGCCTCACTGCACTGAGTGGTTGCGGGTTCGATACCTGACACCAGCAAATTTCGGGAATGGCCATTTTAGAATTGATCTCTTGGGTGAGTTTAAGTTTAATATGTCGTATAGTGAATGGGAGGAGTGTAGGCCCGCGGGAGCGCGCTGGTCGCCGCTGCATGCCGCGGAAATCAGAACAGGATTTGTTGAGTCGATACAAGAACTAAGTGTTTTTCATATACTGGGCCTACTATCATGTACTACTACTATTACTACTACAGCCCTTTTAACGTCCCACAGCTGGGCACGGGCCTCCTCTCAATGCGAGGCGGATTCAGGCCATAGACCACCACGCTGGCCCAGTGCGGGTTGGCGGACTTCACACATCTATCGAAAACTAGTCAAGTTCCCTCAGACGTGCAGGTTTCCTCACGATGTTTTCCTTCACCGTTTCATAGCAAGTGATAATCACGGATGAAAATGAGATTCGCACATAAATCCCAGAGGTGCGAGCCGGGGTTTGAAACTGCACACTTCGATTGCAAGGCGTGCGTTCGACCACTCGGCTACCACTGCTATCCATGTTAATTTACTTTGTGTTTTTATGACAAACATTTGCGTCAAAGAATTTGGTAGACGATGACAGAGTTTATAAGCATGGTAATAATTTGAAGTCAATTGCATATTTGAAATGACTTTTAATTGAGATAGGTGTAGCGATATTATTACAAACTTTTCATCATAAATAGAGCAGCTGCACTCTTATTCCCTTTATCTGCTAGTAATAATACATGTGACATTTCGTTTTTAAAACTTGAGTAAAAAAATATTAATTAAAATATTAGTAACCCAAAAATGTTTTTTCTGATTCCTCAAATTTATAGACCCTATTATTGTTTTCTTATATTTACGCGAATACTATACATTGAAATAAAACTATTTTACGGATTTTATCGCGTTTATTTACTATTTTATTTTCCCGACGTTTCGGTTGCTTTACAGCAACCATGGTCACGGGGGGACTGAGGTGTTAGACGTCCTGGTGTCATAGTTAATAACTGTGTACCCTCATATTTAGTTGTTGTCGGGAAAATAAAATACTAAATAAACGCGATGAAATCCGTAAAATAGTTTTATTTCAATATATAGACCTTTTTTAATTCGTTAACTGTGCTACAAAACCTATCATATAAAATTCGTCATAAGTGTATTAAATTTGCTCAAAATGTGGTGTAAACACGGATTGTATTGCAGAGATAGAAATAATTGTAGGTCTCTTCGACTCCATGCATGCCAATGTCTTACAAAACTTATTTATATTATATTCATTACTATAACTCTGTATCGACGCGCGGTAAACTGCAGAACGTGACTGCGTTATCTCGCTCACACGCTATCGATGTCTCCTTCCCACATTCAGATTGTGTGATAGATGGAACCCGCCGGTTTCGGGGCCCATACGTTCCATGGAAATTGTAATCGGATATTTTTGGCGAATTTCGACTTTCGAATATATTTGGAGATGTCAGCCGTTTGATCGAGCTCCGATATAGCCAAGGAATTTGAAACGTCGTACCTACCCAATAAAATGTATTATTGTTTAAATATTTACCTGTAATGTATTATACCATTGTATTTTAAGCAACGGTCAAGGAAAACCTGCATGTCTATAAAAAGGCGTGTGAAGTTCACCAACCTGCACTGGGCCACCGACTATGGCCCAAATCTCTCTCGTATTGAGGGAGAATGAGCCCGGTATAATGGCAATAGGCTCATCCCCTATTACATTGGGACCATAATACATCGGCGAAGTGTGGGCGCACTGTAGTGCACCTCTGCATACCCCATCGGGAATTCAGGGGTGATGATGATGATGATGATGTTTTAAACAAACGTGTTGGCAGAATGGTTACGGTTGGCGGCTTTGCAAAATAATCATTCGCCATTTTCAATATCGTTATATAAATTACATCTATGTTACAATAATACTATAAAGTTTCATCAAAATCCGTTCAGAAGTTTTTGCGTGAAATAATAACAAACATCCATCCATCCATCCTCACAAACGTTCACATTTATAATATTAGTAAGATTTGTAATGATTGAATTTGTCCTTGATATTAATTACACAATACCTAATGTCAGCAATACGTCATGCTAATCGCAGGTGCAGCCATTTCTCATCGTATTAATTAATTCATTAAATAACAATTAATCGTATTAATTAAATTGCATAATTTCAATCATTATCGTAAGAGAAAATGCTTTTAATGTATTTTTTTAATACCAGGTTCTTGTATTAGTCATTTTTTGATTCACTTCACTACATCTGGTTAGATCTTCGACTAAAAAAGGATATGTTACTCACCTTTCTTTACATAAATTAACTTTGGATGACGTAACTAGAAACAAGTCTTGCTACTGCTTGACATAAATATTTACCATCTCACAAGGTTGCCGTATCTCCCATAAAAAATACCGTTTTTGTAATTTCTAAAAAAAAAAATACTGGAACACTTTCTTCCGAGTTACACTTGTTATAAATATATACGCCTACCTACTCGATTTATAATCTGTGTCGTCCCACAATTTATAATGTTTATTGTGCTGTATAATCTGTGGCCCGTGACGTCATCGACGGAACCCAATAAAAAGCGATCGGACGCAATAAATTGGCGTATCAAAAGCCGTTCGCTGTTCGTTTAAGACCTCCCACACACTGGGGCGTCGTCATTCGCGCGTAAACTTTTTTGCCTTGCAAAACGAACTATATCGAGGGCCGAAAGGCTATTTGATTCAAGGGACATTAGGGAGAGCTGGGGTTCCCAACAATTTTTTTCGAAAATATAGTATTTTCCAGCCAGAGTCGTAAAATATATAGTACATTACTCAAAAATATAGTACATTCACAAAAATCCTACAAAAACGTGTCAGTCCGTCCCAAATCTCCATGCAAGGTAAAAATAAAGGATACGTGTTTTTTTCGAGAGCTGTTGCTATTTTATAAAAAAGAATGAATGCTTTAAAAATATAGTACTTTTGCGTACTATATTTTTTTTTCAACAGTATATAGTACGCAGAGCTAAAATATAGTACAATACTATATTTTATAGTACGGTTGGCAACCCTAGGGAGAGCATACTCATTCGACGCAGAAAAAAATGCTGGATCCATAAATAAGTCTTCTTCTTTCACGAAATGAGTGAAATGTTATTTTGATGGAATAAGGTGAGGAATGCCTGCACCTGCGATATGCGGTATTTATGGCAATGTCGAGTATTTATCTCTTCTAATTTAAGGGATCGGCCCTTGTCGGTGCATCTGATGAAGTTCCCGCCATCTGGGTCGATCCAGTGCAGCCTTCTTCACCTCCTTAAACGACATGACACCAACCTTATCTTTTATTTGACTCATGTAACATATTCGCGGTCTACCTCTCCCACGCTTTTCGTCGATCTTGCCTTCTATGATGTTCTTAATAAATTAAGTAATTATAGCAATTATAGCAAGTTCTTAAGTAATTATAGGAAGGACAAATTCAATAAATACCCTTTTTAAATAAAAATGGATGATGACAGTGATAAAGATGGCGGATGAATCCCATATATAAGTCAATATCGCCCAAAAGTGTCGCTTAAGTCAATTTTCACCCCTCGCTATTGACACATAGAAAAAGTTCATTCTTCAGCTAAATGACACTGACAGCGCGTGCGAATTTTGACGCGTGAGGGCGTGGATTTTACCACGAAAATTCAATCTTTATGTATATATATAGATTTATATATAGATACAGAGATCGTTATGGTTTTCGCAAATATTATAACGGCAAGTCTTGACGCTCCAGTGTGCCCCGGCTTCAAGATGTATTGAAATTAATATCGGAATTCGCGGAGAGACGATCACTGACAACATCTTTGTATGTGTTGAGTGTTGAAATTTATCGTATTTTATTTAAATATCCCTTTCGTACTGGTTGCATGCAAGATTTCGGATTTAAATTAATTATTGGCTGATATGCTGGTCGTGATCATATCGAGGGGGAAATTGGACCATGATTTTCCAACTTTTTTTGCGTTGTCAATTTGTATAACTATGTAAAATTGACATATTCTGTTTTGTAAATATTGGTGGCCTCCCCTCGTAAATGTAGTTTACACTGGTGAGTAGGGTTATGCATGTACCCATAGGCCAGAACATGATACTTGTGACAAATATTCAAAGGTCTATAACTCGGAAACTATGATAGTTATATCTGTCTTCACTAAGCATCCACTTATGAGCTACCTTATATGTATTCAAAGTATTATTTCGGACTTCTGATACACCCAATATATTTATTAATAATTAATTAATGAATACATAATTAAGAATTAAGTAGTTATTAATAATGGAATTCAATTATACGGTCACCCTTATTGGATTCACATTCCATTTTGCAGACATACCTACCTGAGCTTGTAGATAGATAGGTATGTAATAGTTGTGGTTAAATACCATTACGGATGATACCTATGGAAATGACAGATCTGAGTAGTATACAGGGTGTTTCAGAAGTCCGAAACAATACTTTGACCTCTGTATCAAAATCGGGTATAGAACTGAATGGTACAAAAACTTGATCGTAATGGGAACATGTTTTTTCGTCGCCTGTTTCTCAAACTTTTAATATTAGTCCTATGTTAAATCTTCGTGTTTTTTTTTCTAAATATTGACAGCCGCGCCTCATAAGTGTAGTTCTAGGGTAATGGATGTACCCAAAGGTCACAACAAGATACTTGTTACAAATATTCAAAGGTCTATAACTCAAAAACCATAACCTTTAGGTATAATCTGTCTTTACTAAGCAATTACGCATGAACTATTATCTATGTACCTACCCTAAATATTATTTCGGACTTGTGATACATCCTGTATATTTGTCCCTTTCTGTCAGATGTGAAATAACGACGTCTGCAAGGGTACGAATTCAAGGCCATGTTAAGGCCATACCACAAGTCGGCGGGAGAACATTCGAATAAATCAGATACTGGAACAAAACGGAGATTAGCTCTGTTCAACACACTTTATGATTAGTGATGTTGCACTACGATATCGATAATTGTTTAAAGTCGATAGATTTAAGAAGTGGGTTGCCACACAAAAAATGCAAAAAACTTAATTAAATGAATCAATGACTGACTTTGTATCTCATAATAAATACTAGTTTTATCAATTACCTACTTGTTTGTTATATCACAGTGAATACTTAGTGTTTTATAGTGTGCTGAGTTTTGTTAACTAACTTGTTAACTCGTCTTAATAATTCCTTTAGATCCTCTCCATCCTAAGGATGCCTGGTAGAGATCGCTATTAGTGATAAGGCCGCCCATTGTGACACTGTATAATTTGTGTGTAATATTTTGTTAATTTTTGCGGTGGAACAATAAAGAGTTATCTATCTATCTAAGACACGAAAAAAAACTGTACTATTTAAAGTTTTACACTTCACTAGTTCGATTATCGATGTTTACGATACGTAGCACGGCGCGCCCCCCGCGAAGTACCACTCGAAATAATTAATTTTAATCGTCAATTTTTGTCTGTGGCGGCAGCCATCATTTAGTTTTATTTGTAGAAAAACACGCAATATTTGTTCGATTCGGTTGAAATTAATATTAATTAAGTTATTTAAAAGAGTTTAAATGTAAAACTTTAGGTAGGCAATCGATAAAACTGTCTCATAGTTTTGTTTAATTATAATTTGGAAATTGATTGGCCTCTGCGGTTGTAAAATTCGTTAATTATTGCTTGATTTTTTATGGCCGTATTAGCTACATGTATTAAGCACACAGATAACTCGAAAAACAAACGCTATAAAAATGTTTTCTTTCTAATTTCACTGGCTTTGAAGTCGTTAAAAGAATTATAATTTGGTTCTTACTTCCAACATCGTAGAACAAGTTTTTTTTATTGAATTATAGACGAGGTAGCTATTTGATTGAGATGATCTCATCATAGACAATATTGTTCACAGGCATCCCTTTATTATATTTATTGGTCAACTTACCAACATTCATAAACCAATTAGATTTAGATGATAAATCAGCTTGGGATTGTACAGCTCAGGTTCAAAACAAAAATTGAAATATTGCCCGTCATGTCAAAGTGTAGCGTGTGTTGCCTTACTAACGTATTATTATTATATATTTATTATTAAAAGCAGCTCTAAAGGCAACACACTGGAGCTATATGTACCTGTGTATTTGTAATAAGTTTTGGCGATTTAAAAAAATGATCACCCCACTGAGTTTCTTGCCGGATCTTCTCAGTTGAGGTCGCGTTTCGATCCGGTGGTAGTATAGTAGTTTAGAAGGAAAAAAATATGTAAACTTGACAATTTGTAAGAGCCCCCATAGGCCTATACAAAATAAATGATTTGACTCTGATTACTACTTAGTGAATTAAAGTGATCTTTAATAATAGTATTATTTTCATGAAATTCTTTAGATTTTTTTACAGTTCTTGTTACTTCTACTTACTACGAAAACCGTAAAAAAATCAAAAGCAATGTTTTAATAAAACAACTCAGAGGTGGTTGTAGGTAATATTCGTAAATATGCATATCAGGGTTAGAATATAACGTCACTAAAAGGGAGAAAATCTGGAAAGTTAAGTAGATTTATTATCTACGGGACCACGGTCAAAATTGTGAATCATGTTCAACTGTCATTAGGTATTATTTAAGCATTACGATTTAGATTTCACTCAAACGGAATGTTGTCACGGGCGGCTAGATTATACAATAACATAAATCAAGCTTAGCGTGTTTTTTGTAAACATAAATCAAAATGGCGACGATCGCCGTGTATTTTATTAAAAAAATGTTTTATATTTATACGTATATATTTTACCGCGAGCTTTTGCGGTTCGACACATTGGATTTATGATTTGGATTCGGTTTTTTTTTGCGATTTATTTAAAGTGTTCTGTGTTCGGAATTTATATGCGCCGTTATAAGCTGTTTACAGTATTCTGCAAACAGCTTATAATGGATATGTAATATTTTACATCTAGTATTTTTTTTATTTAAATCGAGATGTGTGGGTCCACTTTAGTTGAGCCTAAATACTATTGTAATACTTAATTAAGGATATATTTTATCATAGAACATCAAAGGTGGTAAAATAGTGAAGAAGACGCTTTGCTTTAAACAAATATAAACACTCTACAAGTGACTCATATCTAATAATAATAAGCAAACTTTTACAGATATATAAATGACTATACTTACTATTATTTTCAAAGAAATATTATTTTAGAATAAAAGTAGCCTAGAATAAAAATGAATAAGTAAATGTACCAACATAATTAAAATATGTAAATAAGAACGTATATCTCATAGCTTTTTTTATACATACCGCT
Source organism: Ptilodon capucinus (assembly GCA_914767695.1). Lineage (NCBI taxonomy): Eukaryota > Metazoa > Arthropoda > Insecta > Lepidoptera > Notodontidae > Ptilodon > Ptilodon capucinus. The sequence continues at coordinate 4,826,734 of OU611831.1, forward strand.
CAATATGTCGCTAAAACATCATCAATAAATAATCATCAAGGCTTTATCTCCGAAGACAATTAATACAATTCATCTGGTTAATGACGTTTTTGCGAGGCACGGCCCCAATTAGGTCGATCTCTCGATTCGCCGACCACCGATATGAATATGAATAAAAGATGTCCTATCCTGATGCTACAATAAATCTTTGACGAGTGACAGTCGAGTAGACGACTTCGTTATCGATTCAGTGAGGTGATAGTCGATGTATCGATTATTTTATTCGATTATTATCCAACTTCCTAATATTTATATTTACTTCATGGATCTCTAAATAAAATGTTTAAGGTTAAGGAGCGACAAAACACGAGCGTAATTTTTTTGAAGCAGGGGTAGCCGTGGGCAATAAATCCCGCCTTGAACGTAAGAGGTGCAAGTTCAAATCCCAGGCGCTCACCTTTGAGATAATTTCCATATGCGAATGTCATTTTCAACAATTATTAACACTTACCACTTGCTGAACGGTGAAGGAAAACATCGTGACGAAACCTGCACGTCTACAGAAAAGCGTGTGAATGATTATGTTATATTTAAAATGAAATAAAACTTCGATGTTGGTACCGAAATTTATCGACATCAGTAGCAAATAGTTTCACATCACTATTCTTACTACGTACTGTATCTAGGGTTCATATTATGTAGATCAACTCTGTACGGACAGACAGATCCGATTGAAGATTAATATCGCCTCGATGTTACTCATCAGGCAATTACAGAAAGGTTTCATTTGTCTTGTTCTTTTGATAGCCATTTTGCCCTGTACAAACAGAGCGAGGATATGAACTACACTATTTGTGAAAATGAACTCTGTAATAATATTTATAAAAATTAAATTTCTATGGTAAAAGCCACGGCTCCACGCGTCAAATTTCGCTCGCGATGTCTGTGTCATTTCGTTGATGAGAATCAAGAATGAACTTTTTATATGTGTTAATACAGTTCATTTTGATATTGGCCCCAGTGTGCGGGAGTCCTTCCACAGGGGCGTGCGAATTAACGCCGGCAATTACGAGCCAGACCCCGCGCACACATCATCAACTCGTCGCCGCCGTCCGCGGCACGTGTTGATTGATCTTCCCGACACGATCACCGCCCTCCTCGACCCGGGCGTCGAGAGGGCCACCAACACACCTACACCAGCCTCAAACAGACACCGATCTCACCGGCGAGGTCGAGGAACCTCCTCTTCCACTCGTAGGTGCATCTTTGCACCTAGGAGCACAGTCACTACCTCTCCCCTCACGGTAACTGCTCAAGCCGAGGTCGTGCCCTCTGTGGCGCCCTTGAGCTAGTTGCCACCCCTTTCCGCCCTTAAGGCCTTGCTTGGAGTGCACTCTGCGCTCGCCACTCCTCCGGTAAAGCTGTAAAGGCCACCTCACGGCCAACAGCGTAGTCCATACAAAAAAAAGCTTTTTGAAGCGCCCGGGGACCAAATTACTTCGGCGCAAAGTGCACCTCTGCTTACACCTTTGGGAAATACAGGCGTGATGATGTACCTATATTGAATACAGTCATTGTCTCAAGACGTCGCGTCTCCAGACCCTCGGTTTTCATAAGCGTCTGCGGGTGGACAAATTTATTGCACGCGGATAAGCATCTCGTACGAAATGCTTGTAATTTTAGCGATTTTTCTTTTTAAATGGACCCTGTTTCTTCTGGAGGCGTTAAGGCGAAGTTGAGATAATAATAATATAAGCCTTTATTACTGTTTACAATAGTTTACATATTTAATACATTTTTATTTCTGACGATCGGTTTTTCAACAACAGCTTGTCCTTCGACAAAGGCCTCCTCCAAAGATTTCCACCTATCTCTGTCGCGTGCAATTCTGATCCATTCTGGACCAGCAGCTCTTTTGAGGTCATCTTCCCAACGTCTCGTTTGTCGACCTTTGCTTCTTTTCCCATCTCTGGGGTACCACTCTGATATTATTTTTGTCCATTTCTCATTTTTGTCTCTTAACGCATGGCCTGCCCATTTCCATTTAAGTGTTTTGCATAATTTACTGACATCTTTAAATTTAGTTACATTTTTAATTTTGTTCAATCTTACTTTATCTTTTCTTCTTACCCCGATTACACTTCTCTCTATTCCATTTTGGCAAACATTTATTTTGTTAGCTAGTTTCTCTGTTAATGCCCATGTTTGACAGCCATATGTTAAGCATGGCAAAATGCACGTGTTGTAAACTTTTCTTTTATCTTTGATTGGCATGTCATTGTTTTTCATAATTTCGCTGAGAGACCAAAATCTTTTCCACGTGTTTGCGATTCTTCTGTCAATCTCTTTATGCATAGTATCCCGTGTGGCTATTAGCTGTCCTAGGTATACGTATTCGTCCACGTATTCTATTTTCTCCATATTTACAATGATGTCGTACGTCTGCGAAGCATTCGTCATAATTTTGGTTTTTGTTGTGTTCATTGTAAGTCCTGCTTTTATGCTTTGATCTGATAGTTGTTGTAGCATTAGCTCTAGTTTTTTTGGACATTCTGAGAAAAGAATTAGATCGTCTGCGAAACGTAAGTGATTCAGGTTTTCACCGTTTATGTTGAGTCCGTTTTCATTCCAATCTAGGTTTTTAAATATCGCCTCTAAGGCCGCTGAGAACAACTTGGGTGAGATTGGGTCGCCCTGTCGGACGCCTCTTTCTATAGGGAATTCTTCTCCCGTTTTTTCCAAACGAATTTGGGCTGTGCTTTTTGAGTATATATTCTGGAGAATTCGTATGTACTTTCCTTGTATACCTTGAGAACGTAATGCTTCCCATATGTAATCATGTTCTAAGGAATCGAATGCCTTGTTGTAATCTACAAAGCCCAGATAATATATTTTGTTGTATTCTTTGTATTTTTGTAGAACTTGTCTTAGAACATGTATATGGTCTACTGTTGAGCATTTACTACGGAACCCTGCTTGTTCTTTCGGTTGGTGTTCGTCAAGTGTAGATGTGATTCTGTACAATATTATTTTAGAAAAGACTTTATAGATATTAGACGTTAAGCTGATTGGTCGATAATTCTCTATTTCTCTCCTATCTCCTTTTTTATGAAGTAATATTATGGTTGATTTGGTCCAATCTGTAGGAATATTTTCTGTCTCTATGATTTCGTTGAATATGTCTGTTAGTGTTGGTGCGATGATCGGTAAGGTTGCTTTTAGTAGTTCGTTTGTTATTTGATCGGTTCCAGGGGTCTTGTCTCTTTTTTGTGTATTAATTGCTCTTCTTGTTTCTTCTTTGAGTATTTTTGGTATCGGTTCAAAGTCTATAATGTTTCTTCCAGTTATGGTTTCTTTTAGGTTATTACTTTTGTACAAGTTTCTGTAATAGTCTGTAGCTGTTTTAAGTATCTCTGGTCTTTTGTTTGTGTAGTTTCCGTCTTTAGTTTTCACCTTTAGCATCCAATGTGTTTTAGAGTTTGATTCTTTAATAGCTTTTTTTGTTCCCCCAGTTTCCTCGATATGTTTTTTCAATGTATTCTGCCTTTTAAGTTTCTTGTCTTTTCTTATATTTTCATTAATTTTTTTGCTAATTTCTGCTATTTTACAGCGGTTGATTTTGTTTTCTTTTATTTGTATAAGTTCTTTCCTCTCCTGTAGCAACTGCTGTGTCTCATCAGAAACGACTTTTTTGCTTCTAGGGTTAGCTTTCTTGGTTTCTGTTTGTAAGATGTGTATAAATTCTTCATACTTGGTCTGAGTTTGTATGTTGTTTCTCTTGTATTTTTCTATTGATTCTTTCAAACTAGTCATAAGTTGGTCGCCATTACGGGTGCTTAGAACGGAAGAACTATCATTATGGAAAATCCTTTTCCTGTTTATAGGCGTGCTTGTCAATCTAGCGCGAACCATTTTATGGTCCGAATAAAAGTTAAGATTATGTATGATTGAGACATCTTGAATTATTTTGGCATTATTAGTCATAATAAAATCAATTTCGTTCTTATGTAGTCCGTTTGGAGCTATCCACGTCCATTGCTTTGTTTTCTTTTTCTTATAGAAACTATTGAGGATTCTGAGTTTGTTTTCTAAAGCTAATGTGACTAATCTTTCCCCATTCTTGCTTCTTTTGCCATGCCCGTATTTACCTACTGTGTATTCTTCTCCGTTATTATTGCACGTCCCTATTTGTCCATTAAAATCACCCATTAGAATAATGTTTTTGTGGGAATTCGAAATCGTTGCTCGTAAGTCTTCGTAAAAAATTTCAATTTTTACTTTATCTTCTTTCTTATCTGATTCTGTTGGTGAGTAAGCTTGAATGATGGACCATTTTTTGTTTTTATTTAAGGGTAGCGTTATATTCAACACTGTTATTCTTTCTGATATTCCTTTGATTTCTTCGATTCTATGTGCAAGTCTCTTTTTAATTAAGAAGCCCACACCATACAATCCTGGTGTATCTCCTTTGTAGTGTAGGATGTAGTCCCCGTAGTCTTCTATGCCTTCACCATGTCTTCTCATTTCGCTAATTCCTATTATGTCCCATTTTATTTCTGCTATGGCTAGTTCGAGTTCAATGCGCTTTTCACTAGTTCGTAACGACCTTGTATTAAAAGTAGCTATGTATATATCTGAGGCGTGTTGGCCTATCTTCGGAGGGTTATGGTCTTTTTCCCCCACGAGGACCAGTCGGCTTGGGGGAGGGTATTTTATGTTATTGTTCTGCATGTTGTTTTTTTGTTGTTTCCGATCGCCGGTTTCTGATTGGTATTGTTCCTTAGTAGCTGGGTTTCCCGAGTAAGATAGAGATCGACCTCTCATCATATCAAACGCGTTTATTCTTTTATTTATTGATGGATTTAAAGTCTGTTGTTTCCTTGGTTGTAAATCAGTTTGTGGGGAGGTAGATGTCTCTCTTTTCCTTTTATCCTTAATGTTAGTGTTTTCTCTGACAATTAGTTGATCATACTTTATGTAGGCATAATTTCCTTTTTTCCGTTCTTCCATAAGCTGGGGTTGTAGCGCCTTCCTCTTATCCAAGGTTTCCTTTGAATAGTCTTCGGTTATATATATTTCCTTTAGATTCTTTTTATTCTTCATAATTTCATTCTTTTTCCACCCGCTAACTAAGGAAAGAAGTGTGGGCCTCGGTTTCCCATTTTTATTTTTGTTCCCAATACGGTATATTTGATTTATTTCCCAGTCGTCTACATTTAACTCTAATTCTTCCAAAAAGCATTTTTTCACTTTTCTAAGTAACTCTAATGTAGATTTTTCTACCTCCTTCACCCCATGAATAATTATGTTGTTGGCTTTTTTAACTCTTTCAAGATACTCCACTTTTTTCTCTAAGTTATTTACTTTAAATTGCAACTTTTTATTTTCTTCTAGAACTGGTTTTAATTTTTCATCAATTTTTTCCATAATTGTATTAGTTAATTCTATTGTTTGCTTTTGCATTTCTATTTTCATTTTATTGAACAAAAGTTGAAATTGATCTTCCATATTTTGCGTGTAACGGAACGTGTTCGTTAAATAATTTTCCTTGATGGCAACACTTAGGTGACAATGACAGTTAATTTGACGTAATTTGTCAATTTATGGATCTAACCTCAAATTGTTCGTCGCTTTCGTGTCTTCTGAATCGTCGTGAAATCCAACAATATGCACTGTTTATTATTAGTAACACTCAATTCTCACTTTGTTTGTGTTTTACCGTGATGTGATTGTGAAGCCGTGACGTTTTACTATTTTTGTAATTGATTTTTACGGAGCGTCGGCACTGTGATGTTTACGATATGACAACCGGAACATGACCCATGACCATACAAAAAAAAGCTTTTTGAAGCGCCCGGGGACCAAATTACTTCGGCGCAAAGTGCACCTCTGCTTACACCTTTGGGAAATACAGGCGTGATGATGTACCTATATTGAATACAGTCATTGTCTCAAGACGTCGCGTCTCCAGACCCTCGGTTTTCATAAGCGTCTGCGGGTGGACAAATTTATTGCACGCGGATAAGCATCTCGTACGAAATGCTTGTAATTTTAGCGATTTTTCTTTTTAAATGGACCCTGTTTCTTCTGGAGGCGTTAAGGCGAAGTTGAGATACGGTTCCTTTAAATGTTGTATTGGACCTTTATGATTTTTATGATAAAGGCAATGGTCAAGCCATTGTTTAGGGTTCCGTACCCAAAGGGTAAAACGAGAACCCTAATACTGAGACTTCGCTGTCCGTCCTTCCGTCCGTCTGTCACCAGGCTGTATCTCATGAACCGTGATAGTTAGAGAGTTGAAATTTTCACAGATGATGTATTTTTGTTGCCGCTATAACAACAAATACTAAAAAAACAGAATAAAATAAATGTTTAAGGGGGCTCCCGTGCAACCCGTGATAATAGTACGGAACCCTTCGTGCGCGAGTCCGACTCGCACTTGGTCGGTTTTTTATCTATTCCAAAAATGTATCTTAATTATTTTTAAGTGTTGTTTATTCATAAAAGCTTTCCTATTCGACCGCGTGGTCTAATAATTGGTGGTTCGAGTGATTATGTGATTAGATTCCTTACGGAAAAAAGATTATTATTTTTTCGCTGGCATGTAGTATATTGAAATGCACAATAGGGTCACACCAAATCAATTATCCGTTGATTTTATATTTTACTATGATATAACTAAATAAAACTGAATAAAATAGACTTTCTAAAAAGGTCGTAATACTCAATTCGAATCGTATATGTCCTCTTTTTATTTTTAGTTTTTTAATCTGTAGCGTTCCATTTTTAAAGCGCTTCAGTCTTGCCCTTAACAGGGCTGTGTTTGTTCGCACCGTTACGGGAGCCCTAATATCCTTGTATAAACAAACACTTTGCCCCGCGATTTGAAATATTCCCGTTTACGTTATGTAAACAACTTTGACGGTAACTTGTATTCGTATAAACGTATATTTTATATATTTACGTGATATATCTATATATACATATAAAAACATTTTTCCTGAATGACTGACGGATCAATGCACATCTTTAACCGCTGATCGTAGACGCTCTGAAACTTGGAGGGAAAACCTAAAACTTCTTTGTATGACGTTGGCATCCGATAAGAAACGCAATTCTATCCCTAAGGGGGTGAAAAAGGGGGGCAAAGTCTGTATGGGACAACGTGATTCCTTGTTCCAATCAATTTTAAATTTTTCATAAACCTTATTAGAACGATTTTCGACTTCTACGCGGACGAAGTCGCTAGCAAAAGCTAGTTATTATATAGATTTCATAAATATACAAGACAGTGACAGTATGATTTCTCGACAGCGATCCGAACACGTTAGAAGATAGTGATCGAGCTGTTGTTCACAATTAAGTGTTTTAACTAATTTTTTTTTCATTGGCGCGTAGTCGCGTGGCTTTTACCATATAAATTAAATCTTTAAGTGTACTGGCACAGAGTACATTTTCGAGCAAGTCAAGTTAATACGCTCTACCCGATGTGCACAGAGAGTAATTCGTTCCTTTAATAACGGATCGATGGTCTTAGCTACGATTAATTAACTGGGCACGGAGATGTCGTATTTAGAAATATCCAATTATACACCAGAGAGGAAAAACTATTTCAAAAATTCCCAACTCCTTAATAAAACTAGAAAAAAATCAATGCTGGTTCATTATGAAGGGTGATAGGCTATTAAGTGACATTTTTTTTACCTGAGCAGGTGCAGTGGTAGCCTCGCGGACAAGAACGCCCGCCTTGAACGTAAGGGGTACAAGGTACGATGTATTTTGGTCCCAATGTAATAGGGGGCGAGCCTATTGCCATTATACCGGGCACATTCCCCCTCAATACGAGGGAGATTTGGGCCATAGTCCACCACGCTGGCCCAGTGCGGGTTGATGAACTTCACACGCCTAGACGTGCAGGTTTCCTCACGATGTTTTCCTTCACCGTTCAGCAAGTGGTAATCATTGTTGAAAATGACATTCGCACATGAGAATTACCTCAGAGGTGCGGGCCCGGGATTTGAACTTGCATCCCTTACGTTCAAGGCGGGCGTTCTTGCCCACGAGGCTACCACTGCTTCTTTCCAAATAGTTAAACAAAACAGTTTTGTAAGCATTTTGTAAGTGGAAAGTAATCACAGGGTGTTATTATTGGCATTACATGAGTCTATCCGTTATCGCACGTGTGGGCGATGCTTTACAACTATACAATAAGGATGTGAAACTACCGGATATCCGAAATAAAAATGTATCCGAAACCGATATAAAAGTTTCCAATAATTCCGGATAGGGATTGAAACTAAATGATACATGTTATGAGATTTATGTATTGTTCTTGTATTTGTGAATACCTAGATAACACTTGAAGTAGCTATAATAATTACTTATTTGACTGATTGAAAAACCCAATTTTAATCTAGAAACAAAGTCGGTATTTCACTATTATCATTCTTAAAGAGTATCCGAGTATCCGGATAATCCGAAATAATTTCATATCCGTTTCCGAAACCGGTATATTATCAATGGGTTAAAGGCGAAATGACTCAAACGCCATGTTGGGCGATATTTTATTAGGTTTACCAATAGTTGTTACATTCCTTCAAGTATTCAATACATATAATAATACATCATCACGCCTGTATTCCCCGAAGGGGTAGGCAGAGGTGCACTGTAGTGCACCCCCACTTCGCCGATGTATTTTGGTCCCAATGTAGTAGGGGGCGAGCCTATTGCCATTATACCGGGCACATTCCCCCTCAATACGAGGGAGATTTGGGCCATAGTCCACCACGCTGGCCCAGTGCGGGTTGGTCAAGTATTATATACAAATTATTTGTCTTCTGTCTAATGCAAAACTAATAACAGGTAAACACACCATGTAATTTTAACTTAACGTCGTGCCAACTATAATTGAGAAGAATATTAAAAAATAATTAAACCTAGAGTTGTTTTAGTACAGGAACAAAAAAGGTTTTTTTTGAGCTTAACCCACTGACTTAAGTCTATCAACTTATTATAAGATTGTATTTATACCTATTATGTAATATAAACTAACTGCCATCCTCCAATACACAGTTTCTAAAATTAGCCAGGGATTGATTAAAAACGTCCAGTACCTATAGTATTCTTATTTAGAAGGCTACACAGGCGAGGTACTGGTGAATTTGCACCTAGGGCTGTTCTACGAAATGGTGGCATGATATTAAGTTATATACTCGTATATATCGTTGGAATCAGCTATTTACTATCCGTCTTTTGAGCTGGGTTTCGTGCAAGCCACAAAAATGTCGCTTGAGTAAATTCGCCTTTGAACCGCCGGTATTATTTCTCCACTCCGACCTTGACCTCTTCTCCATTTAAAAACACTTCAAAATAGCGTCCGAACGCTATTTTAAAAAAGCCGCGTCGCATTCAAATCCTCTAATTGTCGCCGCCGGCAATTACGAGCCAGACCCCGCGCACACATCATCAACACGACGCCGCCGTCCGCGGCACGTGTTCATTGATCCTCCTGACACCATCACTGCTCTCCTCGACCCGGGCGTCGAGAGGGCCACTCACACACAGACATCAGCCTCAAACAGACACCGACCTCGCCGGCGAGGTCGAGGAACCCCCTCTTCCGCTCGTAGGTGCATCTTTGCACCTAGGAGCGCAGTCATTTCTTCTCCCCTCACGGTAACTGCCCAAGCCGAGGTCGTGCCCCATGTGGCGCCCTTGAGCTATTTGCCCTCCTCTTCCACCCTTAAGGCTTTGGCTGTAGTCGCACTCTGCACTCGCCACTCCTCCGGTGAAGCTGTAAAGGCCAACTCACGGCCAACAGCGTAGTCCATTCAAAACAAAAAAAAAAACGGTATTATTTCTATATCCGTATCCAGATCTGAAATTTCGTATCCATAGCATCCCTACTTTACAAACCAGTTAACTAACTGTTTTGTAATGCGCCGCGTTCCGGTAATTATGATGATTATCAGCTAATGAGTTATGGACCCTTTGTCTTAAACACAGATAGAGCTTGTATCTCTTTACGAGATCATGTTATAAAACTAGCTTCCAATTACTTTGGTATAATGAAAATTAGCTAAATAATCCTTAACGTTTAAGTAGTGGTAGCCGAGTGGTCAAAGTGTGCAGGTTCAAACCCCGGCTCGCACCTCGGGGTTTATATGCGAATCTCATTTTCATCCGAGATTACCACTTGCTTTGAAACGGTGAAGGAAAACATCGTGAGGAAACCTGCACGTCTATAGAAAGGCGTGTGAAGTTCACCAACCCGCACTGGGCCAGCGTGGTGGACTATAGCCCAAAAATCTCCCTCGTATGGAGGGAGAATGTGCCCGGTATAATGGCAATAGGCTCGCCCCCTATTACATTGGGACCAAAAATGCATCGGCGAAGTGTGTTCTTTAATGTTTCAGTAGTTGTAGCCGAGTGGTCAAACGCACGCCTTGCAATCAAAGTGTGCAGACTCAAACCCCCGCTCGCAGCTCTCGATTTATGTGCGAAACATCGTGAGGAGACCTGCACGTCTATAGAATGGCATGTGAAGTTCACCAAACAGCTCTGGGCCAGGGTGGTGGACTATAGCCTAAAAATCTCGTATCGAGGGAGAATGTGCCCGGTATGATGGCAATAGGCTCGCCCCCTATTACATTCATCGGCAAAGTGTGGGCGCACTGAAGTGCACCTCTGTATAACCCTTCAGGGAATACAGGCGTGATGAAGCCACGCGATTACGCGTCATAATTTACTCACGATATTTAGGATGAGTTTTTTTTATAATTCATATACATCATGTATGCATCATGTCATATAAAATCTGACATATTCAGCCGTCAAAGTCACATACAAAATTGAACGCTTAAAACTGATAAATATTAGAAAAAGACTCTTTGATACAATAATTCGTTGAATGCGCGATAAAATGATAAATGACAAATGAAATCACTTGACCTATGGCCATTGACCTAATATGCCACAGATAATACAAGATTTATATCGATGAGAGAACGGGTGAGCGGATTGTAAAAAAAAAAGCAAACTTTATTGCATTTCCTTTGGGAGGCGGGCGAGCCGTAACAGAATTACAATTAATATGATTTACAAACTGCATAAATAACACTTCAAATTATTAAATACGACGCCTCGAGACATAACACCGCTTGCACCGTTTCGTTTGGGGTTGCCAGTGCGAAAGAATAATGTACCATAGATTTTTAAAAATAAAATTACAGCCAGAACTTTTTAAAGAGGATACGATTCGCTTATTAGTCGTCTACAGGGTGTATCAGAAGTCCGAAATAATACTTTGGGTGCATATACGTTAACTCATATGTGGATGCTTAGTGAAGACAGTTTATACCTAACTATCATAGTGTCCGAGTTAAAGACCTTTAAATATTTGTGACAGGTATCGTGTTCTGGCCTTTGGGTACATCCATAACCCTAATCAGTAGTATAAACTACACTTATGAGGGGTGACTACCAATATTCATAAAACAGAACATGCAAATTTTACTTAGGACTCGAGATATTACGAGTTATAGAAATTGACGACGAAAAAAAAGTTGGAAAAACATGGTCGAATTTCGATCAAATTTCTATACAATTCAGTTGTATACCCGATACTGATCTAAATGTCGAAGTATTATTTCGGACTTCTGAAACACGCTGTATAACTGCGTACACGCAACTTTACAAATAAATCGTCGCGATGCTTTTTTGACATGTCAAACCTATGGTGTAGTGTAATATTATAATAATAAATATAATATTGGTTTCCAAAATTGTGTCACACAAGACAGATTAACATAGAGCGCGGGATTCAGTAATTATGTATGTATGTATTAATTTGATGTGACATAAATAAGTCGAAGTAACTCTTGTTTAAAGTTATTATACAAAGAAAAAAATTAAAAGAGCGAAATGAGTTCGTTATTCAAACTGATGCTTCACCAAACCCACCAATCGACAAGCAGCAATTTAGTCAGTTGCACTACTTTTATTTAAATTGATTATTTCCGTTATAAATACGATTTGCTTAGTATGTTCTAAAACTAACTTTGAGTTCAAATACACTGAAGCGTTAGCGTAAAAGTCTCAGAGACACAACATCTGAAAGAACAAAAGATATTACCGTTCGGAAGCGGAAAGTCGGAGAACTAGTTTGCATTTTCAATTTTAAGACGATTTAAGTTTTAAGTTTACTTTAAGTCGTTAAAGATTTCACTCAGAAGGGATTTATCGTTAAATGGTTTCTGGCGATGCCAACTTAAACCGCTAGACACATACAGATACTTACATAATACTCTGGCAAACCAAATGTCGCTGTCCAACGAGTTAATATATTTTTTTTATGTTAATGGCCTCTTTCCATTGAGTCAGGCCCAACGAGTTAATATAACAAAGAGGGAACTTTTCCTAACATTTGACAGTTTCAAACATCCAATCGTACGTACGCTACGTCTACGTACGTCAGATTATCTATGTCAAAACGTATAAGACAAAATTTGACGCCTTTTTGGCATATTTAGATATTCGTACTTTTTAATAACATTGTCGCTGTTATATCAATTAATTTTGCGTTTAAAAATAACGGGTCTTACCGCAAACACATACGAGTATAAGAACTAGATTATTTGTAAAAACAATATTTTGTTAAACGACTTTCCAATATTGTGGTCCTTTATAAAGCTTTATATTTAATTTGTCAAAAATAATATTAGTAGTTTTATACATAATTTCTTATCACCATTTTTTAAACGAACTGCTTAAGGTCGGACAAAAAAATTTATAATCGTTAATCTTCTCTGAGAAAAGTTTTTGTATTGTCTCATAAAATTACCGCGCTTTTTTGGATATAACAAATCCATTCCTAAATTATTCCTCAAAATTGAAATTACTGACTGCCCCAGAAAGAGGATTATAGATTTATGTTAAGCATTTATCGTATTATAACCTATCTCTTCATATAATTTTATTTGTATCGGTACCTCCTCTATGTTTTTATGGAACGAGTTTCACTTTTCAAATCCGTAACATCACGACCGTTATAAAGATGTAGCTTATGTAATAAACATCACGATTATTCGCTTGTTACGTCTAATTAAATGTTGTTAAACAAATAGTTACAGGCCATTTAGAAAGTTGTTTGTTTTACATAAAAAGAACATGGGTGGTGAATTTAAATACATTTTAAATTTCGAACACAGCCAACTTGAAAATGACAGCCTAATTTAATATAGTGTCGTCGCTTGTGTCAACATTTGCATACTTTTGTTGGTGTCTTTGGCGTTATTCGATATTCAAAATAATTTGCGCGTGGGTGAAACGCTCAATTTATCGATTGTAATCGTTTTCCATGAAAGCGTTTCGAATATTAAAATTTAAAAATGGAACACTTTGTTTTTATTATCTGTATGTGTAGGTTTTAGTTCCCACAGATACAATATCTCAGTTCGCTTACCATAGTCAATTCATCTTATAATTACTTACGAAATGATGAAATTTAATGAAATGAGATGAGGAACGGCCTCACCTATGATTAGCGGAAATTTTAGCCAGGTTTAAGTAATTAATAGTAAAAAAAAAAAACGAAATAAAAATAGGTGATGAAAGTGATTCAGATGGCGGATGAACCAGTGTTAGTTATGTCTCTGTGGCCCCCCATCTCACTGGTAAATTTTCAATGATATTTATATTGACATGTATATGTAATATGTATTTGTCTGAACAACTATTTACAAAATATTTACAATGCAAAATAAAAATAAGTTAAAACTAATAAGAAAATATTATATTTATAAAATATGTAAAAAATTTGGCCCATGCGGAAGCGTACCCAAGACGCTGGCTGCATTCCCTCGCTGAATGGCTAGAGCCACTCGTTGAGCGAGAAAATGGTTGACATGTATCTAAATATTTCATTAATATAAATCGTGCAATTTATATATTACTCGAGTTCCTTCGTATGTATATTTTAAAATATAAAGATTGAGATAACAGATTCCTCGGGGGCACAGAATTAACATACAAATAGAATGTATGTGATTTATTATAAATTCAAATAACAGATAAAATAAAAAATATTATAATAATAATATAATACTACATCATCACGCCTGTATTCCCCGAAGGGGTAGGCAGAGGTGTACCGTAATGCGCCCACACTTCGCCGATGTATTTTTGGTCCCAATGTAATAGGGGGCTAGCCTATTGCCTTTATACCGGGCACCTTCTCAATACGAGGGAGATTTTTGGGTTATAGTTCACCACGCTGGCCCAGTGCGGGTTGGTGGACTTACACGCCTTTCTATAGACGTGCAGGTTTGCTCACGATGTTTTCCTTCACCGTTTCATAGCATGTGGTAATCTCGTATGAAAATGAGATTTGCACATAAACCCAGAGGTGCGAGCCGGGGTTTGAACCTGCACACTTTGATTTGCAAGGCGTGCGTTCGACCACTCGGCTACCACTGCTGAAAAATATTAATTATTAATTCAAGTGTATTTAATTTCAATGACAGTTAAGTGATAGATTACTTACGCATTTAATGCATAATAGAAATGTCATGCTTAAATGAAATATATACATTTAATTTGGTAAATTTCATTTTAATAAGAAACAGCTTATGTTTAATTATGTGTTTACTTCTATCTATCTATCAGCCAGGGACGTCCACTGCTGGACATAGGCCTCCCCCATAGATCGCCACAAATTACGTTCTTGGGCTTTATGCGCCCATGTTTACTTACTAACACTTATATTAATGAATTTTAAAAAATGTGCATATAATCAACAACATCACGCCTGTATTTTGTTAACGGGTAAATATGCACTCGCACTTGACCAAGTTTTTTTTTCTGTATCATGAGCATAGTTTACTTGTCTATGACTTTTTTTTATTAAATAAACAGTGGCTCAAATGATTAAAGGATTATCTTAACTGATATATTACCTAGTTACTTGCGGATCTACCTGTTGTCTAGTTATACGCTATCATTTTAATTAAATTATTTCCCAATTGTTTCAATAAGAGGCACACTGGGGCATCGACGCAAGCGCATACATTTTTATGCCAATACAAAATGAACTGTATTGACACGGGGAAAAAGTTCATTCTTCAACAATCATAGTGCGATCGAATTTTGAAGAGTGGTGGCATTTACCTTTTACCATAGAAATTCAATCTTTATGCATATTGAAACAGAATTCGTTTTGGTATTAGCAACGATTTTAAGACACGAGAGTCGACCCTCCATATGTCTCCCTGTAATGGTCATCATACATTTTCACGAAACTTAAATCTGTCATCGATTACAACTCGATACGAGTATTAGTATTGTGTTAATCAATTACAAATCGTAATCGAATGCAAACGGCCGAGTGGACGAGACGCCTTATCTTTATTGGCATGTTGAAATCTTTATTAAGGCCCCATTAGTACGCGGTACAAAGTTGTGATGGGCGATGGTGGTATTGATAAAATATTTCGATTGGATGCAGAAATGCATTAGGTTTGTACTTTGTAGTACTCAATAACAATTCCACATAATTCTAATTTGAGTTATATTTGCAGAAAAAGGGTAGTTCGGACAGCATTAAGCTTCCCGCATACCCGGGCGTCCAAATTCGCGCGTCAAATGTATTGGTACCACTGCTTGGATAGATAAGTTCTATTAAATGTATTTCGATACCTACCTACTTGGATGCAGCCTCGTCATCAAAGATCATCCCACATTAGTCCGTCTAGACGACTAATAACAACTAGTATTTAGAAACCGGCCAAGTGCGAGCCGGACTCGCGCACGGAGGGTTCCGTACCATTATCTATAAAAACGGCAAAAAAATCACGTCTGTTGTATGGGAGCCCCCTTAAATATTCATTGTATTCTGTTTTTTAGTATTTTATTTGTTGTTATAGCGGCAACAGAAATACATCATCTGTTAAAATTTCAACTCTCTAGCTATCACGGTTCATGAGATACAGCCTGGTGACAGACGGACGGACGGACACCGAAGTCTCAGTAATAGGGTTCCCGTTTTACCCTTTGGGTAGGGAACACTAAAAATCCAATAAAATTTACATAACATAATATTACATAATATATTTACATATATAAACATAACATATTTACGTATAATAGAATAGTGTATTTAATTAATTTATATGCTAAACTCAGCTAATTAACGGTAACTGTATAAATTTTTAATATCTTTATTGTGTCATCGGTCATAAACTATTTGATCGAACTTTTAATTTATCGGCTGGAATTATAAAAATATACAGAATCACGCTTGTAGTTCATGGAGGGGTGGGCAGAGGAGTGGAGGATATCCCTTTTATTTTTTACGTCGGAAATTCCTTCCCCCGTGGTGGCAGGGTATCCACTGCCACCACGGGGGAAGTAACAGGGTTATGTGGGAGTCCCGGCAGAAGGCCGCATACCCACTAAAAACAGACGGTGTACCATCTTCCGCTTATATCGGGGCGCCACAGGATCGCTTTCGCATGCACCGCGAATTTGAAGATATCCCTGCTTTCAGGTATTTAATATAATCATTACCTGTAGTCCTCGAAAGGGTAGGTAGAGGTGAACCGCAGTGTGCCCACACTACGATGATGTATTTTGGTCTCAATGTAATAGGTAGTGACAAAAATACATCGGCAAAGTGTGGGTGCACTGAAGTACACCTCTGCTCGCCCTCTCGGCGAATATAGGCGTGATGATGTATCTAGGTATATCTATAACACCAAACGTACATAGAATTATTTTATTGTTCCGCCGACGCGACGCGACTCCGCAGGGGGCAGAGTAATAATTGGTATAATCACTTAACAGTGGATGCTGTGACTTTATCAAGCATAGGGAGATGGTGGTTTTTATGGTTATAAGGTTTCCTACATATCATCACGACCGTAATCACTGCAGTTACCGGCAGAGAAGTTGGAAACACTAGAACTCGAATTACAAATCAATAACCCTCTACCTTAGTCAGGTAGAAATCATACATCATCACTCTGTATTTCCCAAAGTAGTAGGCAGAGGTATACTACTACTACCACAGCCCTTTTAACGTCCCACTGCTGGGCACGGGCCTCCCTCAATTCGAGGGCGCTGGCCCAGTGCGGGTTGGCATACTTCACACATCTATCAAGAACTAGTCAAGTTCCCTCAGACGTGCAGGTTTCCTCACGATGTTTTCCTTCACCGTTTCATAGCAAGTGATAATCTCGGATGAAAATGAGATTCGCACATAAATCCCAGAGGTGCGAGCCGGGGTTTGAACCTGCACTTTGATTTGCAAGGCGTGCGTTCTACCACTCGGCTACCACTGCTATTGTGGGCAGAGGTATACTGTTGTGTTAATAATTGTCTTACAAAATCTATATTGACGGCAATAAGCGGGATAGTCGTATCTCGAAATTAGGCTTAAATGACTTAATAAATATAGAATTGATGAGAAAAAAGCCGCTTCGAATGGTCAATTTCCCGTCTGCCTACGACGGAAAATGAATGGTGCAATGCATTAAATTTGTTTTCTAGTTTTTCTACTGTTTATTGGAAAATTTGCTGAAAATGTACTATGGAAAAAACCGTAAAATTTGAAAAAAGAATTTGAGATACGACACTTTCTTTCGTATATTTGGAGGTGGAACTAGGTATCGACAAAAATATAATATAAATTAATTGCAAGCAAAAACATACCTACACTGTTTGTATACAAAATCCATTTTCCAATATATGAAAGCAATAATTATGACCACACAATCGCAATTCCCGCGCTATCCCGTTCCAATTTCAAATATATCAAACGGTTTACAATCGTGAAATCGAATCGAGAACCATCGATATAACGTCATTGTTCCCGGCCGATAGTGATGACCCACGCCGAATAGCTCAATTGAGTAATCGTTTTTATCGGTAATCGGCACGATCTGATAATCGAATGAATTCATTGTCATGACTCCGTTTGTTTAAATGCTAGTGTTAGTGTGGGGAGAACACAAATTGATTGTCAATTGTTTTTAGAGTTTTTACTATATCTGTTTTTTTTAAACGTGAGTATTATTAAAAATGTTATTCTTATTGTATTATTATTACTTATTATATTATATTAGTATTATATTATTATTATTATACTATATTTTATATTATTTATATACTATATATTATATATTTATTTATATTATTATATTTATATACTATATTTTATATTATTAATATAGTATTATTAGTATTATACTTCCTTATTGTTCTTGTTCTATGAAATGAATTAAATGATGAAATTAGTGGAATAGGATGAGGAATATGATACGGAATAAATAAAAATGGGTGATGTGATGAGTGTGATAAATAAGATTGGATGATTCTCCAGGCTTATTTATTTATTAGTGTCATGCGTAAATTATAACTAGACCATAAACAATTATATATCGAGGGGTGAAAGGCTATTTGACTTAAGCGACATTTAACTTTACAGGAGAGCATACTCATTCGACGCCGAAAAATTTGCTGATTGGAAAAATGTATATAAGTCTATATCACCCAAAAGTGCCGCTTAATGCATCAAATATCTACTTGAAACGTGACCAAACACTTTAATTGCTTTAAGAATAAGCAGCTGAACACCATGCAATATATTTGGATTAATAATCAAATAATCGAGAATGCAGAAGCGATTAATAATCGGTCATTTTTTTCAGCAAGAATCGAGACTTTTTTATATATATCCCAGCACTAACATAACCTCGTTTCCCCCGTTCTCCGCAGTTTATCGGCGGCAGCACCATCGCTCCCAGTAATGGGCCTTAATGAGCGTTCAAGACGCTACCCGAGAGCCTCGGATTGTTTTATAGTTGTAATTAAACCGCCAAGATCTATGGATCTCGTTGATCCTGGCGCGAACGTACGTGATAATTGATTTTTCTGATGTTTTTAGAGTTACCTCTTTTATTGAGGTCACAACACTATTTTGGTGTAAGTTTTGACAGAGTCCTAATATTATAAATGTGAAAGTTTGTGAGAATGGATGTTTGTTACTCTTTGACACAAAAACTACTGAACAGATTTTGATGAAACTTTACAATGTTATTGTTTAGACATCCGAATCCGCGCGGACGAAGTCGCGGGTTGAAGCTAGTAGAATTGATTAGGGCAAATGCAAATATCGAGTGCACTCAACCAATTCTTAAAGAGGGGTCGACTCTTTTGGTAGATTTTGTAAAAAAAAATTGCCAGCTAGTTTTACTCACGACTATTCTGTATCGTTATAAATTATAGTCTTTAGTTTATTCTGTTGAATAAACAATAATACTGTAAAAGTTTCATCAAAATCCGTTCAATACTTTTTGCGTGCAAGAGGAACAAACATCCATCCAGCCATTCAAAGGAGACGGATACGCTTTCATACATTCTTGGGCTGGGTAAAAATATGAGAGTGGTGTCAATTAAGAGCTTATATATTATCAAACCATCTCCGGAAATTTTGCTGATCTTGGCAATCTGAGAGCAGAATTATAAGAGATTTAGTAAAAGTGTGGATATTCAACAAAGTGACAACAACCTAGTTACAAAACAGCTGATTTTTGAACTGTGATTGTTATTTTGTTTTAATATACAGTTTTGGTGTTAATTGAACCACTTTAGTGTATTTTAATATATTAAAATGAATACAATTATGTGCTTAATCATTAATAACACAATTTGTTTAATGCTACCGAACGTGCTCACTCTGTCTGGGGCGCGCGGGCGTTCGGAAACTCGTCCGTCAACATTTTGTGGAGCGTTCGGAAACGCGGACGCCACACAGTTATTTACTATATTCATTGTAGTTTTTTATTGTTAATTATTACAATGTATTTATTCATTTTGATTGAATCAATCAAGTATTTTATGTTCAATTGTTTAAATCATTCACAGTAATCGATTATTGTAATCGATACTCTATTTCTTCAGTGAAATAAACTTATTTTTATGATTTCTCGTCTCCCGGATAGTGAATTGAGCAGATTTTTTTATATTTTGAAACAGAAAAAAATACCGCTTTTTTAACCATATCTCAACTTATTACAATTGGGCCCAGAGATCCCCGTCTCCTTTATAATATTAATAGGATTTATCGTGATTTATGTTTAACAACATTGTATTAATATGGGCGCACCATTACCCACCGGTATCAAAACATCGAACATTCAAATAATTTGTCGGCGAACTAATTATGTATGCGTGAAATATTTTCGTAAAAATTAATCCCCGTTGGGCGGCCATGTTTATTAAGCGTCGCATAAAACAGTAGTAACCCTTACAAAATATCAATTGGGGAGGCCGACGGTTTTAGAGTTCCGTAATGAATTTTAGAAAACGAAAATTTTATTAAATAAATAAATATCGCCAGACAACACATACGTATAACTCCAAACTAAGCAAAACTTGTACTATGGGTACCATAAAATGAATCAGAATCAGAATTTTTTTATTCATGTAAACCAATACAGGCACTTATGAATCGTCAGTAAAAAATCAATAGTATTAATAGTATCTCTACCACCCATTCGGAATGCAATTCATATGGAGAAGAATGGGCAAGAAACTCCATGGTTGCTTTTTTCCAATAAGGATTTACATGTTATTTATATGGATTGGGTTACATCCAGACCGGGGAAAATTCTGAAAGGACCATTATACAAATCTGCAGCTAACGGGAATCAAACCACCCGGTTCAGTGATTCAAACGGCCTACTCATAAATCACTAGAGCCGTCGTTAAAGACTTAATAGTGTTATTATTTAGTAATTAATGGCATTCAATAGAAAGGTCGTAATCAACCCGCACTGGGTCAGCGTGGTGGACTATGGCCTCAATCCCCTCGCATTGAGGGGAGGCCCGTGCCCAGCAGTGGGACGTTCAAAGGGCTGTAGTAGTAGTAGTCGTATCCAACAAGTTTTAATATTAACGGGGAGCTTTCCCTAACATTTGACAGCTTTACATATTTATCAATTTTTTTGCGTGAATTTGTCGTCCACGTACGTCATATTGTCTACATACATACATACATACATACATACATACATCATCACGCCTGTATTCCCCGAAGGGGTAGGCAGAGGTGCACTGCAGTGCGCCCACACTTCGCCGATGTATTTTGGTCCCAATGTAATAGGGGGCGAGCCTATTGCCATTATACCGGGCACACAGGTTTCCTCACGATGTTTTCCGTCACCGTTTCTTAGCAAGTGATAATCTCAGATGAAAATGAGATTCGCACATGGAACCCAGAGGTGCGAGCCGGGGATAGAACCTGCGCACTTTGATTGCAAAGCGTGCGTTCGACCACTCGGCTACCACTGCTGTTTGTCATATTGTCTGTCAAGTCATATAAGACTAGTTTGATTGCTTTTTATATGTATAAATAGATAGAATAGATTTCAAATAGTACGATAGTATTTCCGTCCGTACCCGAAATAAACCTGTCATAGGTACGGAACCAAGTTTATCAAATTTCGTCTCACTACCGATCAATCGAGGCGGCATGTCGTTTTTTATACGGAGCCCTGTAAAACATCGGCGTCGCGTGCGCACCGGCCTTATGCGAGCTCCGCACGCGATTGTACGCTCGCGCCGAAAAGTGATTCGACTAATTTTTCTGGCAGTTGCCCTATTAGTTGTAAATACTTGCCATTTGATAAAAACGCGCTTTTATGTTTCCCTTTTCGTTTAATGTTGTGTACTCGAATGGAAGTGGAGGAATTATTTTTATGACCTTGGGGTTCAGTTGTTATTTTTTGATGGAATATAAAATTTTGTTAAAATATTTCATTTTTTACTTTATTTACTTGTAAAAAAATCTAATATAAAAACATAAGTCTTGTGATTGCATCAAAGTAAAAAATATGAAGAAGTTCAATTGTGAATACTATATAATATTACTGTTACCTTATAAGTATCTTTCGAGCCTTTTGTTAATATCAAATCGAACTGTATGAACTCATTGAAAATATTCATTCTTCAACTCGAGCGAATATTGACGAGTGGTGACGAGGTTTTAGCCTTATTTATGACACAGAGTTGTTTTGGTATTGGCTGAAACATTGACGCCCGGGAGTGCGGGTGTTCGAAAATCAAATTAAAAATTAAAAAAACAAAACTAAAAATAGGAAGTCGCGTACTGTATCTTAATAAAGACGAACAAGATACGATTTCTTAAACTTGTCTTCGCAACAGTACTTAACCCTTTTATATTTTTTAATGGCAACATCGCCTCACCACAAATGATCGAACGCTGAAACAGTGTTATACATCTAAACTTATCCGATTGAAAATGTAGTAATTTGTTTACTATTCGAATAAACTGGTTAACTCGATCTATAGACTTTTTTTTACGAAAAGAGTGAAATGATGAATTCTGCGATTTGCAGTATTTATGCCAATTACGAGTAATAATAACAAGGACACATTCAATTAATACACAAAGTAAATAAAAAAACCAGCCAAGTGCGAGTCGGACTCGTGCGAAGGGTTCCGTACCATTATCTTTAAAAGCGGCAAAAAAATCACGTTTGTTGTATGGGAGCCCCCTTAAATATTTATTTTATTTTGTTTTTTAGTATTTGTTGTTATAGCGGCAACAGAAATACATCATCTGTGAACATTTCAACTCTCTAACTGTCACGGTTCATGAGATACAGCCTGGTGACAGATGGACGGACGGCCGGACGGACAGAGAAGTCTTAGTAATAGGGTTCCCGTTTTACCCTTTGGGTACGGAACCCTAAAAATGGATGATGACAGTGATAAAAATGGCGGATGTTCCTCCTAAGGATCGCGCACTTATATTTAAATCCATATTTAAAAGTTTTTTTTTTCTGAGTCCCAACTCTTTAACACTATCGTTGAGTACAAAGCGTGGTCGCATTTAAAACTATACTTTATGCATTAAGTAATAAGGTTGATTTCATTTTGTTGTGGTGAAGCGTCGGCAAATCTCGCCACGACAAAAATCAGGTTTACCCCTCGCCTATAGATGTTTCACATCAAAAATTAAGTCATAGCAGCTTCACAACGATAGGTTTAGGGGAGTTGGTGCCCTAATTATTTGTCTGGCGATATTTATACTGAGTAAAACACGTCATAATTTACTTAAATAACATCGATAGAGTTCTTCAACAATGCATCATCACGCCTATATTCCCCGAAGGGGTAGGCAGATGTGCCACACTTCGCCGATGTATTTTCGTCCCAATGTAATAGGAGCGAGCCTATTGCCATTTACCGGGCACGTTCTTCCTCAATACGAGGGAGATTTTTGGGCCACGCTGGCCCAGTGCGGGTTGGTGAACTTCACACGCCTTTTCAATAGATGTTTTCTTTCACCGTTTCATAGCAAGTGGTAATCTCGGATGAAAATGAGCTTCGCACATGAAACCTGAGGTGCGAGCCGGGGTTTGAACCTGCACACTTTGATTGCAAGGCGTGCGTTCGACCGCTCGGCTACCACGACTACAAAATTCTTTCAATGAATCAGTAAATATCTTTCGGATCGTTCACATGCCCGCTCGCATTACAACGAGCAATTTAACACCACCGAGTGTCTTGTAAGGGTTTTGTAACTAATTTATTTTTAGTCAATCTTATTTATTGGGAGCTACACGCGAGATTCGAACCCCGCACCCGGCGGGAGTCGCCAAACCAGTTAATGAAGGCGGAAATTTTAATTTATTCGCATTAAACCTGTTCGAAACACGGACGCTTAGGAGTTTTAAAAGTGGGTACTTACACTTTGTATTTTAATAAAACTGCAGTTTTATGGCCGTGGTCACTGAACAGCCTTACCTCTTCAGCAGTATTGTTTTAATACTGCATTTTTTTTAAATAAGACATACACACAAAATGCGTTTTCGTTTTAATTAGCGTATACATACGTTCATATGCATTTAGTAACTGGGACCCAATTCTCGCAAAATAGACATGATCTCTTCTTCGACGTATGTCGAAATAATACGTCAAATTGGTCATATATTTTTCGTTTTGTTTCGACAAATGTCGAACTAGAGATGATGGGGATGTGGCGAGAATTGCCCTCCTGTTATTATGACATAACAAACATACACTTTAATTGTACATAGATAAAGCTGTCAATGTATTTATAACAAAAACAGATACAAAGGTACAATAGATATCATTCATACTTAGAAGCAGATTTCGATAAATATAATATTGATATAAGAGGAAATAACAGCTGACCGGCTTGGTGGCAGCCAGTGAGAGAGACAGAGTCAGTGTTGCCAGAATAATAAAAATAAATATATTTTGTGTTGCCAAGATTTTCCTCGAGTTGATACACAATACAATTATTCAAAGTCTGTGGCGGAATAAAACTCTGCGACAATATCGCCTCGTGTCCAAAACTTCGCCTAATTTCCTTCAAACACAAGTAAATGTTTGTATAAAAAGCAATCATTTGTTATGTTTAATGTTTACCAAACTTGGCCACTTTTTTCCCGAAAACTTTTAACGACCCGATGAGGTTAAATTAATCCCTGCATCAACTGGAGCGAGCGCATTAACGTCTTTTTTTTAAATCGACGCTTGAATCGCAAGTGCATGAAAAGATGCCTATTGACTGTGGATGAAGCGAAAGAGGTATTTCACGATCGTAGCATGTGGCAAACGGTAGTCTCTGCCTACCCCCATGGGATACAGGCGTGAGTATATGTATGTATGTATGTACAAATCGACGTTCGAAAGATAATCCTTACTAAGCGACAAAAAATCATTAAATGAGTTATACACACATATATACCAAACGACGCAGAAAAACCTGGCCGTTCGAATGGTATATATGTATAACTATTTTTACGATTTTTTGTCGCTTATTAAAGATTACCTTTCAATCGTTGATATTTACTTACATCATCACGTCTGTATTCCTTGAAGAGATAGGCAGAGGTGCACTGCAGTGAACCAACACTTCGTCGATGTTTTTTGGTCCATATGTAAATTGGTTACGATCCTATTGAGATTATACCGGGCACATTACTCCTTAATAGGAAGCAGATTCGAGCTATAGTCCACCACCCTGGCTTTAAATATTTATCCCAAAACAAAATCAAGTTGTCACATGACAATAAAAACCTATCTTAAAACTCTAGACTATCAACAAACCGAGAATTTATTCTAATACAACATTAGTTTATTTCTTACCTATCCATCAAAATCCGATTGGATAGATTACTTTTTGTTTTGTTTAAAGAGCTCTAGTTTTTAATTGTAGTTAAGTTTAAAATTGTAGTTGATAAATTTAAACACCAGCTAATACCTCTGATTCTTTCTTGGTGACCTGGAACACAGGTTTTTTTGAAAAACCTACCTCAGGCACCAGTCTCTTACATAGGCGGAATCTAGTTATGGCAACATTGTTCACATTAAGATAAATACTTGTGAAGAGAGAAATAAATAAATTATTATTATTTATTATTATTACCCTGGCTCAGTGTGGGTTGGTGAACTTCATACACGTTTTATAGACGTGCAGATTTCCTCACGACGTTTGCCTTCATCGTTAAGATAATGGTAATCAATCATTATTGAAAATGATTTATTATTATAGAATTCGCACATGAAATCCGTAAGTCACAAAGGTGCGAGCCTGGGCTTAAACTTGCTGAACTTTAAGCTTGCTAGTCTAGTTAAACTAGAATACCAATGAGATTGAAATGTACTCTGCGTTAATGTACATAAAGTTAGAATTTCTGTGCTAAAAGCCACGCAACCACGCGTTCAAAATTCGCTCGAGTAATTGACGATATTTCGTTAAAAAATGTACCTCTTCGCTGAGGTAATACAGTTCGTTTTGGTATTTGCATAAACTTACTTGTCGTACGTACGTTGCGTACTTGTCGCGCGCTTTTGACGCTCCAGTGGGTGCAGGGCACTGGCGGGGGATATTATTGAAACAGGAAAAGTTGATTGAGGTTGGACGGTTACGAGGTCAATAGAGGAAATAATTCGGTTTCAATCAATTTATGAAATTTTATTACTATTTATGAACCAAAATGGAATTTCATACTTTCCTTATAACAAAAAGGCACATTCGGGTTCATCAGTTAGACACTAACATAGACATTTTGTTAGTCAGATTTTTTGAAAGTTTCTAAATAAAAATGATAGCAATATGAGTTAAACAATCGCATACATTTCTGAAAACGCCATTTCCAAAATTTGCCAGTGACGGGAATCGGACCCTCAGCCACCCGGTACAGTGAGCCGAACTACTATACCAAGATGTCGTATGTAAGATTCTTCCCGCATTCGACATATCGAAACGAAAGGGTTTATAAAACCTTAACATTATTTAGATGCCTTAGCTTCCCAACAATCCTTTGCCGACTGATAGACATTTGGCAAATATTTCCTGAATGCTGTCAGTTTTGTTAGAATCCCCATTATAATACATCGTTTGAAATTTATTGCCAAGTGTTTTAGGGTTGTCAGTTAAAGCAGCTTTCAGACTACGCTATAATATAATAGCATATCAATAGTATATAGCTCATAGCACAACAATATCGCGCACCATGCATCGTTATGGACACGTTCACACTGTACTGTACTTTATATTATTGTCTTTCTATGGTGCGCGATATTGTTGTGCTATGAGCTATATACTATATGCTATATATTATAGCGTATTCTGAAAGCCGCTTAATACTAATTGCAACCAGTTATTATATCAAAGAGGGAGAGTTTCCTAACATAGGGTACAGGTCTTCTTCTTCTTCTATATACGAAATGAGGAAATTTAATGTTATAAGATGAGGAAGCTGGCTGAAACACTCGCTAACCTCGCTTTAGTTATGCTACTTTCAATACTTCTCCCTTTTAACGTCCCACTACTGGGCACGGGCCTCCCCTCTCAATGCGAGGGGGATTCAGGCTATCCATCACGCTGGCCCAGTGCGGGTTGGCAGACTTCACACATCTATCGAGAACTAGGCAAGTTCCCTCAGACGTACAGGTTTCCTCACGATGTTTTTCTTCACCGTTTCATAGCCAGTGATAATCTCAGATGAAAATGAGATTCGCAAATAAATCCCAGAGGTGCGGGCTGGATTTGAATCTGCACACTTTGATTGCAAGGCGTGCGTTCGACCACTCGACTACTACTACTATTTTCAATATTGACACATTATAAATAAGAGTGCGTGATGCATATGATAAAGATGGCGGATGATTGACTCGGTCATCGATACTCGTCTTATTTTGATTGTCTATGTGAAGACCAATGATATTATTGTGGAGTGTGGTATCCCTAACGAATTTCGTTTCTTTGCCAACCATTGTTCATGGTTTCCTGGTAACAATTAATTAGGCATTCCGTCTTGACCCGTTTAGACGCCTCCATTGTACCCCATTGTGCATCAGAATCGATTATATGGACTATATCTACTGGTCTAAGCACTCCGCACACTGGGGCGTCAAAAGCCACACCTCAAAAGTCGCGACCCATAAGCC
The DNA here is from genome assembly GCA_914767695.1 of Ptilodon capucinus. Lineage (NCBI taxonomy): Eukaryota > Metazoa > Arthropoda > Insecta > Lepidoptera > Notodontidae > Ptilodon > Ptilodon capucinus. The sequence goes on from OU611831.1 coordinate 4,854,220, forward strand.
GCGCCTTAAAAGCCGCGCCTTAAAAGCCGCGTCTCAAAAGCCGCGTTTCCAAAGCCGCGTTTCCAAAGCCACGTGTCCAAAGCCGCGCCTCAAAAGCCGCGACCCAAAAGCCGCATCTCAAAAGCCGCGTCTCAAAAGCCGCGTCTCAAAAGCCGCGTCTCCAAAGCCGCGTCTCAAAAGCCGCGCCTCATTTTTTTACCAGCAGCAGAATTAACTGTATTGACTCATAGGAAAAGTTCATATCTCAAAGAAATGACATTGACAGCGCGAGCGAATTTAAACAAGTGGGCGAATTGAAATAAGGGCGTGGCACAGAAATTCAGTCTTTAAGCCCCCGCAGCCAATGCCAAAACAAACTTTGTGTCAGCAGACGTTAAGATTGAATTTCTGTAGTAAAAGCTACGCCCCACGCGTCAAGATTCAATGGCACTGTCAGTGCAATTTCGTTGATGAATGAACTTTTTATTAGTCTAAATACGGTTTGTTTTTATATGGCAAAAAAAGTGTATAAATGGCTGTACAGTGTTATATTAGGTGGCTATATCACTAAATGTCTCTACCAGACAACCTTAGGATAAAGAGGAATTATAGAACTGTAACCATAACCTAAAAACGTTTAGTACAGCGAAGTATGCTCAATTCTTATACATCATACCTTATAGCATAGACGTAGAGTTAACGTACAAACAACGCACACCTGCCTATCCCTTTTGATTACACCCGTGATGATATTTGTTAGTAAAACAACGTCCCAGAGTTACCCCAACAGGTGATCCAATACATCAGTAGAAGCACCGTCGGCTGAAGATTGATACGCGGATAACAGATCAATCATAGTGAGCTATCTACGGCGATGTCTCCATTGAGAGGAAGAACCTCATGCATAGTTATAGGGAAGTAGGTCGTAACAGACTGCGGTAGTATTCTTTAAGCCACTGAAGCGTCAAAGACGCGCGTCGTATTTATTGCCAATAAGATCGATATCATTTCTAATTTGACATTGTGCCGAAACATTGCGAAAAATACATTTGTTTCGACATAGGTATGTCGAATTAGAGATTATGTCGATATTGCGAGAAATGGGTCCCTGTATTAAGTCACAGACAAAGGTCATTCTTCATCAAAACATCATTGACGCCTCGAGAGAAATTTGACCCGTGATGGCATAGCTTTTGCCATGGAAATTCAATCTTTATGGTCATTGATACTGAGTTCGTTTTGATTTTGGCAAATTATTTGACGGCCCAATGTCTTTAACAGAGGAAACTTATGTTCTGGTCTAATCTGTGTATTTGCTTTCATATCTCCCTCGTATGGAGGGGAAATGTGCCCGGTATAATGGCAATAGGCTCACCCCCTATTACATTGGGACCAAAATACATCGGCAAAGTGTGGGCGCACTACAGTGCACCTCTGCCTACCCCTTTGGGGAATACAGGCGTGATGTTGTATTTATTACTATTATTTTTGTTATCCATAGATACTTCTAACTCATGACGAACACTTATATATTTGACAGTGATATGCTATAGTTCGTGAACCCGTAGTGTTAGAAGTTTCTTGATATATTTTAATCCACCATCTTTATCACATTCATCACCCATTTTTAATTATATTCTGTATTCATTGAAAATGTTCTTGCTAGTAATTACTTGACACTGGCTGAAATACCCACTAATCGCAGGTGGAGCCATTCCTCATCTTATCCCATTAAATATCATCATTTCGTAAAAAAGAAAAGAAAGAAGAAGAACCAAAATGTCAGTTGTCATCAAAATAATATCGGGGGATGAAAGGCTATTTGACCTAAACGACATTTTTTTTATTTACAGGAGAGCAAATTAGCTGATTCCAAATATGTATACAAGTCAAAAGTGTCGCTTAAGTTAAATTGCCTTCCACCCCTCGATACCGTGACGATTCCTTTGTCAGCCTGATCCTTGGTCAAAGGAAAACTCACATGAATTCGCAAAATACAGAAGATAGGCAATTTTATTCTAAGCAAGGCAAATCTACAGAATACAGGATTTCGCTGTTTAAAGAATATATTCAACATTTCAATGTTACGTTCTCAGTATCCGTCAATCGAGCCGATGTCGTGTGTGGCGGGTTTTTGCGGGCCGCATTGCATTTTACGAACTAAGCCCTGGCTACACTGAGGCGTCAAGCCACTAGCGTCAAAAATTACTGCCAATACCAAAAAACAAACTGTATTCACTTATAGAAAAAGATCATCCTTTAACGAAGTGTCATGGACAGGCAGGAACTAATTTTGAGTCTTGATTGCGAGGAGTTTTACCATTTCTCTGCTCTTCTTAATCTTAAGAACTAGGCTCTTATCGATGGAGTCTTTCCCAGTCTTCTCTTCTTTCTTCTCTTTTGCCTCCCGGTACGTTCTGACATTTCTGTTGTCCTTTATCTGACAAAATAACTTCTCCTTGGTTTGACTTATCCTCTGTTGCCTTAGATCTTTTCTTCATTTATTGTTTTCATCAGTGCATATCTTCTTAATTGTAGCCTTTACCACATAAATTTACCTTATGCATATTAGCATAGAGTTTGTTTTGATATTGGCAAACATTTTGACGCGCCTGTCTGGACGCCCCAATGTGCTCAGGGCTATGATGTACCTACGGCCCAGCCTGCCCGCCCAGGACCGGTTCACCCGCCTCCTAATTAGTACTAAAAATAACTAAGGAATAACTTTGTTTTGTTTTACAAGCTTGGGGTCTTTAGAGTTTAAACGGGTCGGAATTATAACGACTGATGCTTGTATAACAGATAATAACACGCATGGGGTGCAAGCTCAAATACTGGCCTCTACCTCTGGGATTTTCAGATTTGTCATTTCAATAATAATTACCCCTTGCCGAACGGTCAAGGCAATCATCGGGAGGAAACTTGCATGTCTATAAAAACGGCATGTGAAGTTCACCAAACGGCATTAGGCCAGCGTGGTGGACTGTGGCCCAAATCACCCTCGTATTACAATTATGTCGTTTAAATAAAAAAATAGATAATGTTGTGACAATAATGGCGGACGGAAATCCAGGATCTGCGTTGAATATAAAACTCATTCGTGAACGTAATAATTTTTTGAAATTAAATGTTATTGTTCAGAAAAGTGAGTAATACTAATATCTACTTATTATCATTTATTCGCACTGAAGCATTTCTATAAAGATCGTACAATACGGCGGCAATGAAAATTCCATAAAAACTCGATCGAGACAGTAATTTCCTTCGTTACTCGCATAATAAACGCGACCTTTCGTCTGATTTGAATCTAATTTAGTTCCCCGCCCCACTCTATGTCTGTATAGGATGATTTGCGAAAAGGGTGTATCAGACAACATTTAACGTGCGATATTTCGTCCGGTGACAGGAAAAAGTATAAAAAATAGAAAATATGGTTTTTACATTAAGTACCTACCTTAACATATCAACAACTTTCATCATACCAATAGTGCAGCATTATTTTACAGAATTCCAAGAAGCAAAAATCACTAGTCACATCAAAAATCCTACATAATATACCCCTCGGTATATCTATACTTACTATATAATATTATACAGCTGAAGAGTTTTGGGCATGTGATGAGAAGAGATGAGAAGCATGTGACTAAAAGACTGATGAGTATAAATGTGGATGTATACAAAGCGAGAGGAAGACCAAAGAAAAGATGGATGGAGTGTGTTAAAAGTGATATGATTGAGATCGGAGTCAATGTCGGTATGACGGAAAACCGAGACGAATGGAAGAAAAGGACATACTGCGCCGACCCCAAATAATGGGATAAGGTAAGGCAAATGATGAAGAGTTGTTTGTTTGTTTGGTTGAACCCGCTAATCTTAGGAACTCCTGGTTCGAATTGAAAAATTCTTTTTGCGTTGAATAGTCCATTTACCGGGGAAGGTTATAAGGTATATAACATCACACTACTTACTTACGCGCTTATTGTTACACAGTAATAAGCGCGGGTGAAACCGCGGGCACAGCTAGTATTAACATAAAGTTCCTTTTAGTATGTGCGATTGCGTTTCTTTACGCGCAACTTACTTTCGTGTCTAAACTTCAGATGTTTCGAGAATTTAAATCGCAACGTTTGCCAGCTAAGCAGTGTGATACAACCCTAACAGGTCGTAGCCAGACGATACCAGGATCGATCAAATAGCATGCTGTAACGTGAGCTTCAGTATAAAACCCGGCGCACACTGAGACCTCAAGACGCGCGAGTCCGAATTCTTACCAATACGGAATGTCGTTGACAGCGAATTTTAACGTGTAGTCGCGTGTTCTTAACCATAGCAATTCAGTCTTTATGTATATTGAAATAGAGTACGATTTGGTCCTGACGCCCCAATGTTGAAGTCCAGGGGCCCGATTTTCGTTTAATATAGACATCGATCTCTATTTGATATTTGTCGAAACAAAAGAAAAACCTCCTCCGGTAAAGCTGTAAAGGCCACCTCACGGCCAACAACGTATTCCATTAAAAAAAAAAACAAAAGTAAAATATGACCAATTTGACGTTTCGTCTCGACATCAATCTCTATGATTATCTCTAGATATGTCGAAACGAAACGTCAAATTAGTCGTATTTTTTTCTTTTGTTTTTTTTTTTAAATGGAATACGCTGTTGGCCGTGAGGTGGCCTTTACAGCTTTACCGGAGGAGGTTTTTTTATTTTGTTTCGAATTACCTCTAATAGAGATGGATGTCTATCAAACGAAAATCGGGCCCCTGCGCCTATGGAGCATCGAAACGTTCGCGACCAATTGCCTGCCAATACCAAAACAAACTGTATTAACTCGTACAGGAGGGACATTTTGCAACGAAAAGCCATTTATAACGCGACCGATTTTTGACACGTAATCACGTGGCGTTTACTACATTATGACTTTTATGTATATAGACATAATGAACATTGTCATTAAATAAGTCAATTTATTTCGCTCGCCACAGTGAGTGCAGGAATACGAGCTATAGTTATCATAGTCCTGTCTCGAAAGCCACGTCTGTAAATAATGTATCTAAATGTATGCAGTGGAAATAGCTAAGCCATCTTAGTTAGAACTACCTTTTTAACAATGGACTACCTGGGATTCATCCACCATTTTTAACACTATCATCATCCATTTTTATTTATAATGCGTATTTTTTAAATTTGTCCTTGCTATTAATTACTCGACATTACCATAAATACCGCTAATCGCATGTGCAGGCATTCCTTATCATATTCCATTTAAATTTCATAACTCCATTCATATAGTAAAAAAAAAAGAAGAAAAACGGGATATATGTGCTGGTTTACGAATTGCTAGTTCATTAATTAATTTTAGCCCTTATAACGTCCCATTATTGGGCAAGGGCCAAAACAGAATAAAATAAATATTAAGGGGGTCTCCCATACAACAAACGTGATTATTTTGCAGTTTTTTATAGATAATCGTACGGAACCATTTGTGCGCGAGTCCGATTCGCACTTGGTCGCCTTTATCTATTAGAACTCTACCTACACGAAGTCTACTTACAGTATTTATTACCGTCATTAACACTACGGTCTTGGTGACGTGTGGGGTGACCTTCCTCCTCCGAGCACGTCCCCGCGCCGTTTGCTTCGATTGATGACGTCACCAGCCCTTTCATCCCCACATTTTCTGTACGTGACCTACCCCTTGTCCTGTGTTATGTATCGAAAGTGTATAAACCTGCCTACCCCCTAACTGAGATAACAATATACAAACCTTCCAACGTAACAGCGTACAAAGCGTGGTAGAGATACTTTTATTATACATAATCGCGCCTGTATTCCCCGTAGGGGTAGGCAGAGGTGCACTGCAGTGCGCCCACACTTCGCTGATGTATTTTGACCCCAATGTAGAGGCGAGTCTTTTGCCATTATACCGGAAACATTCTCCCACAATACGAGCGAGGTATTTGGGCTCGACCACGCTGGCCCAGTGCGGGTTGGTGAACTTCACACGCCTTTCTATTGACGTGCAGGTTTCATCACTATGTTTTCCTTCACCGTTTCATAGCAAGTGGTAATCTCGGATGAAAATGACTTATAAATAGCGCAAGGCAAAACATACTCGCCGGATGCTCCAAAACTAAGCAAAGCTTGTACTATTGGTACCGTACAATCGATTGAGGGCGATCCCAGTTACACCCAAACCAGGGCAAAGTCCGAAAAGATTATTTTCGAAATTTGAGGGAATCGAACCTGCTACCACCCGGTACTCTGAGCCGAGCGGCCTTCGCTCAGACCACCAATCCTTCGTCGTTATACCAATACATTTCAGTACTTGTAGCGGCAAGACTAGTCTTATGTCACAGTATATCATGATTTTATCTTCTTCTTTCGTATGAAATTAGACAGAGAGCATGCGAGCGAATTCGTGACAAAGGTCCTTGTCTTGACATGCGTGCTAACCCCACAGCTCTGCGTAAAATTTAACGATGTAAAATGTCATTCTTCATCGAAAAGTTATTATCAGCGCGAACAAATTTTGACTTGAGCTCGTGTAGCTTTTACCACTGATATTCAGTCCTTATGTATATTGACACAGAGTCCATATTAGTATTTTTTTAATAGCCTATTTTATGTCCCAGTGCTGGCCAAAGGCCTCCCCCTCCCGTCTCCACATGTCCCTGTCCTGGGCTTTTTGTGTATCAGTATTGGAAAACAAAAAATATTTCAACGCGCCAGTGTTGACTCGCCAGTGAGTGCAAGAGAACATCTTTATTTAACAATGTTTTACCCTAGTAAGATTCCAAATTGACAATGTTACGGTTTAAAAAGCAGAAAATAATATTCCTCGGTCTAAGTGCACTCATTTCCCTGCCGCGCAACTTTATTTACAATAACAATTCAACACACAACGACAATTTTCTTTAAATTTAAACTCTAGATCTTCATTGTTATGGTTTATAATAAACTGACAGTTGTAAATTGATGATATGTTATGTCGTGTCACGAAGTTCGCTTGGTGATTTCATTTGGAACCGCCCGGGGCCACTTCTGACCGATATCTTGACATTGTGTACGGAATATTTTTATGCGATCCATTTCAGAAAGACGAGAATGGAAATATAAGGTAGAGCTTGTTATAAGGTTCAAATTAAATGTCATAATTTATTAAGTCTAGTTTGCATTTTTAGGTAGAGCATATTTTTCTTTATGTTGGCTCTACTCATTTCTAAGTGTGTGTCTCGTGCCGAAGATATAAAAAAATATGCATTTATTCTCCAAAAAATTATAAAATTATCTTTGTTACTCATCCTTGCATCAAATTATTTCAATATTTGAACGGTCCGGGAATCGAACCCGTGGTATCACTTCAAAACGTAAATTGTTATATGACCCTCGATATCTGCATAATTGAAAAAAAATCTTGGGAAATACCGCTTAAGCCTTCCACACATTGGAGTGTCACAAGCCGAGAGAAAATGAACTGTAGTGACTCGTAGAAAAAGTAAATTCTTCAACGAAAATTTATTATGCCTTAAAAAATTAAGTCATACCAACTCAGCTTGGAGCCCTGAAAGTTTTGTTGTGAAACATCTATTGGCGAGGGGTAAACCTGATGTTTGGCGTGGCGAGCGCTTCGCCACAACAAAATGAAATCAACCCTAATTCTTAATGCGTAAAGTATAATTTTAAATGCGGCCACGCTTCGTACTCCTCGGCTCCTCGGTTTTTTCCGCCGCTTAGACTCCGCCCACCGGCTGACTCCGCTCACTCGCCGGTATGACGTTTATGTTTTGTTTCACATCTGCCAGGCGTCCAGTGACGGATCAGTTTTTTTTTAGACTTCTGAATCCTCCTTTACATGATGTTGAAGGTAGTTACATTATAAATAACTTATCTACTTTTATAAGTAGTTTCATGACGTTGCAAGGTCAAACAACTGCTAAGTTATGGTCAACATATGTCGTTGCTAGTGACCGGAAGTCGGTCATTTTCTTTTGTACCGTCAATATTTCTTACCGGAATTCCGCTAAATTACTTCACAAATAAAGTATTATTAATTTAATGGTTGCCGACTACTTTGTTTAAATAATAGGTATTAACATACACTACATACTATCTTATAATTAGGATGATGTATTACCATAACAAAATAAATAAAATCAAGAACATACATATTTACAAATAAGAAATAAGTTTAAAAAACTGTAATCCGACTACTGAATTTAAATGTAGCCTATGTTACAAGGGCCATACTAACGAATCGATTGACACCTTATTCATCAAAATCGGATGAATAGTTTAGGCGCTACGGAACATACTTATATACAAACATACATACATAGACTTCTAAAATCATAACTCTTATTTGTGCCAAGCCGCCGTCGCTAGACAATGTTGCAAACTCCCTCTCTCTCTCTCTCTGTCTTTCTCTTTTTGATGTAACGACGACGACGGCGTGCTCTAGTGGTCAGAGCGTAGGATGCTCGAGCTCGTCTTACTGCACCGTGTAGTCGCGGGTTCGTTACCCACCAGCGGCAAATTTCAGAAATGCCGTTTCGGAATTTGTTCTGGGTATAACTGGGATTGCTCCCAGTCCATTGTACGGCAGGAATAATGCAATCTTTACTTAGTTTGGGATCAGACGATGAGTATGTATTGTCTGGCGATATTTTATAATAAATTGACAAAGTATCATGTATACACTGATCATATTCTAGCTGTTTACTACAGCCCTTTTATCGTCCCACTGCTGGGCACAGGCCTCCCCTCAATGCGAGGGGGATTCAGGCCATAGTCCACCGCGCTGGCCCAGTGCGGGTTGGCAGACTTCACATATCTATCGAGAACTAGGCAAGATCCCTCACACGTGCAGGTTTCCTCACCATGTTTTCCTTCATCGTTTCATAGCAAATGATAATCTCGGATGAAAATGAGATTCAAATACACATTGACCACTCGGCTAACACTGCTTGCACTGCACTGCTTGCTTGATAAAAATAATGTTTTTCTACGCATTATAAAGTGAAGCTATTGTCACACCACAGCGATAGTGTTAGTTGACTCGAGGCCCATTCCAAAGGTAATTGTTAACATTCCAAAGTCACAATGTGAACTTTTAAGCCCCCCGCACACTGGGGCGTCGACACTCGCGCGTCAAATATTTTGTCAATACCAAAACGAACTCTGTATCAGTATGCATAATGATTGAATTTCTGTGGTAAAAGCCCCACGCGTCCAAATTCGCTTGCGCTGTCAGTGTCATTACGTTGTATAATGACCTTTTTAACCGACTTCCAAAAGGAGGAGGTTCTTAATTCGATTGGTATTTTTATGATCCGATTTACGTGATTCTTCTGTAGTTTGATGCGAAATAGATGCCATTTGGTCCCAAAAAAAAATTAACACAGTTTGGACAAGCAGTTTCCAATTTATGAACGTTTTTATTTACGTGGATGATGTACCTTTAGATAGTTTGTGTTGACGGCTTTTTTAAGAGTTTTCAGTTAGGTTGATTATTTTGAGATGAAACGGATATCCGGTAACTATCCGGTATCCGGCCTATCCGGTCTTGTTTTCACTATCCGGCCGGATACCGGATAGTAATTCAGTATCCGGCCGGATACCGGATATCACTCTGTATCTTACCCAATGCAAATCAATCACAATAGGTTATGGACACCATTTATTTTAATAATCGCACGTTTAAAATATATTATAACAATTGGCAAATTGTGGTGAATGAATACCAAATTTTCCGCATTTGTTGGTAAGAAGCGACACCACTTGGCTTCGTATACCAGCCCAGCTTCTGAAAATAGCCTTTCGCTGTTAACCCTACTGCCTGGTGCTGAAAGAAATATTCCTGCAACTGCGGGTACTGATGCAAATTAACTGACCACAGATCGATCGATTCGAAATGTCTTTAAGAAGCGTCATGAAACTCGATAAAGGGTCGCCGGATATCCGGCGCTCCGGCCTGGTAGCTTGCCGAATATCGTTATCCGGTATCCGGCCAAACCACTATCCGTTTCATATCTAATTATTAGTTTTTGTTTAATACGGATTGTTAACAAAAATCGAAACTTACCCCCAAAGGAGTGGAAAAGGGGTGATTTTTCTTTATATCAATACAGTGCGTTTGGTTTTGATAAAAATTTAGACGCGTGAATGTAGACGCCCCAGTGGGAGCCTTAAGAGTTAATTTAAACGCGACTAGCTAACTAATTCTAAGCTTTACACAAGTTTACACCTAAATCTTTTGTTTTGTTTTGGGTGACGGGCGAAGTTGGGATTTGTTTAAAATTTATTCCCGTTGAAGACATTTTATTTCCTTTTACATTCGTTGTTTGAATGCCAAATGGGCTGAAAGTTTCAGGCCGTCGCCTTGTTTGCGGATGACAAAAAAAAATACACCTTGCTAATGTATTCGGAAACTAAATTACGGGTGAATTGACACACAATGTAAATCCTACTTACCCTTATAAGGTATTCTCAACGAATATTGGTAATCAGAAGTATTTTTTATCGTTTACAATGATATTTTAGAAATGGCAAGTTTCCCTTAAAAATATAAATAAAAAAATATTATTCACCAAAATATTTACAAAACTAGTTACTGTGAAACCCAAACTGGGCATTGCCTGTATTTTGGGTTTCTGTGTTAAAAATATGTCGCAACACAGCACTAAAATTCTGTTTATATTGAAATAAAATACCATATTACAATTGTCAATAAGGTGTATTTATATACATAATCACCTAAGCATACATCACTATTTAAAATAAAATAAAACGCATTTTAATTACTATCAAAGAAATCTCTACCTATTTTTTTTATTCTGACTCTATATAAGAAATGTTCATAGAGTTTGAACTTGTATATATTTTTTAATTGTCCTAAAGACTCATTGTAAGCACAGTCTGTCTGCAAAGAACAGCCGCCGACAGTTTAGTGGTAACTGAAAGTCGCAGTCGTATCTGCAATTCGTGATGAGAGTAGTATTGAGCACATACGGGTATATTTTACACCAAACATTTAATGTAATTCTTAACATGAGTGTTCGAACGGAATCTCACTAAATAATATATGAAACATCCATAGTAAGTCAGCTATATATTTATACATTACTAGTAATATTGACGCTAGCTTGATCTAGGGCAGGGATTCACAAATTATTTTAGGCAAGAGACCCCCTTTCCAAAGTTAACACTTTCACTGCGTAAGGATTTAAAGTGGACTTTCAGCTGGTTCGTTATGAGGTTATATTAACTCATAGTGGTACTAACTTTGTGAGCACTGCGCACTGGATCAAAGTTCACCATGAGACAATATGACCTCATAACGCAGCGAACGTGTTAACTGCTACCTCATACCTCCATATCCAATTCAATTAAAAATTTATATCTTTTGTTTTTTTGCCATTGATACAAAATACTTACCAATTTGAATACTTTGCGGTCGGTTGAGATTTTAAAAGGACATCAATGATAATTTATACTAAACAATTAGTCATCAATTTATACAGTATCTTGAAAGTTTTAAATAAGAACTAGTGTTAATTTAATAGGGGTCAATTGCGTACATTTTAAGACCCCGACGACACCCAAAGTCAGTTTTCATTTATATCGAGTCCTGGCAAGCCGATATAGACCTCAAAGGGTTTGATATGGACCACATTGGAAATCTCTAGGATTAAATTTCAAAACTGGCTTTTTCGAAATTTGCTCCTGTGTGTAACTGAAATTGCCCCAAGTCTATGTAGACGAATGGAAAGCAAGAAACTCCATGATTGAGTAACCAGAAAAGTAGAAAAGAGTTTCTCCAAACTTTCTTTGCCGACCCTTTGGTACAAATGATTTTATCACTAGTTCAGTTCGGTACAGTAGCTGTCCGTATGTTTCTAACTGGCATAATGTGTTATTGCCGGCCGAGACGGGACATATACCTGTGCTCATTGTACTCGCGATGCTTTTTCAAAAGCACAACAAAGCCACAAGGCATGCATCGCATCGCAGCCTACAATGATAGACACTGCTCATTTTGATTCGTACAGAATGATGTCGTACTGACAGATATTTTTTTGAAAAGATTACTAGCAACCTGAGTTTATCATATTACTAAACGGTCTAAAGGGGCTTCATAGTCACGTGACCACGCATCAAAATTCGCTCTTGTCGTCGATTAAATTTCGTTGAAAAATTTGATTTCTGAAACATCTTTATCACATTTATCACCCGTTTTTAATTATAATGTGTATTTATTGAATTTGCTCTTGCTATTAATTACTTGACACTGGCTGAAATACCCGCTAAACGCAGGTGGAGCCATTCCTCATGTTATTCCATTAACATTTCATCTAACTACATCCCTGTTAACGTCCCACTGTTGGGCACGGGCCTCCTCTCAATGCGAGGGGGATTCATGCCATAGTCCACCACGCTGGCCCAGTGTGGGTTGGCAGAATTCACACATCTACCGAGAACGAGTGAAGTTCCCTCAGACGTGCAGGTTTCCTCACGATGTTTTCCTTCACCGTTTCATAGCAAGTGATAATCTCGGATGAAAATGAGATTCGCACATAAACCCAGAGGATTATATTTATTATATTTATGGAGTTTCTTGCCCATTCTTCTCCATAGGAATTGCATTCCGAATGGGTGGTAGAGATACTATTAATACTATTTATTTTTTTACTGACGATTCATAATTGCCTGCATTGGTTTACATGAATAAAAAAAAACTGATTCTGATTCTGGTGCGAGCCGGGGTTTGAACTTGCACACTTTGATTGCAGGGCGTGCGTTCGACCACTCGGCTACCACTGCTTTCAACATGTCATTCATTTTCGTAGAAAAATATGAAGGATTTAGACAGTTTTGGTATAGGCAATTCTTTTTACAGTGTGCGTCGTAAACCTTGGTATAAAAAAATACATTATGATTTTGAAGCATCCTGTATACAGCAATAAGGCAGAGTGCAGACTCTTTGTGTCTCATTCCGATATGTGTATGCAGCAGTGTTACGTCATTTGCGTTTAATTACAGGGGGAGTGTTTCCTATGGGCTTAGATAGATACAAGCCCTCCCACACACTGGGGCTCGAGCGTCCAAAAGAAATCCCAATACCGAAAACGAACTCTGAGTCAATATACATAGTGTGTAATTTCTATTACAAAAGCCACGACCCTACGCGTCGAAATTTGCTCGCGCTATCAAGGTCATTTCGATGAAGAATTAACTTTTTTATAAGCCGATAAAGTTGGTTTTAGTTTGGCAAGCAATTAGACGTGCGAGTTCCGACGCCCCAGTGTGCTTCATATAGGGATTTTTGCTCCATTAATGTGCTTAACGGACGAAGAGATTAGTGCAGGTTAAGCCACCAGCTGATAGATAGGATGGTTCATCGATAAAAGTTAATACTTATATCTTATCGAGTTGTTATTATTCTACTTTCTTATACAAACGAATCATTATCGGTAAGAGTAACTTTTCCCTTTTGGAGGCATTGGTAACGAATCGTAACAGGCATAAGAAGGGCTAAGATCCCGCACAAAATATTTGCCAATACTAAAACAAACTCTGTGTCAATATGCTTATAGATTGAATTTCCGTGGTAGAAGCTCAGTGTCATTTTGTTGAAGAATTAACTTTTTCTACATGACAATACAGTTCGTTTTGGAATTAGTTTAAATGGCTTTAATTTGGTAACGTTTTGTAATAGACACTGTTTTGCCTTCGTGTCGTTGATACGTTGATCTTTCACGCTACGTGAGCGAATCGACGCGTTTCCTAAATAACATTATTGTTTAGTTATTTCTTGAGTATGGAAATTTATTGCATAAAACAATTAAATAACTGACAATATTACGCCCGGCTATTTGGTAATGTAGGGCATGATTTTATGACCAGTGGGCTTAACATGACTGCGTAGACATACGTTTTATCTCTTTCAACTGTCAGATCCATGCCAATATATCTACGAGAATATCATGTACGTAAGGAAAAATTTACATCTGTTTCGAAAAGTAGGTGATGGCCATCGTTTTAACACTAGAAATAAAGATAAATTAGACCAACCACACTTTCGACTGGCGAAAATTCACACATCTTTCATGGGGTACTGTGTCAAATTTTAAAATAAAATTCCCCCTAACGTCATTAACCTAAATGAAACTAAATTTAAAACTTGCATTAGACATACACTATGCAGGCGCGCATACTACACAATAGGTGATTATTTAGAGGATAAACACGCTTGGTCAGGCGCTGGTCCGGCTCCACAGGAACTCATTTAAGGGATTTTAGCTATTTGTCCCGTTTTCCTCCTCCTTCCTACCTTTAAATCTTGTCCAACACGTAGTTTGTTTAGTGATTTAATTGTGTTTTGAGAATGTATAGCCTCATTAACTTTATATTGTATAATTGTTAATTAAGAAAAACACAAAAATGTAAATCCTTATTTGAAAAAAGCAACCATGGAGTTTCTTGCCCATTCTTCTCCATAGGAAATGCATTCCGAATGGGTGGTAGAGCTACTATTTTTATTATTTATTGACGATTCATAAGTGCCTGTATTGGTTTATATGAATAAAAAATATTCTGATTCTGATTCTGATTCTGATCTGTTGAGAAAATGACGTCACACCAAGTCATGTCCAGTAAAAAGTGTGACGTCATTTTCTCAACAAATCTGACAGTTAAAAGAGATAAAACTTATGTCTACGCAGTCATGCTAAGCCTACATGTCTCCAACTTAAATTTAGAAAAATAATGAAATAGATTAATTTGTCACTCAGATTTTTATAGATCAAGGACTTATTCTTGAGTTTTTGTTTTATGATTCCACCAATATTTGTATGATATTATGTAATAGATGTATAATATTCCACCAATATCAATAGCCTCCGAACATAACATCGAAATAAAAACCCATTACACTATAAATATTCCCAACCAATTAAATCGAAAACCCGGTAACATTTTAGACAAACATCGCGGAAATCAAATATGTGAACAAATCCTTTACCGCGCGCGAAAAGTGCTTCCCCCCCGTCGGTGGGGGGCGCCGGTTGTTTGCGGATCTCTGCCGGATAACAATGGCCGGCCGATACCCGGGCTTTGTTTTCACTTATCCGGGTATGCCCGGGCTGCTCGTCAGGACCTACGTCCATAAGCGCGTCAAACCCCACACGTCGAATCGTCTGTCAAAAGCAAAATAGAGATAATGTACACACACACACACACACACATAATCTATTTCGACGCTTGAAAGCCAATCCTTACTAAGCGACAAAAATCGTAAAATGTTTTATACACCATTCGAACGGCTAGATTTTTCTGCGTCGTGCGAATGTCAATCATGATTACCACTTGCTGAACGGGGACGGATAATATCGTGAGGAAACCTGCACGTCTATAGAAAGGCGTTTGAAGTTCACCAACTCGCACTGGGCCAGCGTGGTGGGTCCAAATCTCCTTCGTATTGAGGGGGAAAGTGTCCGGTATAATGGCAATAGGCTTGACCCTATTACATTGGTATCAAAATACTTCGGCGTAGTGAAGGTGCACTGCAGTATATTCCTGCCTATCCCTTTGGGGAATTGTTATAAAATTTTCATACAACCTTTTTCAAGTTAATTCCTTCGCCCCAGTGAGTGTAGGGCGTAGCTAAAATAGGTAGATCTACGTGCGTAGACTCGCCCCGGCATTGTTTCGTTTCGTAGAAAATTACTGACAAACGGACGCACAGATGAGTTGCTTTTGTTCTTGATGATTAGGGTAATGATATGGATAATGTGTTTGTCGTTTGGAGAATAGGGCATTGCTACTTTTTATTGTGTACATAATTATCCGTGTATCAGAAGTCCGAAATAATACAGTACGTGTAAGGTAGCTTATATATAGATGCACAGTGAAGGCAGACTATATCTTCTGAGTTATCTTTGAGTGTTTGTCACAGGTGTTGAGGCCTTAGGGCACGCCGGTAACCAGTGCTAAACAGTGTTAACTTCATCTCCAAGAGACGACTACTCATTCAACAAAACAAAATCAGACACGAGAAATCCTTATGTAGCGACATCTACATCGCCGCATACGAACTAATCCTGCATCGCGATATTAAAGCGATCCGTGCGATTGCACATATATACAAGAACCCGACAACAACCGTCGGGCAGTAGCCCACCAGACACAACACCCGTCTGGTCGGAGGATCCTCCCCTTTACGCTAAACTTACAATAATGACCTTAAAAGTGCGAAAAAGAAAAGAATATAAAAAGTAATGTACGTATTTTTATATCATTGAGTTGTCTACCGGATTAATAAGCAGATGTTTAAGCATTATTTCGGGCTTCTGATACGCCCTGTATAATTTATGACTCAACCGAAGTGAAACAATTTTGAAATATATTATCTAAAATTGATATATAGGTCCCCCTCGCATTGAGGGGAGGCCTGTGCCCAGCAGTGGGACGTTAAAAGGGCTGTAGTAGTCGTAGGTATATGTATTCCCGATGGTGGGAACCGAACCAGCAACCACCACTGTGATGTATGTGGCGCTACTTCTATTGTAATATCCAAATTCTACGGCGATACCGATGATGGAATAAGAAGTTGTAACTGAACATATTGGTTACTAACAGACCCGGCGAACTTCGCACCGCCTTAGAATTAGTGGCATACGAAAGCAGCGCCACCTAAGCTACTATATTATGCATGGATACATTAAAACCTTCCTCTTGAATCACTCTATCGATAAAAAAAAACCGCATCAAAATCTGCTGCGTAATTTTAAAGATTTAAGCGTACAAAGGGACAGCGGGAAGCGACTTTGTTTTATACTATGTATTGATAAGCAAAAAGCAGTGGTAGTGTCGTGGGCTCGCCTTGAACGTAAGGGGTGCAAGTTCAAATCCCGGGCCCACACCTCTGAGATTAATTTCATGTGCGAATGTCATTTTCAATAACAAAATCGTGAGGAAACCTGCACGTCTATAGAAAGGCGTGTGAAGATCACCAACCCGCACTGGGCCAGCGTGGAGAACTATAGCCCAAAAATCTCCCTCGTATTGAGGGAGAATGTGCCCGGTATAATGGCAATAGGCTCGCCCCCTATTACATTGGGACCAAAAATACATCGGCGAAGTGTGGGCGCACTACGGTGCACCTCTGCCTACCCCTTCGGGGCATACAGGCGTGATGATGTATTATTATTACAGTACAGTGTGAACGTGGCCATAACAATGTATGGTGCGCGATATTGTTGTGTTATGCTTTATACTATATGCTATTATATTATAGCGTAGTCTGAAACCCGGTTGAGTGTAACTGGGATCGCCCCCAGTCGGTTGTAAGGTACCAAGCATTGCTTGGTTTGGGATCAGGCGATGAGTATGTGTTGTCTGGTGATATTTATTAATTCACTCTTATTACTAAGCCAAAATCCGTAAAGTCTACATAAATGTTTTATGTTGCGATAAAAACGTCCTAATTAAAGTAATCCCGTGGATTAATGTTCGTTATTTATTATGATTTTACAAGTGAACTGCTCCAACAAAGAAGAAAACCTCAGGGTGTTGTGCTAATGACTCAATTGAGATGCTAGTGATGTGCTTGTATCGATTTAAATAAATAAATATAAATAGTGGTACACCCTGCCGAATAACAAACGATGCTCTGACATAACGTTCACCTACCCGTATTGGACCAGCGTGGTGGACACATTTGTCCACCACGGAAGGTTTCTAAAGTTAAGGGGATTTGGACCATTGTCCAAACCCCCTTAACTTTAAAGACCTTCACACATCTATGGCAAGTCAAATAATAGCCCCGGACCGAGATGTGTGGAGAAGTAAAGGGGAGACTTTTACCCAGGAGTGGGACACAGAAAGGCTATATAAAAATACGCCAGACAACATAATTATACTCATTGCATGATCCCAAACTAAGCATAGCTTGTACTGTGGGTGCCATACAATAGACTGGAGGCGATCCCAGTTACACCCAGACCAGGGGAAATTTCGAAAAGGCTATTTCCGAAATTTGACACTGGCGGGAATTAAACCCGCAACCAGTGATTTCAGTGATTTGGCCGACGCTTAAGCCATTAGACCAAGTCTTCGTCGAAATATCGGTAAAGATAGAAATTACATGTGCGTGCACTGATAGCGGCTAGCCTAATCTTTCGATCCTGGCTTTCAGGAGTAACAGTGGAATGTGTGGCGGGTTTAGTCCCAAAGAAAATTACAGCGGAAATTTATCAAATGATTCAATATTGTTATAAAATGTTATTCTGATGTATAAACAAAAATGCTGTAGAGTTTCATAAAAATCCGTTTAGTAGTTTTTGCGTGAAAGAGTAACCAACATCCATCCATCCTAACAAACTCTCAGATTTATAATATTAGTAGGATATATGACGATATATCGTTTAAGGAGTTGACACCCTTAAATTTTATCGATAATGCACTATCCCATCACTGGGTTGTAAAAATAAAAGTTGTTCGTTTTAGGAGGGGGCTATTTCGCACTCGTAAACCGGCTCGGATCGTGTCGGCTCAGACTGGCGCATGCTTAATGAGATCTACATTGTATGGTCACTGTTATTAAGCTGTTCAAGCATACAGTTCAGGAACAACTGACATAATTGTACAACACCTAATAAAATCTGTTTAAAACTCCCTAAAATAGTATTAAAGTAATTATTACTTTTATACTATTTAAGGGCGAAGTGCACATGCGAAGTGCACACACATTCATACGAAGTGCACAGGCAAATAACAGGGAACGTCCTAATTCATGAATTTTGAGATTTATTTATTTATTTATTTAATAGGACATCCAAAAACTGTAGAATTAATAACACATTGCAATATAAATTATGTCGTTCGGGGTATTTGTATGGTGGTGTAGGCAAAGTCACGTCTCTTCTTTGTTACATCTTATTTATTAGTAACGTAGTACATTAACTAACATTGTAACTTCTTATGTCTAGCTATCTACTAATCTCTAACTACACTCTGGAGTGGCTATCTTATATACTAGTACCCCCGTATAATTACTTATCTTATTACGTGCTAATATGTACTTTCTATAACTGCTTTGGTATTCCCAATTTACCATGTCCGCAGTTATCGGAGTACGTGCTTACTATACTACAATATAAAATACAAATAAGTAAAAACTAAATGCACAGTTAACAAAGGTGCCACAACATGCATAAGTAAGAGGAATAACATACAAGGAACATTGGTAATAAATGAAAACTAAGAATGCTTTAATAAAAATTAACTTAAATTAAATGTGATGAGTGACTAGAGGGCTATCATTGACGCACCAACGATGACAAGATCAGTTTGCGAAATTTGTAGAGTGTATCATTAAACAAATCCACTTCATGACCGATTGAGTTGAAGGTAGTTGACAGTCTTGATAATAGGAAGTACTGTTTTAGGTAGATAAAACAATTTGAAAGTTTAAAAGTATATTATTTTTATTGAGATCAATGCATGTAATAACTTTTGCTTAGAACTAACGTCATGGATATTCCCAGTTATTTTCGTCATCATACCAATCATTAACATTTCAATCATTATTACCACTTGCTGAACGGTGAAGGCAAACGAGAGGAAACCTGTATCTAAAGAAAGGCGTGTGAAGTTCACCAACACGCACTGATCCAGTGTGGTAGCCGAAAATCTCCCTCGTATTGAGGTGGAATGTGCCGCTGGCGGGAAAGGCGATAGGCTCGCTCCCTATTACATTGCGACCAAAATTCATCGGCGAAGTGTGGTCGCACTGCAGTGCACACCTCTCCCTCTTCAGGGAATACAGACATGATAAAGTATCATTTATTAATGTTATTACGCTTTTATAGATTCAAAGTTATTCTTTGCCGCATAGCAATATCGCGTGCCACATCAAAAACTGTTGTTTTATTAAGGCTTGGCCCAGTATGGAAGTGCATTCGAACCTAGTTAGGCCAGACATTAAAAATGTAATGATTCAATCGGTATTCCAAGTAACATGTCTATTGGGTAAAACTTGGAGTTGGTAGTTGCAATGGTGGGTACTATTTGAATTCGAACGCAAAATAATCAGAATATTTTTTTTTTTATTCATATTAAACCAATACATGTACTTACGAATCTTCAATGTATTTCTTATGGAGAATAATGGGCAGAAAACTCCAGGGTTACTCTCTCATAGCGAATACTATAATACAAGAAGAATGTAAGCTGAACACAGACCAAAGTATCTGGTCTGTGAAGCTGAAGTTAAGCTGAAGGATGATGTGGTAACAAAGATTGAGGTAAGTATGTTGACTTGGTTTGACCACGTCGAGAGGATGAGTGAAAGTAGATTGACGAAAGAAATATATACCAGGAAAATTTGAGTGGAAGTGTAGAAAGACGGCCCCCAATAAGGACCGTTCACGACCAGATCAAAAGTCTCTATAAGAAAGGTCAAGTCCGTAGCACCTTCGAACGACGGAAGTAACTAAAAAGATGTATGAATGTTGATGATGCGAAGGAGGTGTGGCAAATGCTGATGCAGGCTAGGCCTAGTTTGAATTTCATAGATACTGTAACTATATTCTAATTGTTACGGCGCTATCTAGTGATCAACATGAACGACCTAAGTTAGCCATTTGTCAATGGATGGCGCCACTACAGTCTACCGTCTGTGGATGGCAGCCTATATTCCTAAATGGAAGCGCTACCACAGACACAGGCGGCTGTCAGTGTCAATACATTATTACATATCTACTTGCTTGCCATTACAACTACACACACTTTCTGTATCTATATACTTAAATACTATTATTAGAGCTTATACTACATCGTTTTCCTATCCCAACATACCATTACCATCGGCAAGGCGGCTGGATCACGGACACGAGCGTACACTAATCATTTTAGATTTTTTATTTAATACTAGTTTCTACCCGTGACTTCGTTCGCGCAGACTTCGATCTGTTTAGTCGTTTTTGCAAGAGTAATAAACATACTTTCCATCCATACATCCATCCGCACAAACATGCACATTTATAATATTGGTAGGTAGTAGGATAGAGACTATCGTAAAATGACTTGTGATCCTTAGGTAAGATTAGCTGGATGTGAAGAAATGAAATAAAGCTGAAAGCACTGACTCACTACGATACTCGAATTTATTTCTTAAGAGCACTGTAGTAGTAGCCATAATTGCGTGTCAGCCCGCTACCACTAGATGGCGTGACCCAGCCTAATAGTTTGACACCCCAGTTCCCTGCATTTGATTGCATTCACCGAACGTGCGCTTGCGTCCAACACTTGTATTGTCGATTGTGATCTCCGCTAAACGCTGCCCGGTAATTGGTGGGAAATATTTGTCAGGTGTAGTCATTTGTATGACGGTTTTGGAATGCTTGTTATTTAAACTGCACAGGTGGTTATAAAGCACACAGAGGCGTCAAAAGTCGTGCGTCCAATCTTTTGCCAATATCAAAACGAGCTCTATGTCAATATGCATAAAGATAAGTAAAAAGCTTGGCCTCACGCATCAAAATTCCCCTGCACTGTCAATGTATTTTTGGTGTAGAATGAACTATTTCTATGTGTCAATAGAGTCGTTTTGGTGAGGGCAAAAAATGGATGCGCAAGCGTTGATGACACTGGTGCGAGAGGCCTAATGCTTACCAATTGGCGGTATCTAGGTATTAGTAAATATTTCAGTGAGACAACTTTGTAATATTTTCTTCATTCTCTGTGTCAAATTGGTGCCAGATTCTGAAACAGTAAGACCCCGATGTATAGAAACTTAAAAATCTTCTTACTTTTTACGAAATTATGAAGTTTAATGGAATATGATTAGCAATGGCTGCTCTTGCGATTCTGCCACTATCGCCACATGGGTATTCTACCACAGTTGAATTTGTTCTTGACACTGGCTAAATACCTGCTAATTTTGGGTGAAGTCCTTATCTAATTTCATCATTTCGCAAAAGAAGTAGTATATCTCAAAATCAAGATCAATTTTTTTTCGTGTAGACCAAGAAGCACTTACAAATAGTCGGATTCTACCACCGGTTCGGAATGCTGCTTCCACTGAGAAGAGCCGGTAAGAAACTCAATGGTTACCTACTCTTTTCAAAATGGTAATTGCGTGTAATACATTCTCAGGAGCAGCAATGCCATGAGAGCAGACAGCACCTTTGCCACAATACTAGAGAAGAATTATACTCACGGCAGTCTAATATTAAATACAAATATAGTCTTTACGCTTAGGAAGCTAGTACAGTAAGGTGCGTCTACTCCCATTTACAATGAAGGGATTAAACCACAGATGGTTACAGAAATAATTGCTCTAACGAATTAATCTAACGTAAATATAAATTTTATATCAATGGCAGAAGGTTTATTTTTGTAATAACGCTGCGTATAAAAGCACAGACAGAAAAACATATCAAAGCATTCGATAATTACTTTTATTAGCAAAACAAAATATTCTGCCTCTGCCGGTGACTCAGAGTCTGCCTTCACGCTGTGAGGTCGCCACGGGTGGTCATACATCCAATATATCTTGACATACCTCGTATCCTGACCCATAGAACTTTGCTTTCACAGCTGGCGCTTGAACCATAATGAAAGCTCAATATATTATGGTCACAGTTATCTTTTGTCGAGGACATCATTGCCTTTTGTCAGCGAGATTTCGGGAGTTAGACTTCGATGTACGATATTGAACTCTATGTCTTTGGTATAAGGATATGCGATTTGGTAGTTGCAGTGTGTACTAAGAATCGATTTATACGGGTTAATTATTGCATTTTGACCTGCTACTGTGAGCGCTTTAGATATTTTGTGTGGTCCGTGCAAACAGGATGCCGGCATTTTTGTTTCGAAGCAATTTTCTGTAACTCAAGCAGGGTTGTTCTCAAACTAGTCAACGCTTGTGGTATGGTACCATACAATGAGCTGGGGACACGACAATGTCAGTAACATCCTAAATCGGGGCAAATTCTAATATTCACTGGTAACGGGAATCGAACCCACAATCATCTGATACAATGAGCCTAGGACAATGCCGTCAATACATTAGGTATATTTTTATCAGGGTCTTCTCCAAGTGATAACGCTTGAATATTGCATGAAAGTGTGTGAATCATTTTACACCTTGCAACCAATTTAATGTCAATACCAAAGTGAACTGTATGAACTCGAGGAAAAAGCTTTTTTTTCAATGAAATGTTATTAAATTAAATTAAATTATTTATTAGAGACAACAAACAACAGTACATAAAAATTTACAAATGGTATTACAAAAAGTTATCTAAACCCAGTACGGACCACGGCGTTGTCCACGGATTAATTACATAAAGTTGCCGCAATATAGACTATTATTATACAAATAAGTAAACATAACATTATATTGTAACAAATTATAACAAAAGAAACATAGAAAGAAAGAAAGAAAGAAAGAAATAACATAACATAGAAAGAAGAGTAGATAACAAACTATTATTGATAAAACGAGTAAAACTAGTCGCGTGCCATTTAACATAGAGATTCAATCTTTATGTATATAGACACAGCGTACATTTTAGTACAAGTAGTGGTAGCTGAGTGGTCGAACGCACGCTTGGCAATCAAAGTGCGCAGGTTCAAACCCCGGCTCGCACCTCTGGGTTTCATGTGCGAATCTCATTTTATTCCGAGATTATCACTTGCTAAGAAACGGCGTAGGAAAACATCGTGAGGAAACCTGCACGTCTGAGGGAGCTTGACTAGTACTCTATAGATTTGTGAAGTCTGCCAACCCGCGCCGGGCCAGCGTGGTGGACTGTGGCCTGAATCCCCCTCGCATTGAGGGGAGGCCCGTGCCCAGCAGTGGGACGATAAAAAGGCCTGTAGTAGTAGTAGTAGTAGGTACGTTTTAAAAACAGACTAGTGTGATATAAGGTTAGCGTCAAACTAACCAAGAAGTTTCATTGTTGACAGCGTTGATCACTTTGTAGCTCTTGCACTATGCCTTTGGATTAAGTCTGTGCGCACATTGAGCGACTTAAGTTATCCAACTTTTGTTTAAGTCTCATAGCTTCACTAAACGGTATGTGTTGCGACAAAAAAATATACAATTTTTTTCATAATGTGTATACTAACCAAGCGGAAGATGGTATACGCTTTTTAGTGGCCTTCTGCCGGGACTCCCACATAACCCTGCTACTTACCCCGAGGTGACAGGGTATCGATAAAGGATTATCCGACGTTAAAAAAAAAGGTTCTCTAGTTTATTCTAGACAAATATGTGATGTATCAAATTCCCCTGTTTGTACATGTATGTCGAATTAGAGATAATGTCGAATTGCGCCCCTGTTATACATATCTATTATCCAAAATGCTTTCTAAAGTTGTTCAACCTCAACAGCCAGTATCGCTAGGTGTGCGTTTCAGCTTACAAGTCGTGGTCAAACCGGAAGTCTGTCAATATTAGTTTAACTAAGCAAACAGTGTACGTCGTCGGCCGTACCTATGGAAAGTTTATAGGAGTATATTTAATGTCATAAGTTTATGTAAAATATGCTTCTTAGACCACTTTCTCACACTTTATGGGCATCGGCCTTTTGGTACTGCAAATCACTGATTAGTTTATTCATAGAATGAAAGACACTTTTGATTTCTTATCAAATGCAAGAAAGTAAACTATTCGCTCGCTCCGATCGCTCTAGTCAAAAAGATTCGCTCGCTCAGCGCGCTCTATACCACAATATTTGCTATCTCAGTCCGCTCTGTCGGACTACTGCACTATTCGCTCGCGCAATCCGCTCTAGTCAACAAAGTTCGCTCGCTCTGTCCGCTCAAGTTCACAAGATTCTCGCTCCGTTAGCTTTATTACCCAAGATTCACTGGCGTTAATTCAAATATTTCGTAGCAATTTTGATTAATTCATTTTTGGACTGACACCATTTTGAAATGTTTAGATAGATATCCATCATGCTTATCATTCCTTTCCGGATGATCCAGGAATGAACATATCAGTAAATATACTCATTTACCTTTTCCCTACATAATTTTGTCTTCAATCTAAGAGATACTGCGGTCCAATGATACATGGGCTCCTCGGAAAATATGGCCTATTCTATGGAAATTTGATAGCCGCACCGGCCATATCCCTTGTAAATATGTCCCTACCACTGTTCTAGTAAATAAAGTATTTATGTAAATAAAAGTGGTGGATTGAAAAAAATATATTGGGTTCTATGTAACTTGTAGGTTATATAAATGGATCTGCAATAAAGATGATTTAATAATATATTATCAAGCCTGTATTCTCCGAACGGGTAGAGGTGCACTGCAGTGCACCCTCACTTTCCCGATGTATTTTGATCCTAATGTAATAGCGCGCGAGCCTATTGTCATTATACCGGGCCCATACCCCTCTCTACGAAGGGATTTGGGGCATAGTCCACCACGCTGGCCCAGTGCTGGTGAACTTCACACGCCTTTCTATAGACGTGCAGGTTTCCTCGCAATCTTTGCCTTCACCGTTCAGCAAGTGGTTTTAATTATTGAACATGACAGTGACAGTTTTTAATGTACTGTGTTCATTATGCATTTGTAGATTGTGTGTATTGTGCAATTGGCGACATGGCAGGATCAAAATAACACCTCGATTTGTCCGGGTCAAACTACCCCCAATCTAAATTCGAAGTTTTACACACTGATGCGTCAGAAGCAGTGCGTTAAAATGTTTGCCAGTACCAAAACAAACTCTGTGTCAATTTCTGTTTCAGCGGTGAAAGCCACGCTCCCGCGTGTCGCAATTCACTCACACTTTCAATGTCCTTTAGTAATATTTTTTTCTGTTAGTCTGGTTTTGGCAAAAATTTGGACGCGCGTTTTTTGACGCCTTAGTGAGCGGGAAGCTTGATACATGAAAATGGAGTCTGTGCTGAAAGGGTCCCTGAAATCCGCGTAACCTTGGGCTCCAGGGGGGTCGGCAGAGCGGCCGCCTGTGAATGATTTATGCCCAAGTTTTATTCCTACTCGGTCCGCTCACTGTGTGTGCTCGTGTAGAAACAAATCTTTATGAAAACTACTGAATCGAGTTAGTACCTACCACTACATAGTTTGTTTCAGTTCTGGTAATATGGAAATTGGATTTTCTTGACTGTTATTTATGGGTTCTGGCACAGAATATAATTTAAGATAGTACAATTGTTCTGATCTAATTTAGGGGTGTAACTACGTGTTACAATACATATCAAGGGGTGACAGGCCATTTGACTTAAGCGACATTTTTGGACGATATTGAATTATATACATATTTGGAATCAGCTATTTTTAGGGTTCCGTACCCAAAGGGTAAAACGGGAACCCTATTACCCGTCCGTCCGTCCGTTCGAATGTCACCAGGCTGCATCTAATGAACCGTGATAGTTAGACAGTTGAAATTTTCACAGATGATGTATTTCAGTGCGGCTATTTATAGCGGCATATAACAACAAATACTAAAAAACAGAATACAATAGTAGAGAAAGGGACCCACCACTCACCCTCGGAATTGTTTAGAATCCCAAATTATAAATCAAATAAATTTGATCGATAATAGAGGAAACCAACAAGACCGAACGTCAGTCGAGAGTCAGTATTGACCATAATACTGACTCTCGACTGACGGGTCCCTTTCTCTACCTACTATTGTATTAACAATGGATTTCCGCAATATTACGCCTGATTCCATCAATTATAAAAAACAGAATACAATTAATATTTAAGGGGGCTCTCATACAACAAACGAGATTTTTTGCTCGTTTTTATAGAGAATGGTACGGAACCCTTCATGCGCGAGTCCGACTCGCACTTGGCCGGTTTTTTTTTCTGCGTCGAATGAATATGCTCTTCTGTAGATAAAGTTAAAAAAAAAATCACTAGTCAAAAAGCCCTCGATATTATGTATCTACTTTCTTAGTCCTATTAAGAAATATTGAATCCACACAAAATGTAAATACAACACATCTTTAGATGTAAAAAAGGTTTTGTGAATTGTTGATGGGTGACATTTTTTATTGATTCGAAGATTGCTATTTGGTAAAACAAGCAAAGAAAAGGTTTTATATCCATATAATCTTATATTGATATTTTTCAATAAGAAATTCTATAGGCAATATTTTAATTCTATCAAAAAGACGCATGGAAAAACTAAATATCTTAAAAAAAATAAGTAAACGCATATCGATACAGAGTTGATTTAAAAAAAAAATAAGGTTAAAAAATCTTTTTAAAAACAAGCTTTTATTTAATTGCCCTTAGTTTTCGTGTTCTCCTCAGCAAGCCCATTCATTTGATACCCATTCTGTGGTAGTGCAGAAAAAAGTACTATTCCGCCATTTTGGATGATCCGCCATATTGGGATTAGAATTACCTCACATAGCTAAGCATGCATTGTCATCTAAAATAAGTGTGTATACCAAATTTCAGCTCAATCGGTTAAAGATAACTTATTTAAAATTCAGTTGCAAGATTCCACCCGGACATACATTGCAAGTTAATATAAAGCTTGTAAACTTGTAAAAAAAATCGCTCGCTCGCGTGTGTACATGGCGCTACATTGGTACATAGCCATTCTTACAAAGTAATGGCGGCTATTCGATACAAGTTATCAACGTACCGTAAAAAAAAATGTAAGCCCGCAATACCGCGGCAAATAAAAATAACAAATGCGCAATTCTTTAGGCAGGGCTGTAAAACTGTCGGCCACACTCGTGCCCTTGTGTGGGCAAGGTTGCGAACCCCTGACTCGTACCGAATGCCGCCATAAGGGCTATTTACATCATGTAAATAATGTATCAATTACTTTGAATTGAATTGTGATACTTTTGTGTATTCCATAAAATACATCATTATCATCACGCCTGTATTCCCCAAACGGGTAGGCAGAGGTGCACTGCAGTGCACCCACACTTCGCCGATGTATTTTGGTCCCAATGTAAAAGGGGTCCCAAAATATTGACAGTGAAAATAAAAAATCATTTATTATGTTTGTTTGTATAGCTAAGTTTGTTTACGTCATTTATTAAATTTAGTTGATTCCTGCTTAGTTAGGGCCAAATGATTCTTTGCAAGTTTGTTTACTTATATAAATACATCATCACGCCTGTATTCCCCGAAGGGGTAGGCAGAGGTGCAAGCAGTGCGCCCACACTTCGCCGATGTATTTTTGGTCCCAATGTAATAGAGGGCGAGCCTATTGCCATTATACCGGGCACATTCCCCCTCAATACGAGGGAGATTTGGGCCATAGTCCACCACGCTGGCCCAGTGCGGGTTGGTGAACTTCACACGCCTTTCTATAGACGTGCAGGTTTCCTCACGATGTTTTCCTTCACCATTCAGCAAGTGGTAATCATTGTTGAAAATGACATTCGCACGTGAAAATTATGTCAGAGCGGGCCTGGGATTTGAACCTGCACCCCTTACGTTCAAGGCGGGCGTTCTTGCCGACGAGGCTACCACTGCTTGTTTACTTATATATTTATTGTATTAGGTATACATAAAATACCGAAGACATGGCAGAGTGGAGCCAAGTTTCGGGTCCCACCGCGGGGAGACGGATTATATCCTCAAAGCAATTATTGTTCCGTGGAACTGGGAAATGGATTTTTTGCAACAGTCAGCCTTATTGATAGATCGGGTGAAATTTTCGGGATCTCTAAAAGATTAACGTAAAGAAAACCTTTTTCGTTTTACTTGTAAGAATTTACTTTCTATACATTTACTTGGAATATTTTACTTTTTTACGAAATGAGTGAAATGATGAAATTTAATGGAATAAGATGAGGAATGGCTTCACCTGCGACTAGCGCGGGTATTTCGCCAATGTCAAGTAATTAATAGCAAGGACAAATTCAATAAATACACATTATAAATAAAAATGGATAATGACAGTGATAAAGATGGCGGATGAATCCTTCTTGGAATATTTTATACTATGATTAGGAGTTTTTTCTTTTTTTTAAACATAGATACAACATACATGATCAAAATATTACGCTCATTTGACACCTAAACTTTTAATCGAAGTTTTTGGAAATGGAATCGTAATTTGAATTAAGAATAAAGAGTAGGATATTATAACGGAGATGGCATATAGAGCCCGCGTTGCGGTAAATTTTTCTGACTCCGCCATTGTTGTTTACCCATGTAGTTGCCGTATACTACAGGTACATGAGATAACAACAACGGCGGAAAAATTACGGAAGAGGAGGAGTAGAGTCGTTATGGGTATTCTAGTTACTCTATGGACTAGACCTTTACTATACCACAGATTACGTCAAAACAAGTACCTAACTCACTTCACTTCAATATTTAAAAACATGATCCCATCTTATTTAGTTGATGATTTTGCCAACAGAAGAGTACTTAAAAACACTTGATCGGTAGGTGAAATTCAATGGTGAGACTAAAGTCTTGTCTCGTCCTGTAAACTGGATAATAATGAGAAAGCTAAATTATATAACAATTTACAGTTGAGTAAACAAAAAAAAAATTAACAACCAAACCACCATATTAAAAGTAACTCTCTCATTTTCGAAATTCATTTGTGAGAGAGAGACAAATACGACATATGTCACATTGTGTCTCGTCACAGCCGGCCGTACAACTGTGCAACCATCCAATGAATTTCATGATAGGTATTATTTGCCTTAAGGATGATTATCTTACGATTTTAAGGACCATTATCGTATAACAATTCTGAAAAGCCGTTCTTATATTTAGCAGATTAAATCAATTTAAAATTTTGATTTCGTTATAACCTAGACAAAGCCTAAAAGTCTCGACAACATAATCTGGAAACCCGAAAACTTGTTACTTCGCAAAATTGGATTGTCTGTCAATCAAAATGTTGGTAAACTCGTGTTTCGCGCGTCGCCGACTACGGAGCCGCTTGCTTATTGGTCGGCTATCGACGCGTGCTGGATGACGTCACTCGCTTGACAGTAATGTGACAACTGACAGTAATGTAGGCAAACCTCAGATAAAAAAATAATGGCAAAAAAAAAACTTTTTTAAAAACAAGCTTTTATTTAATTGCCCTTAGTTTTCGTGTTCTCCTCAGCAAGCCCTTTCGTTTAATACCCATACTGTGGTAGTGCAAAAAAAATAACTAATCCGCCATCTTGGATGATCCACCATATTGGAATTAGAATGACGTCTCATAGCTGAGCATGCATTGTCATCTAAAGTAAGCGTGTATACCAAATTTCAGCTCAATCGGTTAAAGATAACTGATTTAAAATTCAGTTGCAAGATTCCACCCGGACATACATACGTTGCCAGCTAATATAAAGCTTGTAATAAATAAATGCCATCAAAAACAAAACTTGTAAAAAAACCAGACATGAGGACCTCAAATGAGTCGACTCAAGATTGAGGGAGTTGCCTGGTAGAGATCACTTTTAGTGATAAGCCCAATGCAACACTTAATTCTTTTTATCATATATGTGTAGTAAAAGTGGTGAAACAATAAAGAGTTATCTCTACATGTATTGACAGAGGAAAACGTACACGGCTTTCTGTCAAAAGTGTAGCCTTAACAAATAACCAAGAAAATGTAATATTGCAAACGAATGATTAATGACAGCTTTGTTTGTTTTTACAAACAAAATATTGATGTGTAGGAATTTTTATATTATTGTCGAGTTCTATGACTAACCAATTACACCCTGAACACACTGTAGCGAGCGAATTTTCTAGATTTTTTGACAATGTATCTGTGTTAATATAAATAAAGATTGAATTTCTTTGTTTGATAAAGCAAGCAGTGGTAGCCGAGTGGTCGAACGCACGCCTTGCAATCAAAGTGTGCAGGTTTAAACCCGGCTCGGACCTCTGGGTTTCATGTGCGAATGTCATTTTCATCCGAGATTATCACTTGCTATGAAACGGTGAAAGAAAACATCGCGAGGAAACCTGCACGTCTGAGGGAACTTGACTAGTTCTCGATAGATGTGTGAAGTCTGCTAACGCGCACTGGGCTGGCGTGGTGGGCTATGGCCTGAATCCCCCTCGCATTGAGGTGAGGCCCGTTCCCAGCAGTGGGGCGTTAAAAGGGCTGTAGTAGAAGTAGTAGTAGTTAGATAAAAGATATGTGACCACGCTTCAAAGTTCGCTCGAGCTGTCGATAACATTTCGTTCAAGAATGAACTTTGTGTATGAGTCGATAAATATTGTTTTAGTATTGGACTTGAAACTGCTAGACGCGCGAGTTTTGCCGCTCCAGTGTACCTGGGGATTTATTGTGTTGAAAGGCCATTTCTATCGTAATATGAATGTAATTGCGTCATCTTTATCATGAGTCATATTTTGTTCGTGACTTTATTCTGAATTAGTAAGTTCAATCTTTTTATAATAAATCGTATCGGGGATATAGCTCAGTGGTAAGTGCATTCGACAGCAGATCGAGAGGTCCCCGGTTCAAACCCGGGTGTCCCCTGTACAACCTTTTTTTAACAGATTTCCAAAAGGAGGAGGTTTCTCAATTCGACCGTATATTTTTTTTTTGTATATTTAAAGTTCTTTAGCCAGTAATACGCCATGGTAAAAATGATAATTTCAGTATATTTAATACACGATATAAACATCAAAAATATGACGCAAAGGAATATTTACTGTTCTATTTTTACATCATCATCATCATCATCATCATCACGCCTGTATTCCCCGAAGGGGTAGGCAGAGGTTCACTGTAGTGCTCCCACACTTCGCCGATGTATTTTGGTCCCAGTGTAATAGGGGGCGAGCCTATTGCCATTATACCGGGCACATTACCCCTAAATACGAGGGAGATTTGGGCTATAGTCCACCATGCTGGCCCAGTGCGGGTTGGTGAACTTCACACGTCTTTCTATAGACGTGCAGGTTTCCTCACGATGTTTTCCTTCACCGTTCTATTTTTTTTTTGTTAAAATTACTTTGAACTTAAGCCGTACGTAAGAAGTGCTCTATTAGTAGTATTCTCAATAAAACCTGCATAATCCTTGGAAAAGAGTAACCATGGAGTTCCGTGCCCATTCTTCTCCATAGGAAATGAATTTCGAATGGGTGGCAGAGTTCCATATTATTAGGTTTTTGTTTATTGACGATTCATACGTGCCTGTATTGGTTTACATGAATAAAGACATCTGATTCTGATTCTCTCTATTGCCTGAAGAGACTTAAAATGTAATTCCCCATTGCCCTAATTTCACTAATACAATCGTTTTAGAATGTCTATGGTTTTATTTTTTAGGTCATGAAAACCACATATTTTATCAATGGTAGCTATGACTAGTCTGGCTAATGGCTTCAAGGTCACAATGTATATAGTCTACAGTAGTCATATCCTAGATATTGTTTTTTCTAGCTGTTTTTTAGGGTTCCTTACCCAAAGGGTAAAGCGGGAACCCTATTACTAAGACTTCGCTGTACGTCCGTCCGTCGGTCCGTCTGTATCTCTGTACTCTCACTACTCTCTCTGGCTGTATCTCTTAAACCGTGTTAGTTAGACAGTTGAAATTTTCACAGATGATGTATTTCTGTTTCCGCTATCAATAAATACTAAAAACCGGCCAAGTGCGAGTCGGACTCGCGCACGAAGGGTTCCGTACCATTATCTATAAAAACGGCAAAAAAATCACGTTTGTTGTATGGGAGCCCCCTTAAATAATTATTTTATTCTATTTTTTAGTATTTTTTGTTACAGCGGCAACAGAAATACTGTGATCTGTGAAAATTTCAACTCTCTAACTATCACGGTTCATGAGATACAGCCTGGTGACAGACGGACGGACGGATGGACGGACGGACGGATGGACGGACGGACGGACAGCGAAGTCTCAGTAATAGGGTTCCCGTTTCACCGTTTGGGTACGGAACCCTAAAAAAGAGAATAAAATAAATATTTAAGGGGGCTACCGTACAACAAACGTGATTTTTTTGCCGTTTTTATAGATAATGGTACTCGCACTTGGCCGGTTTTATTAGTATTATACAGTGAAAACATTGTCATACTACAGCAATTGTGTTAGTAGAATTGGGCCCCAAGTCCCCATAGCACTACTGTTTTGGAGTTGCTAATACTACATTTTACTGTCTTAATGTCGCTTAAGTCCAATAGCCTTTCACCTCTCGATATGTTGTTTCCTTGCCTTAAAAACTCCAACTACACAACGATAGTGTCAGGGTACTCAGGGCTCGGATTGCGTGTTACCAACTAGGCTATGGACATTATCATTAGACCCATATATATTAACAAATCCCATAAAATCCGCGGTGTAGGTTTCACAATAGCCGTAACATCTAGCCGTTAGGTCAGTAGGGCGCGCACCAACATAAATAGTAATAAATTCAACACTTGACTTTGACAAATGATGGCGAAAACACAGTGGGAACCGTGGACTATGGGTAATGGTTACAACTTGGCATTCATTTTATTCTGTTAGGTATATAAAAAGAGGTTAATAGATGTGATTCCAACAAAAGTACGTAATTCTTAATTATTATAAAAATCATGTCTGTTTTATTGAGACTAGGAGACGCCTAATCATCATCACATCATCACGCCCGTATTCCAGAGGTGCACTGCAGTGCGCCCACACTTCGCCGATGTATTTGGGTCCCAATGTAAAAGGGGGCCTATTGTCATTATACCGGGCACATTCACCCTCAATACGAGGGAGATTTTTAGGCCGTAATTTACCACGCTGGCCCAATGAAGCTTGGTGAAATACACACGCCTTTATTTAGACGTGCAGGTTTCCTCACGATGTTTTCCTTCACCGTTTCTTAGCAATGTGATGCCTAAATATTAAGCTGTAACCGTTCGTAGTACGATGGCTTGGTCCAGTGGTCTGAACGTATGCTCACTGCACCAAGTGGTGGTTTGGGTTTGATTCCCCCAGTGGCAAATTTCTGCAATCGCCTTTTGGGATTTGGTCTGGGTGTAACTGGGTTCGAACCCAGTCCATTGTACGGTACCCATCGTACACGCTTTGCTTAGTTTGGGATCATAAGATGAGTATGTGTTATCTGGCGATTTTTTTTTTTTATAGAAGTATTATTATCCCATTAAATACCAATGTTTTCATTTGGGACGACCCTTTTTACAAGCTTTATATTAACTTGCAATGTATGTATGTCCGCGTGGAATCTTGCAACTGAATTTTAAATCAGTTATCTTTAACCGATTGAGTTGAAATTTGGTATACACGCTTATTTTGGATGACAATGCATGCTTAGCTACGGGACGTCATTCTAATTCCAATATGGCGGATCATCCAAGATGGCGGAATAGTTATTTTTTCTGCACAACCACAGTATGGGTATCAAATGAAAGGGCTTGCTGAGGAGAACACGAAAACTAAGGGCATTTAAATAAAAGCTTGTTTTTTAAATTACAGTTGCTTGTGGTTAATATTTCAATGTATTTCTTATTGGACATATTTCATTTTAGTAGAGCTATACAAAACATTTTTTTTTAAATTGTGTAGCTTATTTTAATCTACGTATTTGTCTCATATCTCTTCCAGAAGAGTAACGTTTGTAACATCCTCATTTCGTGCTTGATAATATGTATCAAAGGGGATCATGCATTTTACATAGCCATTTAGACTAAGTATTATTTAGACCTATGAATGTAATTTTTTTTTGTTTGTTTTTTTCATTTTTTTTTTCTGTCTCTATTTGGTGTCCAATAAAGAGTACTTTCTCTATCTATCAAACGAGAGATGTATGTAAGGACCGTAGCATGTGGAAATTATTAGTCTGCCTAGGTACCAGACTGAAGGCGTGAGTATTACAAAAAAAAAATATAGGTTTAAGAGGATTTCACTAAAGCCGCTACCTTAGCACGCTCCACCAGATAACGATCTAATAAAAAACGCCGTTATCTCTAGATTTTAAAAAGGCCCTCCGCCATTTTAATTTCGTTTATATTCAGGGAACGCCGAAAATAATTATAACCCTTTTCGACCCGGTGTATTCTCGAATCTATATGCATTTTTAATGCGAGGAATATCGTACAGAATGTTTTGTAAATTGCGAGCCTTTTGCCGTATTTTTTTCTGGATTATAGAGCTCGATGACGTCACAGCGATCCGGGGCGAAGATGATTCACAGCAGCGACGAATCAGGAATTTATTTCTGTCATGAGATTTAAGGACTGCGCACACTTGGGCGACAGCAGCCGCGCGTAAATTTTTTTGCCAATATCAAAACCAGCTCTGTGTCAATAAGCATACAGATTGTTTTTTTTTTTTAATGGACTAGGCTGTTGGCCGTGAGGTGGCCTTTACAGCTTTACCGGAGGAGTGGCGAGCGCACTCCAACCAAGTCCTTAAGGGAGGAAAAGGGTGGCAACTAGCTCAAGGGCGCCACAGAGGGCACGATCTCGGCTTGGGCAGTTACCGTGAGGGGAGAGGTAGTGAGTGTGCTCCTAGGTGCAAAGATGCACCTACGAGCGGAAGAGGGGGTTCCTCGACCTTGCCGGCGAGATCGGTGTCTGTTTAAGGCTGGTGTAGGTGTGTTGGTGGCCCTCTCGGCGCGGGCGCCTGATCACTGCCTGCACCTGATCACCTGATGGCACCTGATCACCGCCCTCCTCGACCCGGGGGTCGAGGAGGGCGGTGATCGTGTCGGGAGGACCAATCAACACGTGTCGCGGACGGCGGCGACAATTAGAGGATTTAAATGCGACCATACAGGTTGAATTACTGTGTATAAGCCACGTCAGTGTAATTTAGTGGAAGAATCAACTTTTTCTGTGAGTGAATAGAGTTTGTTTTGGTATGGCAAAAATTCACACAGAAAGTGAAACAGTGGTTTAATACAGAGTACATTTTCAAAAACCTTCATGTTCTTTCCCTCGCCCAAATGGGTGCAAAGCGTAATGCAACATAAAACACACTTAACGTTTATTTTTAACGCCAACAAAATGCCAATTGAACCGTTGACCCTATTAGTTAACAGAAAAATCACACGTAGATTGAACTACGGATGTACGTACGTTAAAGCATTTACTGACTAGCGTTTATCTGGTAAAAGCTCGTTTTTAGGGTTCCGTACCCAAAGGGTAAAACGGGAACCCTATTGCCTGTCACTGTCCGTCCGTCCGTCCGTCTGTCACCAGGCTGTATCTCATGAACCGTATCTCTAACTAAGAGAGTTGAAATTTTAACAGATGATGTATTTATGTTGCCGCTATAACAACAAATACTAAAAACAGAATAAAATATTTTAGGGGGCTCCCATACAACACACGTGATTTTTTTGCCGTTTTCATAGATAATGGTACGGAACCCTTCATGCGCGAGTCCGACTCGCACTTGGCCGGTTTTTCGTAGTGCATATAGGCGCCTTTTGCCACACACGTACAAGCGTTAACGCGCTTAAAAGCTTGTGTAAGCGCGAGCCGCGTTGTATCAATTGTTTCTTCGATAAGCGTACACGCCTCGAAACGACCGTATACGCGTAAAAAAAAATCACGTTTGTTGTATGGTAGCCCTCTTAAATATTTATTTTATTCTGTTTATTAGTAGTTGTTATAGCGGCAACAGAAATACATAATCTGTGAAAATTTCAACTCTCTAACTATCACGGTTCATTACCCGTGACTTCGACACTTCAATTATTCAATATCGTAATAAATTATAACCTATATGTTATTCTGATTATAAACAATAATACTGTAAAGTTTCATCAAAATCCGTTGAGTAGTTTTAGCGTGAAAGAGTTACAAACATCCATCCATCCGCACAAACTTTCACATGTATAATATTAGTATTGGTAATATATATTCAATAAAACCCCGTAAACTAATTAATTACGAGTTTATTATAACGACACAAATCACAGACAACAAACTATATTTAAAAGGTGCGAGAAAGAGAGCGTGTGCGAGTGAGACGGCATCTTAGGGATACCACAATTGGGTTCGTTGTTGTTTCAGTATAAGATCAGCACGACTGATAACAAGACACATCTAATAGTTAGTGACTACTACTACTACTACTACAGCCCTTTTAACGTCCCACTGCTGGGCACGGGCCTCCCCTCAATGCGAGGGGGATTTCAGGCCATAGTCCACCACGCTGGCCCAGTGCAGGTTGGCAGACTTCACACATCTATCGAGAACTAGACAAGTTCCCTCAGACGTGCAGGTTTCCTCACGATGTTATCCATCACCGTTTTTTTGCCAATACCAAAACTAACTCTATTAACTCATGGAAGAAGCATATTTTTCAACGAAATGTCTTCGATCTTTTGCTACAGACATTCAATTTTAATCTTTATGTTCCTACCTATACCAGCACAGAGTCCATTATCAAAAGAAGCAAGCAAGCACCAACAGTGTATTAGTTAGACGGACGGATTTCCGAGAGGTCCCGAATTCAATCCCCGCCTCGGCTATTAAATATTTGAGCCCGCTTCTGGCACAAGCATTTAGCTTAGCTTAAGGCGCTAACGGGACCAGCTGTAATAAAAAAAACATACGTCAACGCAAGCAAAATCACGGTATATATTCTATGGTCTATAAAATGAAATCATAAACAACCTTAGTGGGATAACGCAATGGCGCTTAAAATTCAGCTTTTTATTGGCATCATAAAAATATATATGTCAGTCGTTCGCGTCTCGTGTACAGTATATACCTACCCATAGATATTATGATCTATTAAATATATTGATAGATTCTATACCTTACAGACTTTCAAAACTCTTCGACGAGTCCCGCGCGGTGCGTTTATGTCCCATACAAAAAAAGAAAGAATAACGGAACCCTTATAGGTTCACTTTGTTGTCCGTCTGCCTGTCTTAATAAGACCCTTTTTCTCAGGAAGGTGTGAAAGCACCAGAATGAAATTAATAGCAATTATGTATAATATGTATTAACTGAATTTGCTCCTGCTATTAATGACTGGAAGTGGAGCCATTCCTCATCTTATTCCATTAAATTTTATCATTACATTCATTTCGTTAAAAAAGAAGAATTATGCGCACTTTTATTCGTAAAATCATATTTTAATATAAATAAGTTGTCGGTTCATGTAGTGTGCACTAAAATATAATTGACGGAATCAGGCGTAATATTGCGGAAATCCATTGTTAATACAATAGTAGAGAAAGGGATTCACCACTCACCCTCGGAATTGTTTAGAATCCCAAATTATAAATCAAATAAATTTAATCGATAATAGAGGACACCAACAAGACCGAACTCTCTGTCAGTCGAGAGTCATTATGTCATAAGTCATGGGCCCTAACTATGAGCAATCCTCCGCAGAACAATCGAATCTAAAAATTAATAATTCGACACGTGTTTCGCCTCTCAACGAGGCATCCTCAGGACGGTTGGGCTGCGACTGAGCCTGATCAAGCTGACTGACAGGGAGTTCGGTCTTGTTGGTTTCCTCTATTATCGATCAAATTTATTTGATTTATAATTTGGGATTCTAAACAATTCCGAGGGTGTGTGGTGGGTCCCTTTCTCTACTATTGTATTAACATTAAAATATGTAAAATATGTTTTATTGACGTATTTTTAGGATCGAAAAAATTTACGTAGTTCAACAAAAATGGCAGTTGTCATCAAAATAATATTGCTACGATTGCACTGCCTGTCCCTATCCTTGGTAAAAGGTAAACTCACATTAATATTGAGACGCAAAAAAAAACGAATCATTTTATCCTTAGTAAGGCTAATTCCGCAGATTAGACAGATTATAAGCTTCTGCTGTAAGACGGCAACTTAACAAATCGAACGATAGGTACCGTACTCTAAAAATTGAAATCGATAAAATCGATGAGTCTAAAGTTTTAAAATAAATGACTCCGATTCGATTTTATTACCGCTTGACCTATAAACCTATAGATGAAAGCATCCCATTACTCTATAGATGCAGATGGCGACCTTACCATTGAACTATTTTTGTTAAGACTCATCATAACATCAAAGGAAAGTAAAGACCGCATTCCGATAAATTTATATTTGTTCCAGATCACGAGGACATATTGGTGCTGTGGCAGTCCGGTTCACTGCACTGAGTTGCAGGTTCGGTTTCCACAGGGGTATGTTTTGGAAATGGCCTTTTCCTGATGATTTTTTCTGATATAACTTCTTAATGGGTCGTATTGAGACTAAAAAGTAGGCGTGATACAAGTGACCTAATTAATCATGCCTAGCTATAGTAGTGGTAGCCGAGTGGTCGAACGCACGCCTTGCAATCAAAGTGTGCAGGTCCAAACCCCGGCTCGCACCTCTGGGATTTATATGCGAATCTCATTTTCATCCGAGTATATCACTTGCTATGAAACGGTGAAGGAAAACATTGTGAGGAAACCTGCACGTCCAAGGGAACTTGACTAGTTCTCGATAGATGTGTGAAGTCTGCCAGCCCACATTGGGCCAGCGTGATGGAATATGGCCTGAATTCCTCACGCATTGAGGGGTGGCCCGAGCCCAGCAGTGGGACGTTAAAAGGGCTGTGGTAGTAGCCTAGTCTAGGCATAGAAATAAATTCATGTTTTATTTTTTTTGAGAAACAATAAACTTAGTTTACGATATTTTTTCTTCATGAAATTATTTAATAATAGCTTCTACCCTCGACCTGGATTATTTAATATAGTTATCAATTAAAGACTATATATTATTCTGATGAAAGTATATAACAATGAGCCAAATTTGACATGTTTATGTAAAATAGTTTTTGAGTTAAGAAAGTGGCTCCAAATGGTTTGTGTAATATTACACACGGTGCTGCTCGCCAGCTTGAATTTTGGCTTGACACGCTGCCACGTGTCTAGATACTGTAAAGTTTCATCAAAATGCGTTCAGTAGTTTTTGCGTGAAAGAATAACAATCATCTATTCATCTTCACAAACATTCACATTTATAATACTACTAGTAGGACTAGTAGGATTAGTAGGAGAGCATACTGTACGATTTACTGTGTGATAAACGGTTGCAGGCTTGTATACCAATTCTGAATCAATGTATAATAATGCTTAACGTTGAAATCCCGCGATTACCATATTAATTAAGCCGATAATTGTTCGGCACGTCACGAAAGTAGGTCGAGCTCATTAATATATTTTTTAATTTGATAAAGCTCTGGAATTTGATTGGGTCCCAATCTATATCATAAAGCTCCCGGCACACTGGCGTCAACGCTTCGGCACAATTTTTTTGTCAAACCATAACGGACTCTGTGTTTAATACGCATAAAGATTGAATTTCTGTTGTAAAAGCCGCGCCAACGTCAAAATTCGCTCGCGCTGTCAGTGTTATTTAGTTGAATAATTAACTTTTTCTATGAGTTAATACAGTTTGTTTTGGTATGGCAAAAAAATCAATATTGGGACAGTTTGATTTAAGCCCTACCTATCCTTGGTATAAAGTACCTACACTGAAATAAAATGTTGGGAAGCAAAAATTTAGAGTATGGGCATTTTTGTCCTTAGTAAGATCCATAGATATGACTAAATACCTATATAGGATTACGCCGAAAAAATATTGATATAATCTTTTTTTCCAATGAGTATCTACCTACCATTATTCTACATTTGGTTTTGATGTCGTCTCCAGTATTCCTTTTTTTTTCCGGACCTCTATCGGTCCGGCCCGCGTGCTCACCTCTGATGTGGGGGTCAGACTCCTTAAAATTAGCCTTATGTTTAGTGTGTGTAAAATATTTTTTCCAGCCTGGATTATTTTTATTCAAATAAATAAAAAGTCAAATTAAAAAAAAAACTGTAAAAAGTCAAGTAAAATACACAATAAAAAGTAAACCCGTCTAAAAATATAACAATACAAAAAGACAACAAAATAGCACCAGTCTTCCTTAATTTAGCTAATTTAACGAGGAACAAGTGCTATTTACCTTTCCAAATCCCAACTATTGGCGTCACCATTTACCAACGGGTTAGATCAGTTCCATTGTTCAACGAAC
Source organism: Ptilodon capucinus (assembly GCA_914767695.1). Classification (NCBI taxonomy): domain Eukaryota; kingdom Metazoa; phylum Arthropoda; class Insecta; order Lepidoptera; family Notodontidae; genus Ptilodon; species Ptilodon capucinus. Next base: position 4,895,162 of record OU611831.1, read on the forward strand.
CTAAAATTATAACCGCACCGATAATCCGTTGAATCCCAATAATCCGGATCCCTTTGCCCGGCGGCGGATCCCGGCGACGCCCGCGTAATTAACCGGACGGCGATAAAAACCGGCCGGAATTACCGACCCTATACACCCTGCAAACACTACGACGATCGAATTACTTGCTAAAAATACATGCAAGAAAATTAAATAAAAATGTTTTATTGGTCCATCTTAGAGCATTTTATGGTGTTTTCAGTGGTGTAATCATCCTCTTTTACCACCACATACTTATTAATACTATATTATTTGAATAACATAGATATTCCGTCTTTGAAACTTAAACAAATCGGATATTTCGAAAGTGTCATTTTTTTACTTATTGAGTTTGTAGCTCTATAGTATACCCCCGAAATATTTTATTAAGATTTTTTACGTGATAAGTTTTTCTTAAAATTCGGCGATATAATATCAGCTGCCACTATTGAACTTTCTCTAATCAACAGATTAACACAGCAGAAGAGACAAGTGACGTAAATGATCATTCTAGGGCTTGTCAAAGTATAGAATTCAATTAATATTTTCATTTTGCGGAAGAAAAATGAGATGATGATATTAGTGTCTTCATAAGCCAAGGTAGACCTTCGTTGAAGAATGAACTTTTTCTATGAGTTAATACAGTTTAATTTGGTAATGATTAGTAAGTACATGATAAACGCTTGTATACCCATTCTAAATCAAGCCCAAGGCTCGCAACCACGACTGAAAATTTGCTCTTGTCCTCGTTGATATTACGTTGAAAAATGTGCTTCTTGTATAAGTTAATACAGTTCGATTTGGTATCGGCAAACAATTATTCGCTTGCGTTTTAACGTGTCTGTATGCGCGGGGTTTTAGTATTGGAAATTACTTTTAAAGAGCCATCTTCATTAAGAAAAATGTCGACGTAAAAACGGCGTAGTGGTCGCTTCTGGAACTGAACTTTAAACATTCTAGATTTTCAAACTGTGATAGGGCTAAAAGGTACTAATAGACCGACATAAATGAAATCAATGATATCCTAGACAATGGTAGCCTAGATGGAAGAACGTCTGCCTTGAACGTAAGGGGTTCATGTTCAAATCCTGGACCCGCACCTTTGGAATTTACGATTTTCATGTGCGAATTTCATTTTCAATAGTGATTACCACTTGCTGAACGGTGAAGGCAAACATCGAAAGGCGTGTGAAGTTCACCAAGCCGCACTGGGTCAATGTGGTGGACTATGGCCCAAATGTCCTTCGTATTGAGGGTGAATTTTCCAGATATAATGGCAATAGTCTCGCCCCGGATTAAGAACACTGGGATGTCAATATTTGCTCGTTAGTTCAATGACGTTCTGTTGAAAAATGGACTTTGTCCATGAGTTAATATAGTTCATTATAGTATTGGCAAAATTGCCGACACTCTCGTCTTGACTCACTCAGTGTGTGTAAGGCTATTGATATTTCTATAAATTTTAGCGATAGCATTTTATTTCAAGTTGCTGTATTAATTAATATAATTAATTAAAACTTTTATGCGAAGCCTCTTATCATGTTCCGTGATAATAATATTTTCGCCAAGGTGTTGTCCATGGACTTATGACTAATTAGTTCAGCAAACGCCACCTCGTTAATTAGCCGGAGTGGATAATCACCGCACCCAGAATTTTGGCGATCAGATTGCTGTATAATCGTTGATAATAAAAAACCGGCCAAGTGCGAGTCGGACTCGCGCACGAAGGGTAACGCCTAATTAGAGATGATATAAATCTTGCGAGCATTGCCCCCCCCCCCTCCCCCCAGTATTGATGCTTTATAACATACATAAAAAAAAACATACGGGTCGAATTGAGAACCGTCGACCGAGAAGTCGGTTAACAAATAGCATGATATTCCTAGACGCAAATTTGTTTTCTTTTTTTGTAACCTGTGGCAAGATTAACCACTTTAAAAGCCAATATAAAGGCGAGAGAATTTCCCATTTTTCAGCACATTATTATTTATGACCACTAAAAAGCGAACTAAAGTTCCGCCATTCGAGATTTTTATGAAAATATCTTCATAAAGTCTAAGCAATTTTTTTTCTGTTGTAATTTCGATTTTTTTTTTCGGTGGCCCTTTATGACAATAGCCCTCCGGGCGGTGGGGCGTCGAGTGACCCTCTAATACCGCGAGGTAAAAGATATTATCTCGTAAGTGCTTCCACTAACAATAAAATCGCTTTTAAGTGCCTCTACAAAAATTATTAAGATGTATTTTTATTTCGGTTCACGAAAAAAATACGTTACATTTATGGTTACGACTTAACAGTTTAGTTCGGGTAAACTAATACACTATTGGCCTACAATAGTGTATTAGTTTGAGGGGCAGTTCTGCTTATCAAGAGATTCCGGGTACGATTACCACCTTAGAACCTCTCCTTGATAAGAAGTATTGAAAAATAAACTTTAAACAATATTAACAAATTCAATAAAGACCAACTTTAATCTATAAAAAACCGGCCAAGTGCGAGTCGGACTCGCGCACGGGTACCGTACCATTATCTATAAAAACGGCAAAAAAATCACGTTTATTGTATTGGAGCCTTAAATGTTTATTTTATTCTGTTTTTTAGTATTTGTTGTTATAGCGGCAACAGAAATATATCATCTGTGAAAATTTCAAGTCTCTAGCTATCACGGTTCACGAGATACAGCCTGGTGACAGACGGATGGACGGACGGACTGATAGCGAAGTCTCAGTAATAGGGTTCCCGCTTTACCCTTTGGGTACGGAACCCTAAAAAATGAAGTGTCTTTTGTAATGTCAAAAGAACACGCTACTTATAACGTAATCGCATTTTTTTGTCTTTCTGTCCGTATGTCTGTTCCGGGTAAACGGCTGGACCAATATTGACGGGACTTCCACGGGCAGATAGCTGATGTTTCAAGGAGCAACTTTTATTAGATAAACTATGTGTAAAAGATGGCGGATACATACTGCACTTAAAAAAAACGTAGGTGCACTAAAAAGCTACAAATAACCTTATAATTGATTACATTTGGAGTCGGTGCCAATTCACGTGTGTATTTGCCTAGTCCGACGTAGATTGGCACCTACTTCAAATGTAGAGTTATAAGGTTATTTGTAGCTTTTTAGTGCACCTAGGTTTTTAAAATCGTTTTTTTTGGTTAAAAATATTTTTTTAAATACAATATCTTGTTAATTTTAGGACAATTCCATAGTTAACAATTATTACGTGAGGATGGTAATGAAATTTGTTTCTTCCGTGAACCCTCCTCCCATGCATCCTACATCCAATACGAATTATCCAAAAGTGTTATGTCAGGGTAACAGTGCGAAGACACACGGCAAAGACGGCTGCTCGATATAAGCTGGTTTAATGAAAACGAAAATGTAATGTCATAGTGAATAATACCAAGAATATGACCAGTTAGACTAGTCATTTATTTATTTTTTGGCTTGCTAACGATTGTTTACACTGAAATAAAACTATTTTACGGATTTTATCGCGTTTATTTAAAAGCAGTGGTAGCCTCGCGGGCAAGAACGCCCGCCTTGAACGTAAGGGGTGCAAGTTCAAATCCCAGGCCCGCACCTCTGAGATAATTTTCATGTGCGAATGTCATTTTCAACAATGATTACCACTTGCTGAACGGTGAAGGTAAACATCGTGAGGAAACCTGCACGTCTATAGCTTTCTATAGCGTGTGAAGCTCACCAACCCGCACTGGGCCAGCGCGGTGGACTATGGCCCAAATCTCCCTCGTATTGAGGGGGAATGTGCCCGGTATAATGGCAATAGGCTCGCCCCCTATTTACATTGGGACCAAAATACATCGGCGAAGTGTGGGAGCACTACAGTGCACCTCTGCTTACCCCTTCGGGGAATACAGGCGTGATGATGTATTTATTTACTATTTTAAAATAGTTTTATTTCAATGTATAGTATTCGCGTAAATATAAGAAAACGATTGTTTACACTGTTTCACATATTAATATAATCATTATCTGCTTATTTGCTAAATTTAACAATCCCTTATAAGTAAGCACTTCGTTCTAGCTACCATTGATAAAAGATGTCGCTGTCTTAAAAATTAAGCCATTCTTCTTCTCCATTCGTTTCGCTCTTGACAGAGCGGTCGTGGTCACGTCGAGGCAGGTGGCAGGGGCGGACACAGCAGCTCTTCGAACGATCTCGCGCCATCGCTGTTTGCAAGCAGACTGTCTCGCGGACTTCACTTGGACAGTCCAGCGGATCCAGTCAAGCCATCGCAGTCCAGCGCAAGCCATTACAAGGATTTTATTAGTAGACCCTTGACACCCGTTAACCGAAAGCAGCTGGGTTAGCACGCACGTCAAGACTAGCCCCCTTAACACCTGTCTTGCAGCAATGTTTTTATATTACTTACAGTTTTTAACAGTTCAGTACAAAACCTGCCAAAATTAACAGTTACTATTAAACAACAATACTATTCAGGAGGTAGTAGTAAGTCTGTCTCTGTCACAGATTCGCACGCTCGCTCTCTGTCTTATTTCATACGAGAGAAAGAGACAAGATCAACAAAACCGTGATATAATCTTGGCCCACATGCCCATAACTACAGATGTCATTACTTTTATAAATAACTAGCTGACCGGGCGAACTTCGTACTGCCTTAGAATGAGTTACATATGAAAGCAGCACCACCTACCGGGTCCCACTGTGAATCTAAACCATCCAGGGTGCCACCCAAATGCATACAAAAAAAACATTCAAAGCGGTCCAGCCGTTTAGGAGGAGTTAGCTTACAACGAAAAGTGGCATTGATTTTTATATGTACCTACCTATTGATGTTCTACCACAGCAAATGTGTTCTCAATTAATATGTAAATATCTAGCAGTCCAGCCAGCTTACCGTGTGATTGAAGCCCAACAGTCAAGTGTAAGGGTAGAAAACAGTTGAATCATTCCATTGCAATATCTTGGGAAGGTTTTGTTTAAATTTTTAATCTCACTCCACGAGGGGCGCCTTGTACGATTAATATCAGTTTCATTACTATTGCGCTACAACTAAATTCGATCGCCTCAGTATGTTCAGGGCCTTATTCTAAATAAAATAACAAAAAGACCACGTATGAGTCGGAATCGCGCACAGAGGGTTCCGTTCAAACTTAATATATGAGTTTATAATTGACCTTTTTTTAGGGACGTAATAACTAATTTACGGATTTTTGGTTTCCTCTTTAGTTTTGCTATAAGACATTGCTTCTTGTCAAATTTCATGATTATTTGTCATGGAAAGTGCCCTATAAGTATTGATTTCCTGGCGAGAGGTAGAATATGCGGCATAATTGGCTGGATCTTTTGATTGCGTTGACTTAGATGTAAGATTCTTTTACAGCTTCAAGAAATTGCAACCGTGCGTATTTGATATTAATTTCAAGATGATACCTCCACGCGTTCCTAAGAAAAGGGACAGACAGACATGACCCTATAAGGGTTTAATTTTTCCTCATGTAGTACGGAACCCTAAAAATAAAGCCCCGTGTACCCTGAGGCGTCAAGGGTCGCGCGTTAACATTTTTTCACAATCCCAAAATGGATTTTGCGTCAATATACATAAAGATTAAATTCCTGTTATTTTTTTTTTCTATACAGTTCATTTTGGTCTTAGCACAAAAATTGACGCGCGCATCTTGCGGCGCTAGTGTGCGAGAAGCTTGATAGGTACACCTCAATGTTAGCGACCAACAGCAATCGCAAATTACTTAATAACCCAGCCGGGTAACAATGAGTCAACCGTCGAAAATTAAATTCGCTTCAAAGTTGCCAGCCTAATTCGTTTACCCATTCGGAAAATTAAATAGATGGGTAATATGGCGACCCCATTAGGGGCCAACGGTTTGAAATTGGGGACCTAGGGCGCTAACTATTGCCAGATTTATAACAGGGGTATGTTTTAAGTGATTGCTGAAGTTTGCTTTAGATAGGTGTAAATTGTAACTAATTTGTTCTTTAATAAGGATTGAGTTTTCTAGTATTCCATATTCAAATGAAATTAATAATAATGTTTTTTTTGAGGCGTGAAAGGCGACATTTTTTTTACAAGCTTTATATTAACTTGCAATGTATGTCCGGGTTGAATCTTGCAACTGAATTTTAAATCAGTTATCATTAACCGATTGAGCTGAAATTTGGTATACACGCATATTTTGGATGACAATGCATGCTTAGCTATGTGACGTCATTCTAATTCCAATATGGTCGATCATCCAAGATGACGGAATAGTTATTTTTTCTGCACAATCACAGTATGGGTATCAAATGAAAGGGCTTGCTGAGAAACGAAAACTAAGGGCAATTAAATAACATTTAATTACTATACAGGAGAGTAGGTACACTCATTCGACGCAGAAAAAAATGCCGATACAAAATATGTATATAAGTCAATATCACCCAATAGTGTCGTTTAAATCAAATAGCCTTTCACCTCTTGTTATGAAAAATATTACAAAATAATTTATGGTACACCATGGACTTATAAAAAGGAGTGCTGGGCGCCGCTCATTTTCAAAGTGGAGTATCGCACCTCGATTAGTTAAACAAGGACTTGACAAAAAAATGATAAACGAATGAAATTGAATTCTATTTTATCCCAACTAAGAGAAGAAGAACGTAGGTGTGGTCTTGGTGACTCTAGCCTGCTCACTGACATGAGAAAAAAATAATTTACTGCAAGACGCCCATGTATTGGAATTACTTTTAATTTAGAGACAATTCTTTACAAATAATATCCATCTATCAAAAGAATACTTCATTTTATAACCGGTAATTTACGATCCTGTATCGTCACTGCACTGCCAATTATCGCTTTTTACGATGAATATCCTCTACGTGTGCTGACATTAAATTACGTTTTCATATAAAGCAAAATAATTCACAGAGTAATCAATTTACAGATGATATTGCACAGATAAGCGAATAATCTTAGACTTAGACACAGAAAATAAGAATCAGGCTCGCCCAAAGACGATAAAATTTTAGGTTTGCAGTCACTTTAACAATTTTGGTGAATCTAGGAACCCTAAATACCCGTAAAAGAATGGTTTTATTTTTGTCTCGAACCTTAATTATTTTTCTTAAATAAAAGTAGCCTGTGCTACCTTGTAACAGCAGCTATCTGCCAGTGACGGTCCCGTCAAAATCGGTCCAGCCATCTACATACTACTCAGTAGTTCTCGCTTCACCTATTACTAAAGCTCTTTTAACGTCCCACTGTACGGGCCTCCTCTTAAGGCGAGGGGGATTCAGGCCATAATCCACCACACTGACCTGGTGCGGGTTAGCAGACTTCACACATCGCTCGGCAACTAGTCAAGTTCCCTCAGACGTGCAGGTTTCCTCACGATGTTTTCCTTCACGGTTTCATAGCAAGTGATAATCTCAGATGACAATGAGATTCGCACATAAATCCCAGAGGTGCGAGCCGGGGTTTGAACCTGCACACTTCGATTGCAAGGCGTGCGTTCGACCACATGGCTACCACTGCTGTATTTTTTCATATCACAAAATTATTATATGCAAAAACTACAGAGTCCATCTACCTACTCTTTAATTCTCTCTTCATCTGTACATACACAACCCAGCAATCCAGCTGAGTAGTTTCAAACGAAGTTATATTACCTACCCCAGCTCCGTGCGTAATGCAATTTACCAGTGTTTAAAATACATTGCTCTCAAATAAAGTTTTTTGCGTCGCAGCTATTCATCGAATGCGTTAATGGAGATTAATTTTATCTGGCGATACGCCAGTGTAGACACGTTTTAAGGTACTATTGGTTTACGTTTAGAACCTCGTGAATGTAATACATCATCATCATCACGCCTGCATTCTCCAAAAAGGTAAGCAGTCACATTTCAACATTGTATTGGTGGTATGATGTAATAGGGGGTGATCCGATTGCTGTTATACCGGGCGCATTCCCCTTCAATACAAGCGATTATCGATCTTCGCGGCCATAGTCCACCACGCTAGCTCAGTGTGGGTTAGTAAACTTCACTCGTCTTTTTATTGCGTCCAGGTTTCCTCACGATGTTTACCTTCACCGTTCCTCAAGTCAATCATTGTCGATAATGACACACATGAAATTTGTAAATCGTAAAGATGCGAGCCCGAGGCTTGAATCTGCTCCTTTTGCGTTCAAAGCGGGCTTCCTACCTACTAGGCTACCACTGCCTCATGAATATAAGCAAAAAATAATAATTTCTTACAGAAATGTTATACTTTATTTTTCGGCAATATTGGTACCGATTTTGTTGACTCCGCGCGAGATGTTAAACATCACTTAACAATAATACAATACTACTCATCGTATGATCCCAAACCAATCAAAGCTCGTACTATTGGTACCATACAACGGACAACGATCCCAGTTATACCCAGACCAGGACAAATTCCGAAAAGGCAATTTTCTAAAATTTGCCACTGGCGGGAATCGAACCCAGACACCCGGTTCAGTGAGTCGAGCGTTCAAACCATTAGACTAATCAGTCGTCGTACAACAGAAAATTGATTGGTACAGTTAAATATTGATTTTTCTTCCTGTTTTACTAATTTTCCAGTACGCGTAGCCTTGTGAAGCCTTCCAGGTTAGTAGCAATAGTAGGGGTTGATTTCTTTATGTTTCAGTAGGGGGGGGAAAGCTTGTTAAATAATTTTATGTGCCGCCACTGCACGGTACATCCTGTTAAGTGAACTTTCACAAAATGGCCGATTAAATCAAATTGTGTCTAGACACCCGGTTAATAAAGCTTCGTTTAAAGTAACCACTGTTTGTTTATTGTTTCTATTGTTTATTCCTTAGCTTTTGCAATATAGTTGTAACACTCATCACATTTTTAAAATACTAACAGTTTATAGTTTTTTTTTTAAATTAAATTAATTAAATCCTTTTCGGAATTACTTGGCACCTATTACACAAAATAGTACCAACTAGGACCTACTTGTATTTTTTTTTAATTTAAGATGACAACTAGTTCAATTCGTTTAATGATATAGTCATGGTTACCTTGGCTTATTAGCCAAGAGCCTCAACAAACATCTGAAGAGGTTCGCGTTAGACGGCTGGATTTAAGGACAAATTCAGACTTCTGGAAACGGCGCGCATAGTGAGCTGGTAGCTAGAACCCTGTTCCAGATGCCTGTGGTGCCGGTGGGGAACTGTTTTTTTATATTTTGTATGTTTTGATTTATATTTAAAATGTAATCTACAAGAAAAATGAGAAATAAACGATAAGTCATGGTTACTTTAGCAATATTTATTACTAGCGGCCCGTCCCAGCTTCGCACGAGTTTCTAATATAGCCTATGTTACTCAGTGATAATGTAGCTTTCTAATGGTAAAATAATTTTTGAAATCTGACCAGTAGTTTTTGAGTTTATTCGTTACATACAAAAATACAAATCTTTCCTCTTTATAATATTAGTATAGAAGATTGATATTTGGTTTAAGATTAAACATTTGACTGTCCATTGTGCCACCTTATTTCTAAGTAGATTGGTACGTGGATGCATTGCAACTTTTTATCTCATAAAATGCCAAAACCAAGGACCTTTTTATGTTGAGCTTCCTAACTCTATGGTTGACCTCAATTTATATTTATCAACAAACATGAAAACAATGCATAGTTAATATTACAATCGACAATCCAACAACAACTGAAACAGCAAAAGTCAACCATCAAATAACAGCGAGTGAATTTCATCTTTTATACCATATTCAAAATTCGAATCGCCATGTCGGATCGGCCAACGGCGATTCATCAGAATTAGCGCTGATTGGCGGGAAGAGCGATGACGCCATCAATATGCAGCCAACCGGCCCGCGAGTTTATTGGGTAGCTAAACGATTCCAATTTCAAAATTATGTTACAAATTCGAATGTTATTTTTTTATGTCTTTGCTTCAAGTACCTATATGAGTAGATTAGTATCTATCATCAAAACCGGCCAAGTGCGAGTCGGACTCGCGCACGAAGAAACGTGAAACTATTTCCACTATCTAACTATCACGGTTCATGAGATACAGCCTGGTGGCAGACGGATGGGCAGACAGATAGACAGACGGACAGCGGAGTCTTAGCAGTCCCGTTTTACCCTTTGGGTACGGAACCCTAAAAAAGGTTCGTAAGGATGTCCCATCGACAATAACATAATAGATACAATATTACAGTTCACACATAACCTTTGTAATTAACAACAAAGTTACTTGGTACAACACTAAACGGGCACGTTACAAATTTGAATTTGGAACTAATCTAAAACTGAAATCAGTTTAGCGAGCGCGGATTGGCGGGCTAAATGATGACGTCATCAATACCCGTCGCTCGACCAACCGCAGCCCGCAGAGCCCAGTGAACTATCATGAGTTAGTTTCGCAATGAGGGTGTGTCCCGAAATGAAGTGCCATCATTTAGTTTTAGTTCAATTTCCTAAATGTCAGTTGCTAAAATAGGGAAAATTTGAAAATAGAACATGGCTTGTTGTAATTAGTTACTGTACTTATTGGTTTTCTTCCTCATACGATTTGACTTAAGATTAACATGAAATAGACCGCACAGCTTATTCAACATATATTGATATTGATATGGTAACTTCAATACCCATTTTCAGTATTTCAAATAAATATTATTATTATGAGTCTATAACGTCCGACTGCTGGGCAAAGACCTCCCTCCCCTTCCTCCATTCATCTCTATTTTGAGCCAAAATAGGCCACTCCTTTCGATGGGAGTCTAGTTCACCCGCCATCTTCTTCTGGGCCTGCCGCGACGTCTTCTTGCATTGCCGGGAATCCACTCTGTAGTTATTTTCGCCCATTGTTGTTCTGACATGCGGCAGATGTGTCCTGCCCAGTTCCATTTTAGCTTGGCAGCTTTTTTTATTAAGAAAATAAATTATCAGCCCACTGAGTTCCTTGCCAGATCTTCTCAGTTGAGGTCGCGTTTCGATCCGGTAGTATATAAAAAAAAAAGGTAAACTCGACATTTTTTAAGTGCCGCCATGGGCTTATACAGATTTTTTTTTTTGTTATAGGGAGGCAAACGAGCAGACGTTTCACCTGATGGTAAGTGATCAGCGCCGCCCATGGATACCAGTTTGAACAATTTTTTTATCACCAATGATTTGACTTTGAGTTTTTAAACTAATACGATTCATAATGGGTATCTTGCATTACTAACCTTTAAGATATAGGTTCTCCAGCATATTCTAAAGTAATGTGTGAAATCAGAAATATTTAATTATAGTTTCTAATAAGACCTTTGATGTGTTAATTTTTCCGAAATCACAAAGCTTTAAATCATATGTTACTTTTGAATACTCTTCGATCTAAAGATTAACACAGCAGAAGGTACAAACAACGTAACTAAACATATCTAGGCTTGTCAGGGCATAAAATATGATTACTATGCGATCCAAATAAGAATAGGAATGTCAATAACCTCTATCTGTCAAAGGTTATCTGCCACAGGAACTAGTTTAAGGGATTTTAGCTATTTGTCCCGTTTTCCTCCTCCTTCCTACCTTTAAATCTTGTCCAACATGTAGATTGTTTAGTGATTTAATTGTGTTTTGAGAATGTATAGCCTCATTAACTTTATATTGTATAATTGTTAATTAAGAAAAACACAAAAATGTAAATCCTTATTTGAAAAAAGCAACCATGGAGTTTCTTGCCCATTCTTCTCCATAGGAAATGCATTCCGAATGGGTGGTAGAGATACTACTATTATTATTTATTGACGATTCATACGTGCCTGTATTGGTTTATATGAATAAAAAATATTCTGATTCTGATTCTGATTCTGAGGTCACATGAAAAGTATGGTTTGCAAAAAACTTATTTGCATATCAATAATAATAGTACCTACATCTAATATAATTAAAAACTTTATATTAGTAGTAAACTGTCTTAATATTTAATTATTTAAAGTCATAATTCTTTTTTAGGGTTCCGTACCCAAAGGGTGAAATGGGAACCAATAGGGTTTGAGACTTTGCTGTCCGTCCGTCCGTCCGTCCGTCTGTCACCAGGCTGTATCTCATGAACCGTGATAGCTAGAGAGTTGAAATTTTCACAGATGATGTATTTCTGTTGACGCTATAACAACAAATACTAAAAAATAGAATAAAATAAATATTTACTCCGACTCGCACTTGGCCGGTTTTTATTTCACGTACAATATGGCGCAAAGTCGATCCTATTCTCATTTGAATTGCATAGTAAATGTTATTATTTTGGGAGTCAAAATAGTTATTGTCTTCATGAAATGATTTCATACACTGTACATGACGAAGGGTTTCAGGCTGGTTATACCCATTCTGAATCACATTGCATTTAAAATAAATTCTAGTTTTGCATGCCCATTAAAATTGGCATATACGAATCCATTTCACTATGAAAAACCAATTGAATATAACAACTTGAAGGACTAAAACATTATGATTAGATTCGATTTCTTACTTCATAAATAAAATATATTCCCAATAAAAAACGTTACGCAAAAAAAAACTAAATCGTTTTAGTCTATTCCAATCGTGTAAAATAAATTCCTTGGATATATAAAATTTTTGACGTAAAGAAAATAATGTCAGTAGGAATTTGTGCCTGTCTAGCTTCTTGCTAATATATTTTGTTTTTGTACAAGATTTCGTAGGCTGACGAAGAAAAACACATTTTTCACGGATTTACTCGTGGTCACGTGGTTCACGTCTGAGTTTAGAACTTGGCTTTTATTATTTCGTCGATTGAAACTTTTTTGTGCTTATATTTAGCAGTGGTAGCCGAGTGGTCGAACGCACGCCTTGCAAATTAAAGTGTGCAGGTTCAAACCCCGGCTCGCACCTCTGGGTTTCATGTGCGAATCTCATTTACACCCGAGATTACCACTTGCTATGAAACGGTAATGGAAAACATCGGGAGGAAACCTGCACGTTTGAGGGAACTTGACTAGTTCTCGATGTGTGAAGTCTGCCAACCCGCACTGGGCCAGCGTGGTCGACTATGGCCTGAATCCCCCTCGCATTGAGGGGAGGCCTGTGCCCAGCAGTGGGACGTTAAAAGGGCTGTAGTTAGCTTGTATTTAATTATTTTTTTGATCGGTATTCTATAGAAAAAAATCCCTACAATTTTATAGCGAATGAAAAAACATCAGAATTAATAACAAAGCACTTATAAATGCTGAAGTATTTCGTAATACTTATTATAAATAAATTTGAGAACATTTTTTTTATATAAAATACATCATCACGCCTGTATTCCCCGAAGGGGTAGGCAGAGGTGCACTGTAGTGCGCTCACACTTCGCCGATGTAATTTGGTCCCAATGTAATAGGGGGCGAGCCTATTGCCATTATACCGGGCACATTCCCCCTCAATACGAGGGAGATTTGGGCCATAGTCCACCACGCTGGCCCAGTGCGGGTTGGTGAACTTCACACGCCTTTCTATAGACGTGCAGGTTTCCTCACGATGTTTTCCTTCACCGTTCAGCAAGTGGTAATCATTTTTTTATTAAAACAGCAATATATTATTCTTCTTCTTTTCTTCTTTTTTATGAAATGAGCGATTAGCGATTAGCGGTATTTATGGCAATGTCGAGTAATTAATAGCAAGGACAAATTTAATAAATACACATTATACATAAATATGGATGATGACAGTGATAAAGATGGCGGATGAATCCAACAATTTAATATTTACTATAGTTTTTTAACCCGACAAAAAAAAAATCGCGGGCGCAGGCATCCCTCACCTTATTCCATTAAAATATCATCATTTAATTCGTTGCTTACTAAAAGTAGTTTATAAGAAATGCTAGATACTAACCGATGGACCTATGTTGTTCGAAAATAAAGAATTATTATTATTATTATTTTAAAAAAAAGAAGAAGAATTATAATGTATACAATCTCATTTATTGAACAACTATTTACAATGCAAAACAAAATAAGTTAAAACTAATAAGAAAATATATATTTATAAAATATGTAAAAAATTTGGCCCATGCGGAAGCGTACCCAAGACGCTGGCTGCTTCCCTCGCTGAATGGCTAGAGCCACTCGTTGAGCGAGAAAATGGCATGCTCTTGGGTCGCCGGTTGTGTCGACCAACTTTTTGCCTAATATGTTCATTAAATTTTGGGTGCTTGGACCCCATGGACCTAGTGGTCCAGTCTAGACCTGAAAATATATTCGGAGCCGATAACCCCGTACTTCCGCCGTTTCAGAGTCTCAGCCGCCTCCGCCGCCGAGCCCGCTTCCTGAGTGGTTCCCGAGAGATGGGAAGGAGCCAAAGTATCGACGCAGGTTGCATCCCATACCATGGCTCGTCCCATGCTCCAAGGAACCAGAGACATTCCGTCGGGTCTCTTACCATCGTCACGCACGATACCTTGCGGCTCTAAAATGGCCGGTACGTTGGCGGTGGCAAGAGAACGACGGATTATGTCATTCAGAGCAGCATGACGAGAGAGGCGGCCAGCACTCCTAGCGCAAGGCAGTCCATGTATACAATAATAATAATATAAACACGAATGTTTCTATTATTATTAAAGTCATTTTCATTTGTATAACAATTAAAATTGTAATAAAACCAAGTACAGACAGTATCACTACTGTCTAAAGGCGAGGCGACTAAATAGTCAAGGCAAATGGACGCATCTAATTAAGTCTGCCTCGCGACGTCGCGATAAATCTGCCGCCTCGACTGTGAATAAGGGCTGGTGAGACGCCTCGAGTTGGAATTTATACTAGCTCTGCCCGCGACTTCGCTCGCGTGGAATTTAGCGAGATTACCCGGCAACAATCAGATTTATGTCCTCCCCGCGGAAACCTAAATCTTTTCTAAAATCAAATTAGCCTAAGTTTCTCCTTGGCCTTCAACATCGGTTAAGCCGTTTGGAAGTTTACCCGGAACAAACAGACAGACAAACATTTTAAAAATTGCATTTTATTCATAGATGTCGGGAATACTTTCCATAAGTATGCATTTAGTGAGAAGATGTTATTTTGTTATTACATACAGATATAAAAACATCGTGAGGAAACCTGCACGCGTGAGGGAACTTGACTAGTTCTTGATAGATGTGTGAAGTCTGCCAACCCGCACTGGGCCAGCGTAGTGGACTATGGCCCAAATCTCCCTTGTATTGAGGGAGAATGTGCCCGGTATAATGGCAATAGGCTCGCCCCTTATTACATTGGGACCAAAATGAATCGGCGAAGTGTGGGCGCACTGCAGTGCACCTCTGCCTACCCCTTCGAGGAATAAAGGCGTGAGTGATGATGTAGTATAATGATGATGCATTAAGAATAAGCAAGAAAGTCCGTGGTTGCTTTTTTCAAATGCGCGATGGATTTTCAAATGGGCGATCAAAAGGCGATCTGCAAAATTAACTGCTAAATTACATTCTTCTCCATAGGAAATGCATTCCGAATGGGTATTAGAGATACTATTATTTCTTGATGTATAATATATGGACGATTCATAAGTGCCTGTGTTCGTTTATTTGAATAAGAAATATCTGATTATGATTCTGCCCCCAGTCCATTGTACCCATAGTAGATGCTTTTCTTAGTTTGGGATTATACGCTGGAGTATGTGGTGTCTGGTGATATTTATTTATTCAAGATCCATTCATAAACACAGCCAGAAGGTCTCTCTCAACCCACTTCATCACCAGAGCTAATCTGTTTGCCAGCCCTGTGCAAGCGGACATTATTGATGGTGTGAATCCGTCTGGGCTGGCAGTTGAATGCTGAGCCGATTGTGGCGGCTCTCCACTTGGTGTAATGATGTTTTCATTGCCGTATTCATATGGAAACTAAATTACTTTGTATATTTTATACGTGGCTGTAATGCATCCAGGACTCGAAGCTGCCAAGACTTCCTTATGTAATTTATGATGAGATTGTAAGCAATCCAACGTAGATGACCCTATTGTTCCAAACTTATTAATTTAAAACATGAACATGTAATATCAAAGGTGATGTTTCTAAGGATTTGTATAACTGTTCCAAATTTAAAACATAATGTTGCCATATCACTGATGAATTCTATATCTATTCCAAATTTTAGGCCAAGGCCCTGTAGTACCGTTGCTGACGTTACTTAGGAATTGTATAACTGTTCTAAATTCAAAACATCCCATCTTATCATAGGGGAAATACATGGGATTATACAGCTGTTCCAAATTTAAAACATGGTTCTGTAATACCATAGCTAACGTTACTTGGGATTTGTATAACTGTTCTAAATTCAAAACATGATGTTATCCTCTCATACCATACGTGAAATACATAGGATTATACAGCTGTTCCAAATTTAAAACATGGTCCTGCCATATCATAGGTACTTTTGCTTAGGATCTGTAAATAAGTATCTCCATTACCCTGACACCCGCCGAAGATTTATTCTCCCCACAAAACACCCAAAAACCTAAAGCAACACCCCACAGGGAGTTTTCGTCGCGCCAAAACCAGTCTCTTATAATAAGTAGATCAAAACAAACAATTTCATTTGACGCTAAATATATTCAACTCATTTTCGCGGGGCCACGGGTAACGGCTCGGAAAAACTTTTACCCGACCCCGGGAGGAGGAAAACAATGGGTATTTCGGTTGGATAGAGCGGGATAGTTGTATTTCCTTTGTTGTGATTCCAGGGAAAGGGCAAACGCTGTAGTGACTGGCTTATTAATGTCATACATTGTTTCTAAATGCGTAGCAGATGTTTCGTGCGTGCCCCGTAATGTCAGGAAGGTTATTTCGCTTTGGCTGTACGCTCGAATAATTTCGTTAGCTCCATTTTAAAATGGATTCTATTATTTAATTCGCGACTCTCTGGAATTTCAATGTTTCTATTATGCCTACGTAATACACAGTTTTTATCGAATTCAAATTGGGTATACTAAAACTTAAAATATAGTTTATTTTAGAATAAACTACATTTTAACTGCTTAGGCAGTGGTAACGGTGAATAAAATATCGTGAGTAAACCTGCACGTCTATAGATAAGGCGTGTGAAGTACACCAGTCCGCACTGGGCAAGCGTGGTGGACTATTATAGCTCAAAAATCTCCCACGTATTGAGGAAGAATGTGCCCGGTATAATGGCAATAGGCTCGCCCCCTATTACATTGGGACCATAATACATCAGCGAATGTGGGCGCACTGCTTTACACCTCTGCCTACCCCTTCGGGGAATATAGGCGTGATGATGTATTTTATTTCTTAACGAAATTGTACAATCAGATATATTTTGTTATCGCTTTTAATAAGAGTTCGTTTTAAATTCGCCGCAACACGGCTCTGAAAGCGGCTATTGCTTTTCAACTCCCTTTCATCTAAAGATTAAAAAGCAGAAGACACAAGTGAACTAACTGACTGATTATTGCTCCAATTTTGATAGGGGAAAAAATACTTATTGATATTCTGTCTATATAAAACTTCACACTGTACATGATGAAGGGTTCCAGGCCCTGTAGCAAGGATGCGCGAGGGTTTTAATCATGTGTTTGAGATTCACTAGGTCGCTAGTTTGTTTGGCTTCAATAAAATGTTCTTAACTGGTTATTGGTTCTATTACAATCAAAACTTGACTTAGGTGTATGCCAATAGTTCACCCATGCATATCCCTAAGGATAGTGTAGCCATAATGAAAATTAAACGACTTGCAATAAAAAAACCTTGTAGTAAATGTAAGTAGGAATTTAAAATACGTATAGTAAGTATAACATAATAAGTACAGCTTATTTGTCTGAAGACTGGCAGCACGTCGCATAGCTCCGCTTCGAAAAACTTTCGATTTAATGACCAGCTTTGAAGTGCCATCGAAATAATTGACGCCTCCTAGCCAAGGAGACAATCTACAAGCGTTTTTATAAAAGGCTACGCTAATGTGTACCCAGTAGCTCCATATTAGCGTAGGCATAGTGCTTACGTTAACGTAAAGCTACGCGTCAAATATTTTGTCAATACCAAATTGAACTCTGTGCCTATATACATAAAGATTGAATTGCCTCAATGTGCTAATACTACCGGTTCCCTAATTTCTGACAAAAAGATACTGGTTTCGTCGATAAAACAACTTAATACACGTTTTACCGATCATAAAACGTAAGTAATCATTTTCGACACACTCTCAATATCAAAGAGGAGCGCGGGTGAGGTCCTGAAGGGAGGGGTTCTTCTATCTCCGGTGTAAAGGCACTCCGCCACAGCTGCGCCATTGTTAAGGGCTCACTACATCAATAAGCCATTCTGGGAGACGACCGTAAAGGAGGACTCACACTTATGAAGTTACAGTTAGGAACTAACATTTTACGAAGAGTAAGGGAGTTGAGATTGATTTGCTAGCGCAAAGTGAGAGAGTTGCCCAACATAAAACGCATAGTTAGAGTCATACATCTTTATTTTTTAAGAATCCATTCATGAAACCGTTGCAAACATTAATCGTTTGAAAACACAAAACATGGCGGCCCTTCCATACATTTTAAAAGAAGGAGATTGAAATCACCCTGTTTACTGAAGTTTCATTTTCAGCGGGATAAGATTAATGATGACAACAACGGTTTGTCCTAGTGATTCGTACATAGGGTGCTTGTCTGAAAATATCAAGGGGGCAATTCTCGTAAGATCGACATTTTTAATTCATCAAATGTCGAATTAGATATAATGCCCACCTGGTAGCTGATCTGATGCCCGAAAACGACAAAGTTGGAAATGCCTTTTTTGGAACTCTGGTCTGAGTGTAAATGGGGTAGCCATCAGTCCATTGTATGGTATCTTCAGTATAAACGTTGTCGATGTGTTGTCTGGCGACATTTATTGTATCAAAAGAGAAATAATTTTTTCCTACATGCTGTCTTATCTAACCTATTGTGCACGCTCCGTGAACCCGGCACCGTATGTTTATTTATAGGGCATTAGAAAAGACGAATTCACGTTTTCTCCATCTTACTTTTTGCGAGACAGTTAACATCTCACGAAATTGTCCAATTCTCACACAATAATGTATTGGTCAAACGTCGGTGATGGTTTGATAAATTCTAGCCTTTATATATAATACAGAAGCCTTTTTCAGAAAAATGCTGAATTTGCACAAAAAAGTGCAGAGTTTAAAAAAAGTGCTCCATTGGAATAGGACATATTTATACAGTTTAATATTATATTGTACGTTAGCAATACTACCAAATTTATAAAAAAATATGTTGCATTGAATGTGTGGGACAGTATTGTATTAAAAATTTCCATTGTAGTTGATTTGTAGCTGGATTGTTATTGTATTGTAAGTTAAGATCGTTATTGCAAACAGTGATGAAATTAAATTATTTATTGGGAACAACAAATAATACTACAGAAGGTTTACGATTCAGTATTACTGTATTTATTTATTTATTTAACAGGACATCCAAAAACTGTAGCATTAATAACACATTAATATAAAATACAAATAAGGGAAAACTAAATGCACAGTTAACAAAGGTGCCACAACATGCATAAGTAAGAGGAATAACATAAAAGGAACATGGGTAATAAATGAAAAGTAAGTAAGTAAGTTATAACAACACAGTCAACGGATTATATATATATTTTTGCCGCAATAAAGACTAATATTATAAAAACAATTGTGATAAGCATGTTGGTAGAACGCCTTAAACGCAAGTTCAAATCCCGGGGCGCACCGGAGAGGCCACAAAATTTAAAAAAAAATTGTTAAGTACACCAAATGGTTCCTAAAGGAGACCTTTTCATTCAACAAAAAAGAATCCATGGAAATATAAAAGTACCTGTGGCGCACCCTATATCTCGCCACGAAACACAACTACCGTCAGTCGCTACTAGATGGCGCGACGATGGTTCAAGAAATTATTCGCCATACAAAGTACTATGATAATCCTAGCTCGCGGTACTGGTGTGTTCAACGATCTGAACTATATATACAACATCACTGGGGGGCGTAGCGGACCCCGCCAGGCATACCACCCGCCTGGCAGGAAGATCTTCCCTTTACCGCCAAATACCTAAATATCATTTTTAGCACTTAGGTTACCAACTCATATGTAATACATTATCAAGCTGCCATAACTCAAAACTGACTTGATTGGATCCTTTCTGTTTAACTATGTCCATACTTCAGTACCATTACGAACTGTTCTGCATTATTTCCGGTAATTACTTGGTATAGTAGATCATTATCTGGGCGCGGTGAGCCATTATAAGTTCGCCCGCACCGAGCAGTTTGTTGTGAAAACTAAAAGCTGGGTACATACCTCATACAGATGTTATCAAACATCCACTATAATATTTTTGAACGATTGCATGACTGAATGGTATAATTTTTTTTATCAAATTCGATCATCCAGTAGTGGTAGCCTCGTGGGCTAGAACGCCCGCCTTGAACATAAGGAGTGCAAGTTCAAATCCCGGGCCCGCACCTCTGAGATAATTTTCATGTGCGAATGTTATTTTCAACAATGATTACCACTTGCTGAACGGTGAAGAAAAACATCGTGAGGAAACCTGCACGTGTATAGAAAGGCGTGTGAAGTTCACCAACCCATCGTGGTGGACTATGGCCCAAATCTCTCTCGTATTGAGGGGGAAAGTGCCCAGTTTAATGGCAATAGGCTCGCCCCCTACGATACGATTATATACGTTCTAAAATAATTCCACAAAAAAAATAACTTTGATGACAGTCTGCAATCCACTGCAGAACCCCATTATTTGGGCTTGGCCTAAGGGTCAAGCCATTGCTGAAATAAGTTTCAGCAATAGCGATTTGCGAATAATACAAACTTACAACACTATTGGTCGTATCTTAATAATTATTATCAGTATGGTGTAGAGTGCGACCGAGTTCAGAATGCGACCACGAGCGACCAATGTCGCACTACCAATGGTATGCCAACAATTTCACTACCATAGTGCGGTCAGCTGCTTATATCTATTATCATGCTAAAGTATTGATCAATAGCTATTTACAATACATAGTTCTGTGTACGATTCAGAATGGGTTTTACAAGCTTTCGTCTTGTAAACTATGTCATTTTCTATAGACAAAGTATTGTTGTTTATAGTATAATAATTTTTATAATAATATTTAGATCAAAGGAAGTTAAAACGTAACAGCTAATTTGAAGCAATTTTGCGTCGAATCTTAAGGAAATTTGTTCACTTCAAAAATCGTGCAGTACGCGACCACGCGACATTTCGTCGAAGACTGAGGTTTATCCATTAGTCAATACGGTTCGTTTTAGTATTGGCAAATATTAAGACGCGCGCGTCTTGACGCCCCAATGAATCTGGGGTTCAATAACAAATCCAAAACGGGAATAACATGACTGAAATAATATAATCGAGGGGTGAAAGGCTTTTTGACTCAACCGACACTTATTGACATATACTATTTGGAATCAGCTAATTTTTCTGCGTCGAACGAGTATATTGTTAAAAATGTCGCTTAAGTCAAATAGCCTCGAAGTATATTAATTTGAAAACGAAATAAACCATAAGGACATACGAACGAGGCAAGTTAAAAGCTTGTAAAAAGATGCTCACTTATTATCTTGTTTGTAAAATAAGAATTGCAGTACACTTTAGCTGGTGCGGAAGTTTTAAGAGGCAGTCACTGCAAATACTCAGCAATTTATCACGCGATAATAGTTGTCTAGGTTCTCTATTCTTTCTGTATACTACAGTCATGTAGCAGGTTCAACACAGAAGTTCGACCGCAAAACCTCGACCTGTGTGTAACAACAACACTAGCAGTTTCGTTCGTTATTATTTTTATATACAATACATACCTACTCATCGTATGACCCCAAAATACGCAAAGCTGGTACTTTAGATACCATACAATGAACTGGGAACGATCCCAATACATGAATAATAATATGACAACCCTTACTCATTATATGATCGCAAACTGAGAAAACCTTGTACATAAAACCCCGTTGCGCATTCAAACTTGGGCTATTGGTTTGAGTGATGGCCACTCAGCTCACTGCACCGAGTGGTTCCAGGTTTAGTTCCCGTTATCAACAAATTTCGTAAATGTTCATTTCGAAATTTTCCCTAGGCTGGCTGAAACTGGAATCACCCGAGTCCAGTGTGTACCACACCCAATGACACCCATTGTACAAGCTTTGCTTTGTTTGGGATCATACGAAGAGTATCTGACCAAAAAAATGTATAATCTTTAACCGACTTCCCAAAGGAGGAGGTTCTCAATTCAATTGGTATTTATTTTTAAATTAGTTGTGCAACATAGTCTTCTGCTATTCTTCTGCTTGTTGTCATTTCTGTGCATCGTCTCCATTTCCTGGAACTGTGTCTGGCTCGGCTGATTAACTGTATCACGAGCTGGCTCTATCCTGGATATCATTTAGAAGGGGATGACGTCACTATACCCCCCTTTTCTAATTACGTCCTGCACCTACTCGAGTAAGCGAATTTACTTGCCTTTCTTTTCAATCGACTTCAAAAAGGTTCTCAATTCGACGCGTATGTTTTTTAGGGTTCCGTACCCAAAGGGTAAAACGGGTACCCTATTAATGAGACTTCGCTGTCCGTCCGTCCGTCTGTCTGTCACCAGGCTGTATCTCTTGAACCGTGATAGTTAGACAGTTGAAATTTTCACAGATAATGTGTTTCTGTTGCCGCTATAAAAACAAAGACTAAAAAACAGAATAAAATGAATATTTAAGGGGGCTCCCGTACAACAAACGTAATTATGTTGCTCGTTTTTAAAGATACGATGATAAAGATGGTACGGAACCCTTCGTGGGCGAGTCGAACTCGCACTTGGCCGGTTTTCAGATTAAATACAGTTCATTTTGGTATTGAGTAAAATTGGATGCGCGAGTCTTGACGCACCTGTGGCCGCATGGCTATACTCGCTGAGTGCTGATTTGTTTTCGCTGAAAAATGCTTGAATGCAAGAACATTTTTTTCAAAGCACCTAAAAGGGGGAAACTTTTACTATGTTAAATCTATTGGAATAAGGTTTAAATTTGCAGGCTCTATTTTAATTTCCTTTGATATTTATATATTTGTTGTGTAGTTTATTTGTTTTACTGCCGTATGTTTTTACAACGTATTTTAATTGATACTGATTGTATCAGAAGTCCCAAATAATACTTTACCGTTCACACGAGTATCGGATATACAACTAATTGTATAAAAGATAGATAAAAGTTAAATTCAAACATATCGAGGGGTGAAAGTCAATTTGACTCAAGTGACATCTTACTTTACACGAGAGATTTATCTTACATACTCATTCGACGCAGAAATATCGCTCAAAAGTGTCCCTTAAGTCAAATAGCCCTCGATATTTGTTGCTAATTTTAAAATCTTGTGCGTAAAGTGTTAATCATCATCACGCCTGTATTCCCCGAAGGGGTAGGCAGAGGTGCACTGTAGTGCGCCCACACTTCGCCGATGTATTTTGGTCCCAATGTAATAGGGGGCGAGCCTATTGCCATTACACCGGGCACATTCCCCCTTTATACGAGGGAGATTTGGGCCATAGTCCACCACGCTGGCCCAGTGCGGGTTGGTGAACTTCACACGACTTTCTATAGACGTGCAGGTTTCCTCACGATGTTTTCCTTCACCGCTCAGCAAGTGGTACCTAATCATTGTTGAAAATGACATTCGCACATGAAAATCATCTCAGAGGTGCGAGCCTGGGATTTGAACTTGCACCCCTTACGTTCAAGGCGGGCGTTCTTGCCCGCGAGGCTACCACTGCTACTTAATATTGTTAATGGACTAAAATTCTTAATTCAATGCTACACCATTACTTATTAAAAGCGTTTCGAATTGTTGTTCCATTTCCGATGTGTCAGAATCGACTTCAGGAGGAAAGAGATTGATCATCAAACCTCTTTCGCTTGTATTAATAGCACGTACCATAGAGTTTAAGAAAATATTAGAGTGGTGAAGTAAGCGGTACCGGCGCGGTGCTTGAAACTACTTTAAGCTAACATTAGTGTCAATTAGGACTCATCCGCCATCTTCATCTGAATCATCACCCATTTTTATTTATAATGTGTGTTTATTGAATTTATTCTTGCTGTTAATTACCTGACATTGGCGAAATACCCACGAATCGCAGATGAAGCCATTCCTCATCTTATTTCATTTATTCCGTAATAAAAAAAAAAACATTCGTTTCAAAACGAAAAATACCGCTTACCAATCGCGCAAAAGAATTTTTTCGTCTCTCTCATTATGATGACACCTATATTTTAATACATGCATAGGAAACCCAAACGTGTTGCCTTAAAATATGGACTATAATTGAAAGTTACGAAAACTATTTATGCCATTATAGCTCATTAAAATTGGTGTAACAAACACTTATTATTTACGTGTATGCAAGTTTTCGTTGCTGCCGTTCTGACCTTATTCTTGTGTTCTATGATACGTACCTATATTAAACGCTATCAGAATGTAAATCGGTTCGGTTTACGGCCGTTTCGCAATGCACCACCGCCGTTCGCAGTTAATCTAGTTTTTAATGAAACTATAAAAAGGTTTAGTTGTGTGTAAATGGGATGGGATAAACGAATGCATTTAGAATCTTTGGTTGTGTACCAAATGGGTATATTATATAGCTCAAGCTGTGGATTACGTAGAGGTCTGCTTAAACAGAATTCAAAGTTCAAGTATGTAATTAAGTCTAAAAGCCCTTCACACACTGGAGCGTCGACGCTTAGGGTAAAACATTTAGTCAATAACAAAACGAACTCTGTGTCAACAGGCATTTAGGATGAAATTCTGTGGCTCATCTTCCACCTTTACCAGCTTCATGACCCATTTTTATTTATTTAATACCCGCTATTTGCAGATGCATTAAAATTTCATTATTTCGTAAAAATAATATTCGAGGGGTGAAAGACTATTTGAAAGCGACACATTTGGGAGATATTGACTTAGGTATATACACATTTGGAATCAGCAATTTTTTCTGCGTCGAATGAGCATACTCTCCTGTAAAGTGAAGAAAATTTCGCTTAAGTAATGATTTCTAAATGTCATTTGCAAGTGAAGCTTTAAAAATCATGTCCAAGATTTGAACCTGCACACCAAGGCGAGCGTTCTATGAACCGTACTGACGTAACTACCACTACGTTACAATAACCAAGCGATATCAAACCTTAAACCCACTCATTTTCAATCTATTATTATTTATCACTACATTCTATTCCATCTCGCGGTGCACGAAAAAATTCCCTTCCTTTCTCAGATCATCCCTCGAGAATATGAGATATTGATTGGAGTTTTCCCGGTGTTTTCAATACTTTATTATCCGCCCCTGTAGGCTGCACGGTATTGTCTTTGCCCGGATTGAGATACAGATGATAAAGTAAAAAAAAGTTTTTGTTTTTGGAAAGGTATTCCCGATTTGAATTGGGGTAATGAGGAATTGGTGTTTGGGGGATTGAAATTCAACTCTGTGTGTGAAAGTATTTTGTGTTTGTTTGTGGTTTTGTTTAATAATGTTTTTCGTATGTCAAATCTGGGATGCGAAAGCGATCCCGAGGCGCCCCGATATAAGCGGAAGATGGTACACCGTCGGTTATTAGTGGGTATACGGCCTTCTGCCGGGACTCCCACATAACCCTGTTAATTCCCCCGAGGTGGCAGGGAATCGATAAAGGATTTTCCGACGTTAAAAAAAAAGGGACCCCCTCATGCAGTGTTGTTTAAATATTACTATTGAATTTTGACAGAATTGTTACAAAAATTAAAAATTCTAAGTAGTTAATTCCCAAATTCTTCAATATTGCTATGAGAGGGTGAACACGGCCCATAAAGCCACGTGCGCAGAGTTTACTGCGTGGCGCACACTGTGGCGATAAAACGCGAGCGTCAATTTGCCAATACCAAAACCAACTATATTGTTAAATAATGGCAAAACAACTTTTTATAAACAAGCTTTTATTTAATTGTTCTCTTCAGCAAGCCTTTTCATTTAATACCCATACTGTGGTAGTACAGCAAAAAATACTATTCCGCCATCTTGGATGATCCGCTATATTGGAATTAGAATAACGTCACATAGCTAAGCATGCATTGTCATCCAATATAAGCGCGTATACCAAATTTCAGCTCAATCGGTTAAAGATAACTGATTCGAAATTCAGTTGCAAGATTCCACCCGGACATACATACGTTACAATCTAATATAAAGCTTGTAAAAAAAACTTACGGGTCGAATTGAGAACCTCCTCCTTTTTGAAGTTTATTAAAAAGTTCATTCCACAACGAAATTACATTGACAGCGCGAGCTTATTATGATGTGTCCGCTTTGATCATAGAAATTAAATCTTTATGCATATTGACACAGAACTCATTTTGGTAGCGGCAAAAAAAAATATTTTAAAGCCAAATAGATGTTTGTGTAACTAACCATGTTTTCACACCATACTGAACCCTATCCTTTAATCCCGAAATTCCCCACTGATATGGGCAATTAGTTGCCAAGTACCTCGTAACATTCCTTGCGTAATTGTATATGACGACGTCACATCGCTCAGGGAGTGAGCAGGGCAAGTAGACAATAACAGCGATTAGCACCGCGCCAATTCCGGTTCTAATAGCCAAAATACCAGAGTCTAAGGACGGATTTAAAGGTTTTTTTTTATAGATACGGGATTTTATCGTCATGATTTTTGCCAATAACAAAACAACCTTTTTTCGTGGGCAAATGCATTACGCATCCCCTTCCGACACGGGGGAGTCGAAAGGGGTATGTCGGACTCCCGGCAGATTGCAGAATACCGACTAAAAACCCACGGTGGTCTAAACACCCGCCTTGTCAGAAGAGCCACGGGAATGCAAAGCACACATCCGTGCCGCACACGCCACCGTCCTCCTCGGGGAATAACAAAACAACCTGTATTAACTATTCGGAAATTAATTGATAAATAGATATTAGATAAGAAATGGCTGGACCTGCGATTAGTATTTATTTCGCCAACTCAAGTAATTACATAGCATTAACAAATTCAATTAATAAATGTCGAAACAAAACGCCAGATTAGTCGTATTTTTTACAAGCTTTATATTAACTTGCAATGTATGTCCGGGTGGAATCTTGCAACTGAATTTTAAATCAGTTAGCTTTAACCGACTGAGCAGAAATTTGGTATACACGCTTATTATGGATGACAATGTATGCTTAGCTATGTGACGTCATTCTAATTCCAATATGGCGGATCATCCAAGATGGCGGAATAGTTATTTTTTCTGCACTACCACAGTATGGGTATCAAATGAAAGGGCTTGCTGAGGAGAACACGAAAACTAAGGGCAATCAAGTTTTTTTTTTCGTTTGGTTTCGACATACTTCTCGCATTAGAGATAATGTCTATCATGCGAGTATTGCCCCCGTGCATAAACTCGATGAAGAAGCACGTTTTTCAACGAAAGGTCATTAATGACGACCGAATTTCTTTACGTGGTCACGTAACTTTTACCAAAGATATTCAGCCTTTATGTATATTAATATAGAGCGCATTTTCAAAAATATCTTTGTGAATTCGCTCGCTTCAATGTGCCACTGCCTGTTCTCTCCACTGCCAACTTGTTACATTAGCCCCAAAGTTATTGACCTAGTTACATGTTTGCACTAGTCATTGATTAAATGCACTTCATTAGATGTTATCGAGCTTGGGGTTTGGGTTTCCGACTATTGTGTAAAGTTACAGTTACCAAAATTTTACCGGTAAATTTAACAAATGTCTTGTTAGTGTTACGTTATGTATTACATATAATTTAATATCGTTGCTTTATAACGTTATTTCTGGACGAGATGAGTAACACCTCGCGTCGCTTTCTGGTAAATATCGTCGTTAGAAAAGATTGACACATTTTTACCGGTTTTGGAATCATTACTTTTACCCTTATTAAAAATATTTTACCAATGACTTAGCGGTAAAAAATATCTTTACCAAAAGATTCCCGGTAAAACGCGAATGAGCCTAACAGTCGTAATAAAATATCAAATATATTTCAATTTATCGATATCAAAAAACACTTCACAAGAAAATTGAACCCAAATTGGTCTCATTGAAGCCACGACCGTCTAGTACGTAAACGTCAAAGTCATAAACAGAAATAAACGTATGGTACTGTCAAATATCTGGAAATTCTCTGGAAATTTAAAACTGTTTGTAAAATACTTTATAAGAATGGAATTTTTAAAACATTTTAAATAACGCCCACCATTCATAATCGTTGTTTTCATTAAACAAAACAATAACACAAAATAAACTCTAATCCAGTGAAATTAAAATTAATTTTCGATTAGCCTGAATCCACCCCTGCTAATCATTTCAAAGCAGGGTTCCAGCTACGTAGGTGCGTTCAATTAATTTTAAATTTACATGTAGGTAAGGGTTGGAAAAGGTATAAATAGAAGCTGCGAGCCTCCCCGAGAGAGAAATGGCTAATTTAATTTATATCATTAGCTTCAAGTGGACTTTACGACTGATTTTATTTTGATTGTGATGTATTTTTTTCGAAATTAGAAGTATTATAACAGGCAGAGTTGCCCACAGTTCACCGATATAATATTTTGGTCCCAATGTTATAGGGGGCAAGCCTATTGCCATTACACCATTGACACATTCGCCCTCAATACGAGGGAAATTTGTCCACCACGCTGGCCCAATGCGGGTTCGTGAACTTCACACGCCTTTCTATAGACGAGCAGGTTTCCTCACGAGGTTTTACTTCAACGTTAAGCTAAAAAATCATTATTGAAAATTATATTCGCACATGAAATGCGAAAATTCCAAAGGTGCGGGCCCGAGATTGGATCTTGAACCCCTTGCGTTTGAGGCGGCTGTTTTATCAACTAGGCTACCACTGATAACTCTACTACTACAGTCCGTTTAACGTCCCACATCTGGGCACTGGCCTCCACTCAATGTGAAGGGGATTCAGGCCATACATAGTCCACCACGCTGGCCCAGTGCGGGTTGGCAGACTTCACAATTTTATCGAAAACTAGTCAAGTTCCCTCAGACGTGCAGGTTTCCTCACGATGTTTTCCTTCACCGTTTCATAGCAAGTGATAATCTCGGATGAAAATGAGATTCGCACATAAATCCCAGAGGTGCGAGCCGGGGTATGAACCTGCACACTTTAATTGCAAGGCGTGCGTTCGCCCACTCGGCTACCACTGCTATGATTGCTGATAACTCTATTAAATAAATTTATTGATAATATTTTCAAGTACCTCAAACGTCTACCCCGTAATAAGGTACCAATAATTTAATGTAAACAACTCGTAAAACCTGATCACTTGGGGGACAAGTGCGATGACCCCTTGTCAGAATGTAATTGAGACATTCCGGACCCCCTTGTTTAATAGAAGAGATACATTGATGGTGTGTGATAGTACATTATTGGTGATAGATTTAGTCGTTGTATTGTCTGACTGTACTTTTTAGGGTTCCGTACACAAAGGGTAGAACGGGAACTAAGACTTCGTTGTCCGTCCGTCCGTCCGTCTGTCACCAGGCTGTATTTCATGAAGCGTGGTAGCTAGAGACTTGAAATTTTCACAGATGATGTAATTTTGTTGCCGCTATAACAACAAATAGAGTTTAGACCACTGAACGTGTATTTGTTTTATTAACGTAGTAACAAACGCCGGGGTATACATTATTCTAAATGTACGCAAAAATTTAGCTCTAACGCTCTACATAATAGAAACGTAAAACACAGTAAATAGGACCTTTACAATAAAATACATCAATATCAATGGGATGACCTAAATATAGGTTAATCCACGTAAAGTGTGCCACACACGAGCGTTGAGGCTGTCATGAGCTAACAGAAACAGTTTAACGTAATGAGATGGGGCCGTGTGCACGTGACAAGCCAGCTTTATTATTTTTTCAGTATTATGGGACACTACAAGCTATAATATATTAAGTGTCTCCGAAACAGTATACAAGAAATTCCGTAACATAATGCTATAGATAACAAATTGTAAAATAAAACTTGATGGTTATATTTATAGACATTCCAATCCATCTACAAACCACTTACAATGGTATTTACGTTTAAAATGTATTTTACAAGACTGTAATTCTAGGGGTGAACGTTGGTCGCGTTGCGCATAATGTCAAAAAATTAAATCCCAAGAGATTTTTTTATGTTTCCCTAATCGTTTTCACCGATAAATAATCCTGATAATCCTTGCTCTCTGATAACAATTACAAAGAAATTGAAAAATTCTCAATTCATATTTTTTTATTTAATCTGCTAAATAGACTCTAGATTTAGAGCAGATATATTACCATTTAAGTAATTAAGAAGTATGGCGCCACAAAAGCAATACAAGTAGATAAGTAGCTACTATAAACAATTTATCCGCCAACTTTTACCTTTCATCCCTTTTTGTTACTAATGTTTAATTTTTCATTGCTAGTAATTACTTGACATTGACATCTGTCAAGTACGGGTGCAGCCATACCGCTCCTTATTATATTTCCCTAGACTTCACTTCACCATCAATTTCAATATTCATAAGGGATTCATCCGCCATCTTTATCACTGTCATCATTCATTTTTATTTATTACGTGTATTTATTGAATTTGTCCTTGCTATTAATTACTTGATATTGGCGAAATACCCGCGCTAGTCGCAGGTGAAGCCATTCCTCATCTTATTCCATTAAATATCATCATTTCGCTAATTTCGTATAAAAATAAAAAAATCCCTAATATATTTTATGATTTCATTTCATACAGTATAAGAACTTTCTTTAAAAAAAAATGAGTTTTGAAGACTTAGCAAACTAAACCAATTCATAGTGTCGCTTTTAATACAGAACAAGCTTAACTTTGCAAGCCTGTCAACACACGTGGTCACAATATTTACTCCGGGGACGCACGCTGCATATTTCGCGCTATATATCGCTTGCATTACTCTACAAGACTTATTTATAGTTACAGTTTTATAGATGTTATAATGATGTAGAAAATATTATTTTTTTAAATTCGACCAATTCAATCTTAGGCCAGGCGGTTATGTTAATGTATTTAATTGCAAACATTTTTTATTCGAAATCACAAAACATGGCGAGTTATGCTATACATTTTGACAGCTGTTTTGACAGAAACTGATTGAATAGAATTACGTAATCGCTATACTGTTTTCACAAAATGATTCCGTATATACGATTGGTTGTAGAACGGTTTTACCTACTCTACGTCTGTAACGATATGCTTAGGAGGTAGGAAATTGAAAACATTTGCCCAGAACGCACTGGGACGAGCGAATTGTATTAATATACATAAAGATGAAATATCTATGACAAAAGGCACACGCCTCCGCGAATAAATTTGCTTGCATCATCGAAATCATTGTCGTTGAAAATGTGCTTCTTTAATAAATTAATATAGTTCTGTTGAGCAGTGGTAGCCGAGTGATCGAACGCACGCCTTGCAATCAAAGTGTGCAAGTTCAAACCCCGGCTCGCACCTCTGGGTTTATGTGCGAATCTCATTTTCATCCGAGATTATCACTTGCTATGAAAAGGTGAAGGAAAACATCGTGAGGAAACCTGCACGTCTGAGGGAACTTGACTAGTTCTCGATAGATGTGTGAAGTCTGCCAATCCGCACTGGGCCAGCGTGGTGGACTATGGCCTGAATCCCCTCGCATTAAGCGGAGGCCCGTGCCCAGTGGGACGTTAAAAGGCCTGTAGTTAGTTCAGTTTCAGTTACAATTTTGCAGAGCTGTTAAAATCAGATTTTACGAAAAGTTGTAAATAAAATAGTAATATTTTGGCTAGAGGGAGGGGCAGTCCTGCTTCAGATTATTTTTATACAGTGATTAAGATTAATAACGATAATGATAGCAATAGGCGTAGCAACCTGATACAGAGACAACAGCGCCGCGGGCCCCTGTAAACTGAAACCTGTCTGTCTGGAAGGCCCCTCCAACAGCGGGGATAAAGATATAAAATAAACTAAAAATAAATACGCATACTGCTAAGGTCTAAATAGTCAGTAACAAAATTCATAGTGTCAAACAATACGAATCTACTTCCGAGTTTGAAGAAAGTAATGAATTTACAACGATTTTGTAGATAACATTTAAACCGGGAAATTAAATTAGCAGTGGTTTGGGGAAGGATTTAAATTTCTATAAATTAAAGTAGTTTTTGAGGGCTTACACGGTGATATAACTTTTCGTCTAGTATGGTAGGTACCTATTGTTAAGATAGGCTTATACTATAAACTACTCAGTAACCAGGTCAAACAGGAGACAATACCATAGCAATTAGAAAAAATGTACCAAGTGATTGAACCCAATTATTAGTTACTTGGAGAGTCAGTGTTTCCGCAACCGCTGACCTAGCGGCCTACCCCCTGTGTGTTACTCAGTAATGACCACTCCGGGTCAACGGCCGAGCGGCAAATATTAGTCCTGAATTATTTAGATACGAGATGATGTAACTGGGGCGAAGACATTTCGCCGGGAATATTAGTCCTGAGACAGCAGTTCAAAGTTTCCTTTCGCTTTAGTAGTCGTAGGGATTTTGTTTGATAAAATCTTTGTCACAATCTTGAAGACGTGTTTTTCTATTTACAATGCTTTGCAGTTCATTTTTTACGCACATTCAGCAGTCGGCAGTAGCCTTGTTAGTAGAATGCCTACCTTAAACGCATGGGGTGCAGGTTCCCCTTGCTCGCATCTCTGGGATTCGGATTGCATGTGTGAATATAATTTTTCATAATGATTACCACTTGCTGAACTGTAAAGGGAAACATCGTGAGCAAATCTACACGTCTTTGAAACAAGCGTGTAAAGTTTACCAACCCGCACTGGGCCAGGGTGGTGGATTGTGTCCCAAATCCCTCTCAGGAAAGTGCTCGGTATTGTGGCAATAGGCTGCCTATCTACTGATATAAATGATAATAAATGAAATATTGCCGATTCGGCTTCAGCTTCGAATCCAGTCACTTTCGACCAAAAAATCCATGTTCAGCTTCGGCCGAATTTGACCGAAGTTTTGGCCGAAGTCGAGGGTTACTAGCAGGCCTTGTAGCATGACCGCGTAGACATAACTTTTATCTCTTTCAACTGCCAGATTCGTCGAGAAAATGACGTGACACCTTTCCATGTGCAGTACAAAAAGTTCGTAGTGACATCATTTTCTCCACAAATCTGACAGTTGAAAGAGATAAAAGGGGTGCTGGCTCCAAAATTGTGCGAATTGTTAGAAGTGCGCGATGCCGGAATCGAAGAAGCGACAAGCAGGAGTCGGGGTTTATACTGCGCTGCGCAACCCGTTCGCCATCGTGTTATTATTATGACAAGTTCAACAAGACAACAGGCAAAATAAATGAAAAACATGATTTTATTCACCTTCAGGCTATCTTGAACTGAATTTCTTAGGGACCAAAAATGGACATTAAGTCGGACACTAATTACGGCCCTAAGTAGGACGGCAGTGCCAAGAGAATTGACACCAATGAGATACTACTAACCGATAAAAATAACAAGAAATCTGTTGCATGTAAGTTGGTTGACGCAAAATGCTGGATGTCAGTTTTACCATCAAGTCAGATCGCCCGTGGGCGGACCGTGGGAGGCACTTAACGTGTCTCTTGCCTACTAATGACCGTGCTAATACAGTCAGCCACGTTATACAGGGTGTATCAGAAGTCCGAAATAATACTTGACAGATTGCATCAGTACTGCGTAATACAACTGCCTCTACACCACGACCTGTCTTGCAGCAATGTTTTTTAAAATTACTTTTTCAGTTACTGACAGTTAACACAATACATAATCTGTGTTCAACAGCTTCAACAGCTCTTTAATTCCGTTATTCACACTGGGAGAACTCCACAGGCATGGAACAGAAGCATGGTGGTTCTGTTTTACAAAAAAAAGAGACAAAACCCTCTTGAAAAACTACCGCCCGATTTCGCTTCTGAGCCATGTCTACAAGCTGTTTTCAAGGGTCATCACGAATCCTCTTGCGCGAAGACTCGACGAGTTCCAACCTCCAGAACAGGCCAGGTTTCGAAGCGGCTACGGCACCATAGACCACATCCACACAGTACGGCAGATTGTACAGAAGACCGAAGAGTACAATCGGCCCCTGTACTTAGCATTTGTGGACTATAAGAAGGCCTTTGACTCATTCGAAACCTGGTCCGTTCTGGAGTTCCTGCAGCGTTGCCAAGTCGACTGGCGATATATCGAAGTGATGAGATGTCTGTATAATGCCGCAACGATGACTGTACAAGTACAGAACCAGCGTACTAAACAGGTCCACCTGCGTCGAGGAGTGAGACAGGGGGACGTCATATCCCCGAAACTGTTTACCAACGCCTTGGAGGATATGTTTAAGACGCTAGACTGGAAAGACTGTGGCATTAACATCAACGGCTCATCAACATCTCTCACTTACGATTCGCAGATGACATCGTCATTATTGCAGAGACGCTGCAAGAACTGCAAAGGATGTGTGGCCTGTGATGAATGGCCTGGCTGATTCTTCTTGTCGCATCGGTCTCCGCATGAATTTGGATAAAACCACAATCATGTACAACGAGCACGTTGTTCCGGAACCGATTGCCTTAGATGGGATCCCACTCGAAGTTGTTACGCAGTATGTTTACCTTGGGCAGACGCTCCAACTAGGTAAACACAACTTCGAGAAGGAAATCCAGAGAAGAATTCAGCTAGGTTGGGCAGCATTCGGAAAACTCCGTCGAGTCTTCTCATCACCTATACCGCAGTGTCTAAAGACAAAAGTATTTAACCAGTGTGTCCTACCCGTGATGACATACGGAGCCGAGACGTGGACACTCACAGTTAGACTGGTCCACCAATTTAAAGTCGCCCAGCGAGCTATGGAGAGAGCTATGCTCGGTGTTTCTCTGCGGGATCGAATCCGGAACGAAGTAATTCGCCAGAGAACTAAAGTTATCGACATAGCTCAACGGATTAGTAAACTGAAGTGGCAGTGGGCCGGTCATATCTGCCGCAGGACTGACAACCGTTGGGGTAGACTCGTCCTAGAGTGGAGACCGCGAATCGGCAAACGTAGTGTAGGACGTCCTGTGACCAGGTGGAGCGACGGTATACGCAAAGCGGTGGGCAGTGACTGGAAAAGAAGAGCCGAAGATCGGGCTCAGTGGCGCATCTTGGGAGAGGCCTACGTCCAGCAGTGGACTGACACCGGCTGTTGATGATGATGATGATAATCTGTCAAAAATTGTCAGTTACTATTGAAACAAGTGGTGGTCCCTGAGCGATACAAAAAGCTGCGGAGCATTTCTAAAAATCGGCCAAGTGCGAGTCGGACTTGCACACGAAGAGTTCCGTACCATTATCTATAAAAAAAGCAAAAAAATCACGTTTGTTGTATGGGAGCCCCCTTAAATAATAATTTTATTCTGTTTTTTAGTATTTGTTGTTATAGCGGCAACAGAAATACATCATCTGTGAAAATTTCAACTCTCTAACTATCACGGTTCATGAGATACAGCCTGGTGACAGACGGACGGATGGACGGACGGACGGACAGCGAAGTCTAAGTAATAGGGTTCCCGTTTTACCCTTTGGGTACGGAACCCTAAAAACCGTTAGTATCACTAATTTGACATTTATGTAAAAATAAAACGAAAAAATACGACCAATTGGGCGATTGAAATTAGAACACAATTTTAAATTTTTTTGAGCCCCAAATTTCACAATCTTGGATATATCTCGAGTACTATCCGAAATTTACAAGTTCTGTTTTGGGAATATTAATAGACCCTAGTAGTGTAGAATATCATCATATCATGAGATACTTGTTACAAATACTCAAAGGTTTGTAGTTGTAGCATGAGCGCCAAGACTAGACTTATGGCACAGAATATGTTGATTATATATCTTAGCAGTGGTAGCCGAGTGGTCGAACGCACGCCTTGCAAATCATAGTGTGCAGGTTCAAACCCCGGCTCGCACCTCTAGGTTTCATGTGCGAATCTCATTTACACCCGAGATTACCACTTGCTATGAAACGGTGAAGGAAAACATCGTGAGGAAACCTGCACGTCTGAGGGAACTTGAATAGTTCTCGATAGATGTGTGAAGTCTGCCAACCCGCACCGGGCCAGCGTGGTGGACTATGGCCTGAATCCCCCTCGCATTGAGGGGAGGCCCGTGCCCAGCAGTGGGACATTAAAAAGGGCTGTAGTTATTATATATCTCTTTCCCTCGTATGAAATAAAACAGAGAGTGAGCGAGCCGATGACAGAAGTCTTGTCTTGACATCCGTGCTAATACCACTGTACTCTGTAACTCAGAAACTGTGATAGTTACATGTAGTCTGCCTTCACTAAGCATCTACATATAAGTTATCCTATACCTACCATATTATTTCGGACTTCTGATACACCCTGTATTTTTATGCCCGATATACAGGTTTACAATTCCATTTTGTCCTGAGTCTTGATCTCCTAGGCAGTGTCCAAATGGGAACGTTTAAAATTAACGACGGCTCGGTCTGGTAGCTAAGTGTTTTTTTGGACTAAGCCCGCCACACATAACCACCACTGTTACTCCTGTAAGCCAGGATCGACAGCGGCATCCATTGAAGACACTGAGGTTGGACCCTCAGCGAGTCCCGGCAAAAAAGGTAAATTGTCTTGAAACGCTCACGAATTTAGTCGAAAAACAAAAACGAGTTGAAAGAAAATATCCACTTCCCTCCATTGCAAAACGGAAGACAACAAAAAATTCCTAGATCGCATGTACACTGGCAATAATTCGATATTACTTCACGTTTTTTAAAGGTTTTTTTTCACTATAACGCATAACGTCCTATATATATATTTAACGTCCCACTGCTGGGCACAGGCCTCCCCTCAATGCGATGGGGATTCAGGCCATTGTCCACTACGCTGGCCTAGTGCGGGTTGGCGGACTTCACACATCTATCGAGAACTAGTTAAGTTCTCTCAGACGTGCAGGTTTCCACACTATGTTTTCCTTCACCGTCTCTTAGCAAGTGATAATGACATGAAACCTCCACCAAACCACATGAAACCCAGAGGTGCGAGCCGGGGTTTGAACCTGCACACTATGATAGCAAAGCATGCGGCCACTCAGCTACCATTGCTTTAAAGGTTCACTTAGTTTTATTTTAATGGCAATAGGCTTGCCCCCTATTACATTGGGACCAAAATACATCGGCGAAGTGTGGGTGCACTACAGTGCACCTCTGCCTACCCCTTCGGGGAATACAGGCGTGATGATGTATTTTTATTATTTAGTTTTATTTTTCGGAGTACCTACGCTATGAAGTTCCGAGACGGAGTGTTTGTCTGTTTTCTTGTATCTGGTCTGTGATTTTTAGGAACAGCTGATAATTTCTCAACAAACAAACAACAATAAGGCGACAGATTCCATATGCTCGAAATTGTGGTTTACCAGAATGTTGTTGAATCTACTTTGTGTTTTTTTGTTAGTGCTTGAGTCGGCGAAGCATCACGTATAAAAAAAAAAAACAAAACAAGGAGATCCTTGACTTGATCTGTCCTCACACAACCATATTTTCAGAAGAGTTATTTTAATATCACATTGATTTTTTAAACGATAAACAAATAAATATAAAGTAGGTACCGCAAGACAAACTCAGCAAAGCTTTTACTATAGGTACCGTAATATGTACTGGGGGTGATCGCAATTGTACTCAGATCAGTGTAAATTCGGAAACGGGCATTCCTGCAATTTGCCGTTACAGGAATCGAACCCGCAATAACTCGGTGCAGTGAGTCGAGTAGCCTACGCTCCACCTAGCCGTCGTTATAAGGTTCGAGCCCCGGGTAGACTGCAAATCATTGTCATGCGCTGCAAAGTATTTGCCAATATCAAAATGAACTGTATTGACTCACCAATAAAGCACTTTCTTCAACGGCGCGAGCGAATTTCGCAGCGAGCTTGCGTGCGTTTATCATACAAATTTAATATTTATGTATATTGATACAGAGTCCGTTTTGGTATTGGAAAGAGTTGCAGCGTGCGTCTTAACGCCTCAAGCGGGTTTCAAACTACGCTATAATATAATAGCATATAATATATAGCTCATAGCACAACAATATCGCGCACCATACGTTATTATGGCCACGTTCACACTGTACTATATATTATTGGCTTTGTATGGTGCGCGATCTTGATGTGCTATATATTATAGCGTAGTCTGAAACCCGCTTCAGTGTTCCCAGGGCTGTTAATATGCCCCGGAAGACCAGTCCATTAACTTCATAATTAGATGAGTAACGTAGCGACTTTCACACTATAATTTAATAACACCTACACGATTACAAAAACATGCGTAAACATTAAAAAATCATGTTCAAGTTTAAGTTTAATGGAAGTCTCATTCAGAACACATCGGCATTCATTTCGCGAATTAGTAAAACTATCTTTGTTTGATTTAGAGCAACCGGGCCTATTTATTTTTTGGGAGTAAGCCCGACACTCATCTCCACCACTGGTACTCCTGTATCTATTGAACACACGGAGGTTTTACCCTCGGCGAGTCCCAGGATAAAGCTAAATTGTGTTGAAGCCCGCAGGAATAGGGTCCATATCTGAACAAGCCTTAAATAGCAACGCTAACTTTGTTGGTATCAACAGATATAAATCACTGCGATACAATAATTAAGCCGACTACAATGCCTAATGACGTCAGCAAAAAAATACTCGTTCTTGAATATGTATAAAAAACCAATCGATTAAACAAAGAGTACGAGAAATACAGATACAACACTGATTTGTTTTATGCCTACGAGTTAGCTAACTACGAATGTTATTTTATTGAGATTTAGCTTGTATTAAAATAACAACATCGTTTATTTGATTGTTCGTCTATTTCACTTGATGTCTATGTTCCTCAGATTGTATCTGTCAAGAGGTATAAGACTAGATTGGCACCTTACCATCAATGAGACTAATTGCAATTAAAAAAAACATTTTTTGACACATTCCAGTATCTATACTTTTCATTATCATTGGCCACCTTATTATTATTTGTAGATTGTCATCCTGGATAAGAGGTTGGTAAACTTGGTAGGATAGTCGGTCACATCGCATGCCTTTTTACAGCTTGAGGATTTTGACTCCAGATTCTCATACAAGAATAAACTGCCTGCTTGGCACCTCTACATTATATTCTTTGTGTCTTTAATCTTTGGAAGTTGATTTGTACAAAAAACTAGAGTATTGAGTAGAAGCGATATGTGGCGTGATGATTCGGCTGTTCCTTCACATCTAAACCGCCCCAATAGCGACGTTTAGTAATCATTAATTTGTGTTTATCTAGGCTTCGTTTATCAGGACACATAAATGATACTAATTTATTGAGATGAATGGCATACAAAATGGACCAATGATATTCTGTCACTGTAAATTTTTATTAATGAAATCCGCAGTAATTGTACAAAGGCGTAATTAAATATGAGTAACAAATTACGAGCGAGGCGGTCGGGTAATCCCACTTTGATTATACCTACATACATAGGATAGATGATTTATGAGTGTAAAAAAAGTTCCAAGCCTTTGTTTAATATCCTAAGTATGATTCAATGGTATGGTCATTTAATACTCGGAATCTTTTTAACAAACAAGTTACTTGCCTATAACTAATAATCAAACAAAGAACTTTCCCTATACCTGCCGAACGAGTAGTCTTACCCCAATATAAAGAAAGTTATTATTCATAGCAGCATTATAAAGGATGGAATTTTGTAATGCCACCTGCAGGAAAAGTACTCTTAACACTGTAAATAGAAAATAGTACTCCATGAAAACATTCCTTTATTTTTGAAAATAAAGAGATCTGCATTCAAAGATTTTCGAAAAATCGTTTGCCATACCCGGGAGTCGAACCGACTAAAATCTGTAAAAATTACACCCTGTTTTTTTATTGCATTGATCGTTAGCGTCAATTATAAGGATGAAATCTCTGTAACAAACTATAAAGGATGCGCGTAACCGTCAATCGCATGCCACACTGACAACTTAACGAAATGACAAATTAGTCTAAGCAGTGGTGCCAGTTGTTAAACTAAACTACCACAGTATACAAAAATAAATATCTACTACACGTCTCCAGTTACAAGGTGGTACCCGAACCTTCCGACTGCCCAATTCAATTCAATTCAATAAATTTATTTCAGATAATTACATCCATATGTGTTAGTAACAATTTTTATTTAAGATTATGTTAATAGATGACAAAGGACAATTTACAAAATACAATTTAGTCAATTTACATTTTCAATTGACAACTCTTATTTTATTATTTATTTAAATCTATAATAACATAAAATTTTACTGGGACACCATTTCTGAAAAAAAATATTTTTAGAATGTTCCCCTATCTCCCCTACTATTTTCTATCAGTATTAAGAGAAGGTACTTTCCCTTCAGGTGGCATTACAAAATTCCACCCTGTATATACACTTTAGATATTACTTTAAAATTTTGACAGCCCACTTAGAGGGAAATATGTAAAATAATGTGAGTTAATATGGAAACCATAGTGATACTATTCTTTGGTAAAATAATAGGAGAATATAGGCAACTCTTTATTGTTCCACTTCTTAAAGTAAGATAAACTACGTACCTATACGATATAAATTCAAAGTGTTACAATGGCCGGCCTTATCACTAAAGAGATCTCCACGAGGCAACCTTTGGATGGAGAGGAATTATACTACTGATAAAGGACGAGATGTAGCCGATATGATAGCCGTGCTAGCCGAGTGGTCGAACGCACGCTTTGCAATCAAAGTGCGCAGGTTCGAACCCCGGCTCGCACCTCTGGTTTTCATGTGCGAACCTCATTTTCAGAGAGAGATTACCACTTGCTATGAAACGGTGAAGGAAAACATCGTGAGGAAACCTGCACGTCTGAGAGAACTTGACTAGGTCTCGATAGATGTGTGAAGTCTGCCAACCCGCACCGGGCCAGCGTGGTGGACTATGGCCTGAATCCCCCTCGCATTGAGGGGAGGCCCGTGCCCAGCAGTGGGACGTTAAAAGGGCTGTAGTAGTAGTAGTAGTAGTAGTAAAGGACGAGATGTACTAAACAAATCGCACAAAGCCTCTTGCACCCTAGGGCGTTAAACCTCGTATTCTTTTTGCTATAACAAAACAAACCATATCGACTCATAGAAAAAGTGCATTCTTCAACTAATTGACACGGGCAGCGCGAGCGAATTTTGACGTGTGTGACGTGGCTTTTACAAGGGAAATTCAATCTTTATGCATATTAACACAGAGTTCCTTTTCGTATAGGGTTACAGTAATACCTAACGACATTGATAATCTATTTCCCCTACCACTGTTGCCCTACTGACATCAGACCCTGACATATGGTCTAGATAACACATAAGTAGTAATATCAATAACTAAATATTTTGTGTCGTTATCGTCATTTCTCACGGGCTGTCCAAATATGATGGGTTTATCTATAAGATAGAAACTGGGACACATTTCTTGTAACTGGTGAACGAAATTGGTAACATTATTAAGATCACCATACTTATTTATTGAAAGAAACAAATTTGCGGTCTGTCTACTGAGTTTTTTATTACCCTGGAACAGTTATTTCCTATAGCAGTGGTAGCCGAGTGGTCGAACGCACGCCTTGCAATCAAAGTGTGCAGGTTCAAACCCCGGTTCGCACCTCTGGGATTTATGTGCGAATCTCATTTTCATCCGAGATTACCACTTGCTGAACGGTGTAGGAAAACATCGTGAGGAAACCTGCACGTCTATAGAAAGGCGTGTGAAGTTCACCAACCCGCACTGGGCCAGGGTAGTGGACTATGGCTCAAAAAATATTGGGTACACATATTGGGTATTAAATTTGGCCGTTCATAGACCACTTTATTATAACAAAACCCAATACTATAAAGTAAGTCTGCATTACTTGAATACTTGCCATTTTAACATACAAAAGCTATTTAAAACTGACCTCAGTAACTACTATTTATTGCCTTTAACAATAGATAAAACCCCCTCCTCCACACCTTTACCCCCTCCGATCGTGTGCGCGAGCATAGGAATTCAACAGATCAAAGCAAAGCGAAATAAAATGGGTGCCGGTTCAGTACTAACTAACGAGCCATTTAGAATGCAGTTTAAATCAAATAAACTAACACGTGCTGGGACAATAATAGATCTTTGTCGACAGCTATGGCGCGGGCATAGTCATGAGCGGGTGGGGTTAAGGAGCGTTTAAATGTATGCCAATACCAAAACCAACTCTTTGTCGATATGCATAAATATTAAATTTTGTCGTAAAAGCCACGTCCCCATGAATCCAAATTCGCTCGCGCCGTCAGTGTCATTCCGTTGTAGAATGAACTGTTTTCTGTGACAATAAAGTTCGTTTTAGTATAGGCAAATTACGTGCAAGCGTCTACGCCCTGGATGTTGTCAAAGAAAACTTCAATTAAAAGTTATTATCGGATTCATCCGCCATCTTTATCACTGTCATCACCATTTTTATTTATAATGTGTATTTATTGAATTTGTCCTTGCTATTATTTACTTGACACTGGCCGAAATACCCGCTAAACGCTGGTGGAGCCATTCCTCATCATATTCCATTAAAATATCATCATTTCACTCATTTCGTTAAAAAAGAAGAAGTTATTATTAGTGGCGATTTTAAAAATGACAAGCCGACTGAGTTTCTTGCCGGATCCTCTCAATTGAAATCGCGCTTCGATCCGGTAGTAGCATATATGAAAAACATTTAAACTTTGACATTGACTAGTCAAGTTGCCGTTTACTCTTATGTGAACGCTTCCATAGAAAATGTTCTGCCCACTGTACATTCATTGCTGTTATTATCGAGCTGCCGGTTTTACCGTGTAAATAGATATCGATACTATCAATAGACGCTTCCCGCTCCGCTTATGCTACAGTGTCCGTACTCTTAGAACAAGTCAGTGCGCGGTCAACAGCTGTCCCAGGAGTGAGTAGATTAAAACAATTGATTAATTCAAGAGTAACAAGCTGAATGGAGTTACTGGCTTCACTGTCTGCAGATACCCGCAGACATGAAGCTATTAGAGGAGCGAACATGTTCTTGTTGGGTTATAAAATTGCAGCAATTACTTTTGGAACTAATAAATTTTCTGAATTCTGTTAACTGTGATGATGGTCTAGGGTTCCGTTTTTTTCCTTTTTAGGTACGGAACCCTAAAACACTTCGACTTGCGATCTTTGGACAAACATTAAAATTATCTTAACTCACGCCAATGGGTCGGCTTATCACAGGTCAACTAGGTCTTGATAAGCTCAGTATCCTCGGATATTTGCGGCCTATCCACTAACGTTATTTTCTGCGGGAATGTACATACAATAAAGATCATAAAATCCTACAAAAAACTAACATGGAACCTGCCCTCTTACGACCTGTCGACTGTCTTGCTGCAATATTTGGATGAGGAATGAGAGGAATGAGATGAGGAATGGCTCCACCTGCGTTTAGCGGCTATTTCAGCCAGTGTGAAGTAATTAATAGCAAGGGCAAATTCAATAAATACACATTATTAGTATAGGGGCACAGCTAGTATAGGTACTATTAAGTAAACTGTCTAATCATATTTTATATTCAGGGAAGTGCCAAAAAGCGGCTAAATGTCTGTTGTCTTCGCGTAGCATTCCAAGGTCGTCATATTGACAAATATATGTCGTCCGTGCCAACTCCCATACGAAACAGTTTCCGTTCCAAATGGAAGAAATAATTTCTATAGAATAACGTAAATAAATCGCCCAACAACCCAT
The DNA here is from genome assembly GCA_914767695.1 of Ptilodon capucinus. Taxonomy (NCBI): domain Eukaryota; kingdom Metazoa; phylum Arthropoda; class Insecta; order Lepidoptera; family Notodontidae; genus Ptilodon; species Ptilodon capucinus. The sequence continues at coordinate 4,939,064 of OU611831.1, forward strand.
ACTCATCGTTTCTCAAAAGAAAGCAACGCTTGTACTACGGGTACCATACAATGGTCTGGGTGCGATGCTGTAGGCCTCTCCCAAGATGCGCCACTGAGCCCGAACTTCGGCTCTTCTTTTCCAGTCATTGCCCACCGCTTTGCGTATATCGTCGCTCCACCTAGTCACAGGACGTCCTACACTACGTTAGCCGATTCGCGGTCTCCACTCTAGGACGAGTCTACCCCAACGGTTGTCAGTCCTGCGGCAGATATCCTACTTGATGCAAACCCTGAAAGTAGTTTGTTCAGGCGCGAGCGGCGCGGCGGCGCAGGGAGTAAGGAGCGTGCGATACGTATGCGGGCGAGCGACCGCGACCGTTGCCGCACCCGCGCCCTCCTGTAGATGACTTCGCGCCTCCCTAGTGGGGCTCGCCCCCCACTTTGAAAATCAATGGTATAGACATAAGTTTTATCGCTTTCAACTGTCAGATTTGTCGAGAAAATTACGTCACTTCTAGCTTTTTGTACTGGACATGCATCAGTGTGATGTCATTTTCTCAACGAATCGGACGGTTGAAAGAGATAAAACTTATGTCTACGCGGTGATGCTACAGGGCTAGGGAAAACTCCAAAAAGGCAGTTACAACAGGATACATATATGTATATACATCATCACGCCTGTATTCCCCGAAGAGGTAGGCAGAGGTGCACTGCAGTGCGCCCACGCTTCGCCGATGTATTTTGGTCCCAATGTAATAGGGGCCGTGCCTATTGCCATTATACCGGGCACATTCCCCCTCAATACGAAGGAGATTAGGGCCATAGTCCACCACGCTGGCCCAGTGCGGGTTGGTGAACTTCACACGCCTTTCTACAGACGTGCAGGTTTCCTCACGATGTTTTCCTTCACCGTTCAGCAAGTGGTAATCATTGTTGAAAATGACATTCGCACATGAAAATTATCTCAGAGGTGCGGGCCTGGGGTTTGAACTTGCACCCCTTACATTCAAGGCGAGCAATCGTGCCCACGAGGCTACCACTGCTTGTGGAACAGGATACTTGTGATAAATCCTTAAAGGTTTGAAACTCAGAAACTATGATAGGTATAGTCTCATCTACATATCGAAGGGTGAAAAGCTATTAACTTATACGACATTTTTTGTACTTTAAAGGAGAGCATACCAGATCGACGCAGAAAAAATTGCTGATTCCAAATATGTATACACAGGGTGTTTCAGAAGTCCGAAATAATACTTGACCGATTGCATGAGCATCGAGTATATAACCGAACAGTACAACTTTTTTGTTGAAATTCGATCATGTTTGATCAACTTTTTTTGGTCGTCGATTTCTATAAATTGTAATATCTCGAGTTTTATGTAAAATTTTCATGATCTGTTTTGTCAATATTGGTGGACGCCCTTCGTAAATGTAGTTTACACTGCTTGATAGAATCATGGATGTACCCAAAGGCCATAACACGACACCTGTGACAAATATTGAATGGCCTATAACTCGGAAACTATGTAAGTTAGGTACAATCTATCTTCACTAATCATCCACATATGAGCTACTGTTTATGTGGCAAAAATATTATTTCGGACATCTGAAACACCTGTATAAGTCAATATCGCCCTAAGTGTCGTTTAAGTCAAATAGCCTTTCACCCCTCGATATCAGCTACCGTGTACTTAAATTATTATTTCGGACTTCTGAAGCACCCAGTATAAAATATGAGAAACTACTGCGTACAATAAAATTGTAGCAAAGGTTGTTAACTCATAGGCCATGACTAAGTATGACTTAACTATTTAGAAAAAAAATCCTTAGTGCTGAAGTAAGCTGAAGTAATTAAAAAGCAGTGGTAGCCGAGTGGTCGAACGCACGCCTTGCAAATCAAAATGTGCAGGTTCAAACCCCGGCCCGCACCTCTGAGTTTCATGTGCGAATTTCATTTACATCCGAGATTACCACTTGCTATGAAACGGTGAAGGAAAACATCGTGAGGAAACCTGCACGTCTGAGAGAACTTGACTAGTTCTCAACTCATGTGTGAAGTCTGCCAACCCGCACTGGGCCAGCGTGGTGAACTATGGCCCGAATCCCCCTCGCATTGAGGGGAGGCCCGTGCTCAGCAGTGGGGCTTTATAAAGGGCTGTAGTTAGTTAGTGCTGAAGTACCTTGTCAAAGTAAATCGCACATAAATATACAGCGCGTTTACCTAAACTAAGCAGGTCTTAATAATGTCAGCCTTGTCGCCAACTTAATCCTATTACAGGTGCAGACGACCTGCCCGTTCAGACACAAAATAGTGTTCAAAGATATAAAGCGAGTAAAATACGGTTGCAAAAACTTCATTGATATGAAAAAAATATGTTTTTTGAAATATCACAATGACTTGCACAAACGGACGCGTGAAAACGTGCGCGACCGATTTTTTCCTCACAATAAATATCTGATATATGAAATACGAAAGCGAATTCGCGTGTTTTTTTCATCATCCATTTTTATTTATAATGTTTATTTATTTAATTTGTCCTTGCTATTAATTACTCGACAATGCCATATATACCGCTAATAGCTGGGGCAGGCATTCCTCATCACAAAGTCAGAGTCGAGTCAAAGTCAAATCATTTATTCTGTATAGGCCTATGGGGGCACTTACAAATTGACAAGTTTATTTTTTTTTGCCTTGTATACTACTATACTACCACCGGTTCGAAACGCGACACATTCCCTGAAATTCCATAATTTCACTCATTTCGTAAAAAAAACAAGAAGAAGAACTAGCGTGGTTTAGTGAGTTTTGTTGCAAACATTTAATCCTTGTTTATATTGAAACAGAGTATGATATTACATTTTTAAAAAGTCTTTAAAATCACTCGCCCTAGTATGTTGCGGACTTAAAATTCTTCCCAAAAACAAATATATTAAATCCATCAAACTAACTACCTACAGCCCTTTTAACGTCCCACTGCCGGGCACGGGCCTCCCCTCATTGCGAGGAGGTATCAGGCCATAGTCCACCGCGCTGGCCCAATGCGGGTTGGCAGACTCCACACATCTATCGAGAACTAGTCAAGTTCCCTCAGACGTGCAGGTTTCCTCACGATGTTTTCCTTCACCGGTTCATAGCAAGTGATAATCTCGGATGAAAATGAGATTCGCACATAAACCCAGAGGTGCGAGGGGTTTGAACTTGCACACTTTGATTGCAAGGCGTGCGTTCGACCACTCGGCTACCACTGCTTTTCCAATCCAATACATAATCTCATTATTTTCTGTTCCCAAATTACTAGTTATTTTATGTTTAGGCAATCTCAAGTCTTCTATTACTATAATTTTGCATAAAATGCCCACCCACTCGGCCGTAAAATTAAATTCGTCGTAAAAGCTGGATGACAAGAACATCATAATTTTATTTGGCTACAATCTCGTATTGTTTATGATGTCTAGTTTTAGATATTTATGTCTTTATAATAACATTACCTTCTGGTAGCCTCGTGGACAAGAACGCCCGCCTTGAACGTAAGGGGTGCAAGTTCAAATCCCGGGCCCGCAACTCTGAGATAATTTTCATGTGTGCATGTCATTTTCAACAATGATTACCACTTGCTGAACGGTGAAGGAAAACATCACGTCTATAGAAAGGCGTGTGAAGTTCACCAACCCGCACTGGGCCAGCGTGGTGGACTATGGCCCAAATCTCCCTCGTATTGAGGGAGAATGTGCCCGGTATAATGGCAATAGGCTCGCCCCCTATTACATTGGGACCAAAATACATCGGCAAAGTGTGGGCGCACTACAGTGCACCTCTGCCTACCCCTTCGGGGAATACAGGCGTGATGATGTATTATTATTATTAAATTGTAGTCTTATGTACCATCTAGCAATTAAGCTTTCGGTCAACTAATGTCGACCTTTTGACTTTAGGCTAAATGTACCTACTTAAGATATGCGTTTATGTCAGTGGCGCCGCCGTCTCGCCTCCCCCGGATTTAGTGTGGCAACTATCTGGTATCTACTACACTAAAGTAAGTGTATTGCCGTCCTTCACATCGTCGCAACATATGAGCGAGATGGCAATACTGTCAGTGCTGTCAAATATAGTTTAATTGTATAAAATTGTAGTTTGTGTCAATCGTTATAATCAATATATATAAAAATCAATGCCACTTTTCGTTGTAAGCTAACTCCTCCTAAACGGCTGGACTGATTTGAATGTTTTTTTTGTATGCGTTTGAGTGGGCATCCTTGATGGTTTAGATTCACAATCGGACCCGGTAGGTGGCGCTGCTTTCGTATGTCACTCATTCTAAGGCGGTACGAAGTTCGCCCTGTCAGCTTGTTGTGTATATTTTTTGTTGTAAGTGAGTACACAAAATACGACTTAGCCTAATTCGACAGCACTAAAAATGTTGCCATCTCGGTCATACATTACGACGATGAAGAGGACGGCAAGACACCAAGTTTCGTATTTGGTGCCAAAGTAATATGCACCATATCAGATATAGAAACAGTTATGCAAAAGTTTTTGCTGATCTCAAAGTAAGAGAGAGTGCGCAATAAATAAGCGATAACGGCGCCTCTTTCTCCCTCGCTCCTTCACAAACTTATCTTCTTCCGTAGCGAGTAACATTGTATGGTATTTTTTACGATATTATTCGGTACACACTAAAGTTTACGGCGACGCAAAATGTTCAAAGTTTTAATTCTGCATAAAGTTTCTTTAACCACTAAAATGGAATTGACTTTACAAAGTGGAATTATATTAAGTCCCTATTTTATGATTACTGAATACGCGTTCGTTTGAGCCTTGAAATTGAGGCACGTAGCATAGGAACATTTCTAAAGAGAAACCTGAAAATGTTTAGTCTAGGATTTTATACTAAAAAAGCGAAGTAGGTATATGCCATAAATAAAAAAAAACTTTCACATAATATGTGTAAGTTTTTTTTAAGCCTCTTTAAAATTAACTTAAGTTCTATCCATTGAAATAAAACTATTTTACGGATTTTATCGCGTATATTTACTATTTTATTTTCCCGACGTTTCGGCTGCTTTACAGCAACCATGGTCACGGGGGGACTGAGGTGTTAGACGTCCTGATGTCATAGTTGATAACTGGGTACCCTCATATTTAGTTTAGTGTTTGCGGTCCGATCCACGCAGAAAGTGCTCACAGTGTCTTGAGGTCTTGCAATGGTACGCTTGGTTTTGGATTTAATCATATTAATTACCGGATCCCAAGTTGGTGGTAGCACCCAGCCGTCTTCCCTATTGAAATTAGGATGTTTTTTTAATTTCAATGGCCTCACGTATTATCCTTGGTCGGAATCGGTGTTCTTTTGCGAGGATATGCGGTTTATCAAATCTGATATAATGGCGATAAAATCCGTAAAATAGTTTTATTTCAATGTATAGTATTCGCGTCAATATGAGAAAACAATATTAAGTTCTATCCCTAGTGTTTCATTAACAATTAGGTATGTAAGAAGTAACAAAGACACTACAATCAAATCATGATAATGTAGAAAAGTTACTGTAATTTTACAAACGATTTTAGCGACAAAGTTGGATTGTAATCTGATTACGATTTCTTGTAGTGGTCCGTAGGTATCTGTTTATATAGGGTACTCCTGTAGTTACAGACTCCAAAAAAATAGGTTAGTAAGATAAAAGTAAGCAGGTAGGTATAATATATTAAGTAATTAGTAGGTAAACTTCATAAGTTAGCCCCGATAGTTATAGAAAATTAAATCTAAGAAAAACCGCCTAAAAAGCACTTTTCAGTACAAAAGTGATGTAAATTGCGTGACGCTAGAGATACGGCGTCTGACTCTATAAGTAGTGTTGCGACGCCATTGTAAATTGTATCATATTATTAACACGAATAAAGGTTGGTATCGTAAAATGATAGCGAAGAAATAAAGTAATAACGATTGAACTAGTTCGATTTTTGAATTTTTCTCGAGCTACTTGACGTCTCGTCGCGACGGTCTGGCGTCACTCGAACCGCGCCGGCTGTAATTACACGCCCGTCCACCACGCGGCGCTACTATCGCGACAAAACATGTCCAACATAACTTGATCCCGTCCTTTACACCACACCTCCGCAAAAAAGTAACAAACGCAGCTCAACACTATCTGGACGATAAAGTACGCTCAAAGCCCTCCACAGCAAACTGGGGCGTCCAAGCTCGCGCGTCAAAATTGTTGTCAATACCAGTACTTGTAGCATTAGCGCCAAGACTAGTCTTATGTCACAGTATATCTTGATTTTGTCTCCTTCTATAGTATGAAATTAGACAGAGAGCATGCGAGCGAATTCGTGACAAAGGTGTCTTGACATGTGTGCTAACCCAAGAACGAACTGTGTTGACTCTTAAAATAAAGTTCATTCATCAACTAAATAACAAAGGCAGCGCGAGCGAATTTGGGCGCGTGGATTTTACCATGGAAATGTAATCTTTCTGCATATTGATACAGAGTCTGTTTTGGTATTTGCAAATAATCAGACGCGCGACATTTGGTGCCCTAGTGCACAGGGGCTAAATGCTAAGTACATACTTCTCTTCTTACTTCGGCGTAGCTTCTACCACAGAAATTCAATCTTTATGAATATTGATACAAAGTTCGTTTTGGTTTTGGCAAACTAATCGACCCGCGAGTGTCAACGCCCCAGTGAGCGGGAGGCTTAAATTGTTGAAAGCAAACATTTACGTACAAACACAGTGAGTGAACGCGAGGAGGTATCTCCTGTAACGGTGAACCCAAATCCAGGGATTAACTTCAAAGGGACACACCGCGGTTCGGAAAATGCGTTTTTTTTACAGAAATACCGGCTTTGACTACAAAGAATTTGTCAGCGGTTCAACAATCGCTGAATTTCGGCGGATAAGCTTCCCAATCCTGTTACAGGAGATATGCCATCATGAATTTCATAAGATTCAGGAGGTCGTTAACAAAAATGGCTTTTAAACAATCTGTTGAATCGGCATCAATGAAATCCTTATTACCTTGGAACGAATTCTACAGATCGTATCAGAAGTCCGAAATAATACTTGGGGGCCATATAGGACAGATGATAAGCAATCAACACGTTCAAGCAAAATATACGTAACTAATTTAGTTTCTGAGCAATTTGTGTCCAAAGTTGGTGTCAAAACTTACGCACCGCGACCCTAAAAATCAGCTGATGAGGCGAATGAACTCGCTTTAAAATGATGAGGGAGTGATAGATATGACACAAGGTTTTTACCTACGAGCATAGTTCAATACATAAATAAAAATCGGCCACTGTAGTTACCTAACTATGACAAAAAATCATACTTCATTTAAATCGATGTAAAGTAAAACTTCTACACAAGCAAATAATCCATTTTCGTTTTAGTTTTCGTGAACGGATTTTTTTTTAAACTGAAACATAGTGAGAGTTGATTAAAAGAAAAAAAATATTATTTTATTATTATTATTTGTCTTTATCATAATCACTACAATTCTCAGAATACAAGTAGGTACCTAATGATGTAGACAATTATTAGAATTGGTCTGGCATATCTGAAAGACTTTAATCTTTGATTACTCTAATAATCATGGCCGCGAATATGTCAATGTAGTGAACATTAGCGGGCGGAGATATCACACACAAGGACAATTTACGTCCAATGACAAATCATCGGCCATATTGCATAAACGGTGATTGGCCCAGCGTTGCAGCGCGGTAAAACACTGTGCCTTCGTGCAATGTCGGAGCGGTCCTTTGATATTTTTATTTAATAATAATAACGTAAATCAAAATATTTAGTTCCTTGCAATCCGTCAAGGCGTTAACATGTGTTACGAAAAATGTCTCGTTCTCCGCGTAATAGTGAAGTGTTTTCAAACTCGGAAAACTATGAGATGGTTTTGTGCATTGGTGCGACTAAAGGGAATACCGGTAAAAGTTTTGTGATTTCTTTTGTCTTCTAAAAAACGTGAAAGTAATATTTACTCAAGTGTGCAGGTGGGTAGGTACCTACCTAGCTCTTTGTGATATGTGAGAAGTGAATAAATTCCAATTAAACCCATGGATTGATACACTGCACACATGGCCACGGGTAAATACTTACCTACTATTATTATCTTTATAGCAGTTTTTACTCGGACGATTGGGTCCTTTAATTAAGTAAGTGGTTACCCAGATACCTACTTACTATTACAATTAGTGAAGAAAATCTGTTAAACGAAAACTTACGTACCTACCTACCAACTAAAAACTTCGATAAGGTCGCTAGTCGCTACCCAGATACCTACTTACTATTACAATTAGTGAAGAAAATCTGTTAAATGAAAACTTACGTACCTACCTACCAACTAAAAACTTCGATAAGGTCGCTAGTCGCTACCCAGATACCTACTTACTATTACAATTAGTGAAGAAAATCTGTTAAACGAAAACTTACGTACCTACCTACCAACTAAAAACTTCGATAAGGTCGCTAGTCGCTACCCAGATACCTACTTACTATTACAATTAGTGAAGAAAATCTGTTAAATGAAAACTTACGTAGGTACCTTCTAATTTACAATTTTAATAACCTTACCAACCAACCTACTTCTTAAGAACGTAGTTATGTAATTAGGTAGATACCTAGACACCTGTTGTAAAAAGAAGTCATACATCTTATTCATTAGTACCTAAATAGTGTTTGTAAGGTAGGTAGGCCGTCTGGGATCCTAGATAGATACCTACACACCAACCCAAGTTTCAATAGCACAAACCCCCTACGGTAAAGCTGCCGCTCACGGCCAACAGCGTAGTCATTATCAAAAATAAAACAGCTACCAGGTTCATTTTGATAGAAAGCTACCAACCAAACCACAAAAGATTTAATAATGTTTACTATTTAGCAACAAAAAATAAAATGTATGAATGCGTTTTACAAAAGGTGTCTCGATACCTACCTAATTACATAATTACCTTCATTAAAGGAAGCTTGGTTCTCGGCGGTTTAATTTTACAGTAATTTCATTACCAATGTTTTGGTCATTCTCATACCTACCTAAGAATATCAAAATTACTGTCAATTACAATGACCGACGAGTGCGAAAGAGAGGCGCAAGTGCGAAAGAGACCGCTTGGGCGAGTTTGCAACGGGCGACCGACACAATCAAAGCCGCTCAAAGACACCGCGCCGCCGCGCGCCGGCCGGCCGCGTGCCGCCGCCGCTTCACCCCTGTACCCCACCCCCGCGCGGCTCGTGTGTTAGAGTACTAGTACCCGCTGTGGGCGGGGTTTGTCACAATGGGTGTGAAGCATTGACCTTTAAATAAACAGCTGGTCCACGTTTTGCGAAGGGCCGACCGAAAATTGTTTAAAAAATGAATTTCCTAGATTTGTATGAAAGAATAAAGTTAAGAATTTTAACTTAAAGTCTGGGCCATATAGCTCCACTCCTTATAGCGATATACAGGTTCAATTATTATTTCGGACTTCTGATACACCCTGTATAATCAAGAAATGCCTAACGAACCTTACTATTCTCGACAAGACATTAGTCAATACTGTACCTACAGAACCTCCTTTTTTGAAGTCGGTTAAAATGTAGCCTCTGTTACCCGGGCTATAATAACGAATCGATTGACACCTTATTCATCAAAATCGGATGAATAGTTTAGGCGTTACGGAGGCACATACGTAAATAGAAACACACACATGGACTGCTAAAATCATAACCCTTTTGGCTTTGTCGGGTAAAAAAGTTCAGTACCTATGCTCAGGGCATTAATCAAAAACTCGATAAATCGAATTACTTTCAATCAAAGGAATTTAATATGAAAACGTCAACAAAGTGTGAACAAAGTAAGTTTCGAACTAACAAGAACTTTACCTTTTAAGTAAACTGTGGTTTTAAACAATAATAATAGCAGTGTTGCAACAAAAACAAAGGGATTTAAAGGCTGTAGCATACTAGCAAAAACGAATCAATTTAATTCTTTTGAAAATGTAGGTACTTATTATCTTTTAGCAATAAGACCGATTGTAATAGCTACGGCCTAATTTAGACTATTATTTGTATCTATGAATGTTATATTTTTGGTTATTAGTAATTTTTTTTTCATGTTTTTTTCTGTCTCTCTAATTCGTGTGCAATAAAGAGTACTCTACCCATCTTTTTATCTGATCAGTGCCAAGATTTAATGTCTGTGTCAAAAACCACGGGACAACGCGAATAAATCAGTAAAAAAATCATTATTTTTTTCTTACATAACCTAATTTTTGACCGTTTCACACGTTCAATTTTGTATGTGACTTTGACTTTTATGTACATCAGATTGTCTATGTCATATAAGACTAGAGACACTAATGAGACTGAGTTCAGTCCAATTTTGGATCATCTCTTCTAACACTTAGGTATCCATACTTTCAAGTATAATTGATTTTATCTCTCGTGTGGGTATTGGAAAAAAAATACGTGCGCCGTAAGTGCAAGCCCTGGGTATAAAACCAATGTATTCATTGTACAAGTTTATAATACGCGCCACCTGTCAGTGTGCCATGTAATAAATAGCTTACATATGCATTATTTGCATATTTAACGTAGATACATCGAACAAAACAAAGGTGGAAGGTAAAATAAAGCCGATATCCTGCGTACAACGGAGCGGACGCATGCCAGTGAATGCTTCACGTTTCAATCACACTCCAGCCATTTTGTATTTTCCCTATTTTACTATAGCTATATCTGTAGGCTTAGCATGACCGCGTAGAAAAAATTCTTATCTATATTAACTGTCAGATATGTCGATAAAATTATTACGTCTCACCGAGCCATGTCCAGTACAAAAAGCTCGAAGTGACATCATTTTTTCGACAAATTTGACAGTTGGAAGAGATAAAATTTATGTATACACGGACATGGTAAAGCCTACTGGTGTCAATGTTGCTATTTTAAAATAACTACCGATTTACACAAATTTACATACAGAACTTTATAGTGTTGAAAGTTTATATTTTATAAGAATTTGTCATCTTCCTTTTTAACTGACTTCAAAAAGGAGGAGGTTCACAATTCGCCGGGTATGTTTTTTTTAATGACATTAAGCTCTGCTCCCAGCAGGGCTAACACACTTGCCAATACTAGACCTATATTGCGAATCTAATTTTATAGGAGGAAAAGAGACAAAATTTACACACATCCTGTCTACGCATACATGCTAGCCGTGCTGATAAAAGCGTGGGCGCCCATTTTCTTTCCATTCCAAAATGAACTGCATCGTACCAAAATGTTTTCACTCAAAGAAGCACATTTTTCAACGGAATGGAAACGATAACGTGGTTTTTATGTTACCACATGAATTCAATATATATATATTTTTATGTATATTGCGACAAGATATTTATTTCAGTAAAGAAGTTTAGTTAACTCGCTGTTTTTTCAGAAACCAGAGATTCTCGGTTCCACCCGTATGTTTTTTTTTAAATGTACCTATGTTATTTCATAGCTCCTTCGTTTGTGAACCGAGTTCGATAATAAGTATTTTGTTTGTTATATTATACGTAAAGATATGAAATGCAATTGTTATCCTTAACTTTTATTTCCCGCGATAAAGTCCAATAACAGTAAAAAATCTATTGTTATAATTATGCGGAACTCAATAGATGTATTTACAAAAGTGAGCATCACCCCTATTTAGAACCATTATTTTTCAACCACCATAACCTCGAAATGTCGCGTAAACGCTGACACATAATTCAGAATTACTGTCAAGCGCCATCTTCGCCGCTAATATTATGATAAAAAATATTTGCCTTACGCTAGCCTGTAGCTTATAAATTAGCCTCTAGCGTGCCTGTATCAGGTTTTAACGTTGTGTGTAATTTTAAACAGCAAATGCCGCGGAATCTTGCTATGAAGACCTATTGTGATTCCATGAACACAGTCAAAGAAATTTGTTGTTAAAACTACGTATGTATCATTTTTTTTTTAATGGACTACGCTGTTTGCCGTGAGTTGGCCTTTACAGCTTCACCGGAGGAGAGTTGGCCTTTCATCTTCACCGGAGGAGTACGTATGTATCAGTTGTAGCAATGCCAACTTATTATAGTATTGTTTTATTGACATTTTAATACTGTAAGCCTTAGTGTGACGACATAGCTGTCAATTCTAACAATCTAGGTAGATTGAGCAAAACAAGATATTTTTTAAATAAAATTTATTTGGAAAGGTTGAGTGAAAAATGCACTCAGACGCACGACTAAGCACACTAACAACGACAAAATGGCGACTGGCGTTCTTATTTTCTTTTCTTTAATAATTTTGGCATGGCTTCTGGACTTTGGTATGGTTTTAAAAAACGAATTATAACTTTAAATAATTAAATATTATATTAAGACAATTTACTAGGTACTAAGCAAATCAATTAATTTAATTTTTATATATTTTTTTATTGGTTTGCAAATATTTTTTTTGGCAAACCATACTTTTCAAGTGACCTTTGACAGATAGAGGTTATTGACATTCCTATTCACATTTGAAACGCATAGTGTCTGCCTACCCATCATAAAGCATAGTATTGATGCAGGTAGATAGTAGTTCCATTAAAAGCTATTTTAAAACACTCAGGTCAATTACGGAGACAATTCCAGCCAACTATCAATGTTATTCCAATAAAACAGAATAGTAAATACTGTCTACAAACAAGAACTAACTACGCCGACCTGCCTAGTGCCTACATAGGGCAATGCTCTGATCAACTGAATTATAAATGCAATATCTTTCGAAGCATACAATCATGAAGTTACCTATAAGAAATGCAATATCGAACGGGTAGCAAGAAATCCGTTGTAAATTTGATTGTAGATAGAAATGCAACGCGCGCTAAGCCCGGGTAAGCTCTGCCTTATCGAAAGCGTGGGTACAAGACAAAGGACCCACATCTCGGCGTAAATACTGTCCAAGGCGACACGACGGTGATTTTTAACTATTATTAATCTATCGTGGTGCATTTCAATCAAAGGTTCGAGGCCGCTGTAGGCCGACGCACTCGCCAACATAACACGTGCATTACTCACGAAATATTTTCATAAAACCGAACCTAAACGCACCCGTCTACCTCCCCCCGCGACCCCTCGCACCCAGCGAAACCAGTTCAGTTCGTGCCCGGCCACCGTGCGCGTCGGTTGTCCCGCGTAAGAGTGTGTTCGCCGCGCTGTGTTACGAAAAAAAACATATATTCAACCATAACCAAACGAGTGCTGTGGATTCATATCGTTGTAGTGTTCGTGTGAGATTGTGTTTCTGTGATGTTACCCTTACGGGATGTTATAGTGGAGGATTTCTCTTGAGAACTGTGGAACGGGTTCCGCCTGCCGCCGCCGCCGGACGCTATTCTCTCCGATCTTGGGATATCATTAAGGTATTTATTGTTACACTGTCTCATTGTTGTAAGGAATTCTTTCTACGACCCTCGTGTTGAGTTGAATCGATAGTTCTTGGTTTGATTTCGAGCGAGGAAGTTAGCTGTGATGTGATACGACGATATTTCATCGTAGATTTGTGTATTCGTTGTATTGTAGGTAGACGCACTTGCAGTCTGCAGTACAGAGAAGCATGGTCACCTGGAAGCAGGTTCGAATCCAGCCACGGTGCGAGTAGGCGAGTATTAATTAGGCGGCTTCGTATAACGGTACAAGTTACAACTAGATAAAACACGGGTTCACTTATCGATAATTTTACAAGTTTTGTCGTAAAATTTTCGTCGATTTGATTGTTATTGTGTTATTTAACGTCTTTTGGTGCTACCACGTCTATTATGAATAGATACATCTGCATCGATTACCAGATAAGATTAGTCACGGTTGTGGTCGAGCTTTTTATTCGAAAGATTATGAATGTTTACTACGAACACGATGGGGCTTTGATATTCATGAGTATCTACTTATATTATTAATTCAAAAATTACTTCGTAGTTTGTTTTGTTAGATGAAACGATTATGTAAACTATTTTAGACGCTTTTATTTGCATTGATTACAATGTTAACGCTATGTTTCTTCGTCTAGAAAATCTTTCATAAATAATACTTATCGTAGAATAACGTAAAGAAAAAATAATTCTCATTTAATTAACCAACAAATTGCATTTCGTAAGTAAAAGCTAGAGTTTATTATCACCACTCGCTAGATGGCGTTACGTGTAACATAGCACCTTTCACAATAGAAGCACGATACCATTGGGGCGAAATGTTACTGCTAATTATACCAAACAAAGTAATAGATAGCTTTTGTTAACCCGATTTCATCGAAACTCACGATAACACGAACGTTTCCTTTACAGAAAAACATTGCACTTCTAATGGTTAATATTAAAACATAGTGCACAGCTATTAATTACGAGATGTAGTTAAAGAAAATACATGAGTGTGAGAAAATAACCAAACACTATATTGCAGCTAGGGTTGCCAACTTTTTTAAACCAAAAAAAAGCTTATAAACTTGTTTGGATAGGAAGAAAATAAAGTATTTAGAAGAAAAAAAGTAATTTTCAAGTTTTATATTTTTATTGCCTTATGAACGTATTTTTGTGTGCTTTTAACACTCGCTAACAATTTTTTGCTATCTTTAAATATTTCGAAGCTTGTTTGACAATCAAAATCACCACCACACACCACACCACATCTGTGTGCGGGTGTGTTTATTAAATAAAAATAGTTTCCATTATCCGTTTTCACTTACGTGTACCGTTAAATAGTTAAGTACCCATGATGAGTGTTTTGTTTTACGCATCACAGTAAAAGTTGAAAATAAAGTATTTTCTCATACTTTATTGGTATGCAAAAGTATAAAGAATGATTACCAAAAATAAAGTAGGATACTTTATTATAAAGTATGATTGGCAACCCTAATTGCAGCTCACGAAACCACTGAACGCTAACAATTCAAGTATCTAACTAGGGAGGTAGAGTACCAACCTAAAAATTTGACAGTTTTTTTTATTGGCCATGATAATTTAAATCTAGGTGCCAGTAAAATGCATACTCGTGAGTATAGTAGTACCTACGTACCTATTTTGTGCTAGGTAATTAATTAATCTGTAGAAGATGAAATGGCCGTTGGAAATTCAAAACCTATTCAGGTAGATATTAACTATTAACCGATTCGCCACGATTTATGGTTATTACAAAAACAATAAACACATTAAGATTCGTTTTAAATGACATATTATTATAATTGAATGTCTACCTACCTATAGGTATCGAGTAAATAATTTAATAGTCAATTTAAGGGTTACTCGTAAATTGAATCGTAAAGTCTGTAGTCATAGCGGCGGGGAGTGCAGGATAAAGTTGTGGATTCTGAATAATAATAAACAGTACGTACCTATTCGGGTTTGCAAAGTATTAGTACTGAGAACTAGGAATTCCCGGTAGGTACTAAGTCAAGAACCAGTACCGGGAAATTTCATACCCAGTACAAAGTTACTTTTAAAGTTGTAATTTAAGGGATAGTTATACATAACTAATTAAATTAACAATGAACTACGGTAGGTTTCTTAAGTGTAAGCTTTGTATTTTGACAAGTCAGTAAGTGTTTCAGTATCTATCTTTTACTCTGTAATATAATAGGTACAATTCTCATTATAAAACTCGTAATCAACCATGCAGTCAGTAGATTTATTACTCTTTTCGTTTGGGGTGCTTGAGAGCACGTGTCGCGGCGGTTTTTTGGTGAGTAGGCAAGTACTTGATGCCCTCAAGCGTCAATTTACTGCGTAAAAAATCTTCGACTCCGGAAACGTGCGTGTCACATAGGTAGTTGTAGAACAGATGTTGACATATGTCTACTGGCTCTATAGTGTACGCCGTGGTCTAATTGACACGAAAAAAACGTGAGCTGCGTTCCATTCTACGGTTGAACTTCGAAAGCGGGAACGAAACGTCGCGATTGATGTGACATTCTTAAGGGCGTTCGATTTTTGAATTTTTTTTTTTATGTTTTTGTGCATCCGTACTAGAGATATGGCGGTTATTTTTAGAAATAAAAAGTTACCAGCCAATATAAATGTACGGCTGTGGATTTGTTTAAAAAGGCATGGAATTTAATTTAATAAATCTAAGCAAAGAATTAAGGTAAAAAGGATAATGAAAAGTTCAATGTGATCAAACGAATACGGTGCTTTGAACAAACGAAAAAAAAACATTATCGTTTATGTTTTACGGTTCTAGACAAGCAATTTTAGGTTACCTCTTAACTTACCATATTACCAGTAGTCCTGTAGGCTGTCCTGTAGGCTTAGCATGAATGACCGCTTAGACAAACGTTTTATCTCTTTCCACTGTCAGATTTGTCGAGAAAATGACGTCACATCGAGCCATGTCCAGTACAAAAAGCTCGAAGTGACGTAATTTTCTTGACAAATCACACACTTTAAAAAAACAAGACTTATGTCTACGTGATCATGCTAAGCCTACTTCTAGTCCTTCCACATCATCACGTCGACAGGCTTGATTAAATGTGGTGTTGAAAAATCTGTACAAAAAATATTTTATCGATTCGTTAAACTTTAACTGTTTTGGTACAGTTAAAGATTAACGAATCAATTTGAATTCGTACTCATACTTCTCATTACAATGGAAAATCAATTGTTTTAATTTTGCTCAGTTCGACAGGTTAAAGGTGTCAGTCCTACAAAATCTTTACTACAGCTAATAGCAGCGCTTTTTGGGTTTTACAATATTTTTTAAACTGTGAATTGCCGGAGTCGTCTAGCGGTCGAAAGGACGAAAATAAACGCCTTGTAGCGTGCCACTGAATCATGTAGTCTTGGATTTTTATTGCTAGTAATTGCAATAGCTGGGTACTTATTTTGAATATGGACACCGATTGTATTGCCTTTTTTAATGTGGCCAAACCTACTAATATAAATGTGAATGTTTGTGAGGATGGATATTATCTATACTATTATAGTATACTCCAACTCCTCCTTCACCTTTTTCGATTAAATTCGTGCGGGTTCCAAGATAATTTAGCTTCATCCCTGGGACTCGCCGAGGGTCAAACCTCGGTGTCTTCAGCAATGGACACCGCTGTCAATCCTGGTTTATAGGAGTAACAGTGGTGGGAATGTGTGGCGGGCTATGCTATTATAAAGCGGAAAGATTTGTATTTTTGTAAATCGAATAAACTTAAAAACTACTGGACCGATTTCAAAAATTCTTTTGCCGTTAGAAAGCTACATTATCTGTGACATAGGCCATATTTATTTATCCCTAGGGGTTTAAAAAAATGTCCACCCGTGCGAAGCCGGGACTGGCCGCTAGTTGTTTATACATCAGAATAACATATACGCTATATTTTATAACTATATTTAATACATATTTGAAGTCTGCGCGGAAAAATACACTGGTAGAAGCTAGTTATCAATAAGAATGGCTAAAGTCAATTTTTTTCAAAGATGACAGAAGAATCGTTCATTCAAATGAATATTCCTAATATTGGTGTAGATACTTATGATTGATTGTAAGGTTGTCGATTGACAATTAACGAAATTACGAGGCGTTGATTGATAAAAGTATCAATGTTTACGATATCATCACTGGAGTTCAATGTTGATTGATATAAATGATAAGCGATATTGTATATTTGGAACTGTTTGTTTACATTAGATAAAATAATACGTTCAAATCGGTTTGATTGACAACACTAATTGCGTGAAAATAGATTATTATGACTGCCTTTTGTGTGAGTTTTTGACAAAGATTAGTAAGAAAAAGCTATTTGGTTATTTAAGTAGCTCAGTAAGTATCTACTACTTATTTCTATTGATTACACAATATTTTCTTTTAAGGACATCGCCAATTTGTTTATAAGAAGTTATTATTCAATTAGACGTTCGTTTGATTTTTTGCATTACGAAAACGAACTGTATTTATACGTAAATAAAACTCTTCAACGAAGTTTTGACGCGTGGTCGCGTGGCTTAAACCAGAGAAATTGAATCTGACCGCACTGATCGAAATGAAACCCTTCTTTTAAAGTACAAAAGTCGTTTAAAACAATGTAACTCGCATGCGCACTCAGAAACAAGATCGAAATAAACCATCAAGTTATCATCGGCATTTAACAGTAAAAAAATACTGGACCATCATTTACCGTTACCCGAGCGGTCAGTTATGGTAAGTGCGGCCATAGATAATAGTACCGTGTTTGTCTCTGCTCTTGTCTGATTCTCTTTGGATTAATTAAATTTGACAGTCCATTGTGACATGAGGGTATGATGAAAATAGTGCGCGCGGGCACAGATAATCTTGCATTTAGCGCTTGTATGACGTGTGAGATCAATCTTGGAGTCCACTGTCATGTTTGATTGATGGATCGTACAGGCTGCGATGATTCAATTCGTCTAGATCGAGATAAAAATAATGAGTAGTATTTACATTTTTAATTTTAAATGACTAACCGTTGGGAGTTGGGACCATTAGGATTATAGCGTCATATGAAATGTGACACATCTGTCATGTAAAGTCTACCTACTCTATGATTTCTTATCTATGTACTGTTCAGTCTATGGTTTGGTACAAAGTGTCCTAAAAGTGGTGAAAGACACTGTTATGAGTAGAATAGTTGTACTAATCGACTTCTATTGTAGTGAAATCTACTTTTTAAATATGACACAATATTGGACCTCATTACTGTGTATTCTTTAAAAGCTTAGTCTGAACATAGAAACGTCCATTTGAACTGATGACTCCATCTGAGTCCATCCTAATCTGGGCCTTATGACCTCGTTTATAAGTGTTAGTATATCTTAAAGCATGTAAATGGCTGTGTTTAAAGTCCTGGCGTGTACGTCATTTGAACGAAGTAGTGGCTTTCTATTCCAAGTAGGTACGTTCATTAAGTCGTGAAGATTATTTAAATATTTGGGAAATCTAAGTATAAGATTGTCTGTGTACATTCAATAAATTAGATACATATTCTATACTATTATAAACACATACTACTACAGCCCTTTTAACGTCCCACTGCTGGGCACGGGCCTCCCCTCAATGCGAGGGGGATTCAGGCCATAGTCCACCACGCTGGCCCAGTGCTGGTTGGCAGACTTCACACATCTTTCGAGAACTAGACAAATTCCCGCAGACGTGCAGTTTCCTCACGATGTTTTCCTTCACCGTTTCCTAGCAAGTGATAATCTCGGATGAAAATGAGATTCGCACATAAACTTCAGAGGTGCGAGCCGGGGTTTGAACCTGCACACTTTGATTTGCAAGGCGTGCGTTCGACCACTCGGCTACCACTGGTATAAACAACAAAAACCGATAATTCCACTTTTCGTATTTTTACAGAAAACGCAAGTATTTGTCGGGTTCTGCCCCGGCTGCCCATCTTTAGAGCCTTATACGTTTTAACGAAATTTGCTGTGGTCTGAGTGATGTATAGTATGCATGAGTACGACTGACAGAAAAAAAATTGCACAAAGTGGAATTATCGGCTTTTGTTCCGGACCTCCTCAATTTAATTTCAATACCAAACCGAACATTATATCAATTATGTCAATATCTGTGGTAAAATCCACGCGACTACGCATCAAAATACCCTCGCGCTGACAATGTCATTTCGTTGAAGAATGCACTTTATTTCTGAGTCTATACAGCTCGTTTTGGTAAATGTCAAAAATTTCGACGCGCGTATATTGACGCCCCAGTGTGTGCAAGGCTTTTAAGTGTATGCCACAGACATCGTGTGTCACAACAGCGATAAATATAGCGAGCGTTCGTAATTAAGTAAAACCGCGTCCATTCAAGTAAAAGCTTTTAGTTTTTACTACAATCTACGTTTTGATGTTCACTCGACTCTTTTTTTTTAAGATTTCTTAAAATGTTCGGTCCACGGAGTTTAAAAACCGCAGCATTTAAATTTAATTTACCGTGCAAATCCCCTTTTCGTGTGATATTAAGAAATTAGAAAGATTTAATTCTAACCGACTCATTAATGTTCACTGTTTGTATATTCAAAAGATACTATTTAAATTGTAAATGGTACAGAAGGGTCAAAGAAGTTGGCATTTCTTGAAAAATACTTTCGAATTACTCCACTGAATCTTCGCTCTTTTTCTTAAGACTGTTCAGAAGGCGAGCGGTATTTTTCTCGTCTTAAATTAATGAATCGTTTTGCGCATTACCCTCAATTACTGTAACAATCAACATTAAAATAATACCTCCAACATTAAATTGGTCAGGCGCACCTCGAGGCGACATGCCAACAACACCCACCAGCATTGTTTTTCTGCAGTCTGCAGCCCCTTTGCCCTTAAGTATCTGTTCAGCAGCATTTTTTTTTACAACTGCGTATCGCCAGACAACACATACTCATCGTATGATCCCAAACTAAACAAAGCTTGTATTATAGTCACCACACAAAGGACTGAGGCGATCCCAGTTACACCAGGTAAAATCCCGAAAAGGACATTTCCCAAAATTTCCCCTGACGGGAATCGAATCTTCAACCAGCCGGTGCATTGAGCCGAGCGGAATAAACTCAGACCACTAAACTAAGCCGTCAGTCAATAAGAATAATATTAAATCAATATTGCTAAACAGAACGTGGTACATAACTTCGAACTAAAGTTACAATCGTAGCGTAAGTTAATTTTTTTCCATCTCAAACTGGTAAGAACAGTAAAATTGCGAGTTTTGCAACATTTTATTGTTTTATTATAGCCGGGCCCAGTGCGTAAGGAAGTTACGTACATTACGGGATAGCCCCGAGGCGGGATGGTTCTAAGAAGGCTATTTTATTGTCTCTGAGGCTCGCCACGGAAATAATTTCATTCGCCGTTAGGATCTTCAGTTGAAACTTTATTGTAGACCAAATTGTTTCGGCATTATAGACTTTCTTACGTATCTATCGTCGGTCAGACCGATCGCTAGCCGCTAGGACCGATAGTCGTAAAAAAGTTTGCTAAATCCGCTAGATTACTATCGCGGTATAAGCTGAGATCACATACGAAGCTTTTCTAGCAATCAGTTGAACAAACGATCGATTTATGTAACGCCACTCCACACAGAAATTCAACAGTAACCCGACTATTTCGCTCACCCCTAAACTTGCAGCGTACTGACTTTTCCCTGTATAAATTCCAGCGGATTTGCGTGTAGAAGGAGAAATGTAACGATAACAGTCGACAGGATCGTTCATTTATGTTAGATTACAGGATGGTGGTGAGCACAGTCGCGCCGGGGTTTTACGAGTTTCGTATGACTCTGGAATCGACTGGAGGATCGTTTTCGAGAACTCGTTTGCGAAGTTTGGCGTCATCAAAACTGAGTACTTGTGTGTAATAACGCATTTGTGATTCCTTTGGTGCTTCCGCATAAAATTATTAAACTTAACAATAACGTTCAACAGACTTAATTCACCAAATTAACCCTCGTATACGTACGATACATTTAACGAATTATTATTAACACGTTCAAAAAGGCGACGTCATTCATAAAATCCTATTACGAGTCATCGTACTATGATCATATTAGGATAAATCTCAAGTGTCGCGCACATTTGCGACCCTTGTAATACCACTGTCAACGCTGGTAATATCATCAGGTAAAAATTGGAGCCCGATTGTCCGGATCGGGTCGGAACGGGGATATCGGACCTCTCTTTCATTAATTGGCCCGAGAGGACAGAATGACAGGAACACGAGAAAGCCGAACCAGATGGATCACAGAGCATTTGTCATTACAAACGTTCGAAAGGAATTCAAACGTTTGGGCCGACGATAAAAATTAGGCGCGCCTAAAATAATTGCACTCTTTTATTTGTGTCGTAACTCCGAACATTTGGGATACTTTGAACGCAATCATGTAGCTCCCGATTCTTCGGAGTTAAATTGAGACATTGGATGTCTGCCGTTTTCTTTTCCCTCCAATTTCGAGGCAATACCAATAGTAAAAACGCTCGCCCGGTACCGCCAACATAGCGGCCGTTACACGACCTCGCCGGGCGAACCATTTCCTTTAATGTTTTCATGAATCTCGCGAACTAAAGAGCTTGTAACAACGTATCTG
The DNA here is from genome assembly GCA_914767695.1 of Ptilodon capucinus. Lineage (NCBI taxonomy): Eukaryota > Metazoa > Arthropoda > Insecta > Lepidoptera > Notodontidae > Ptilodon > Ptilodon capucinus. The sequence goes on from OU611831.1 coordinate 4,961,096, forward strand.
TTCGTTGTCTTCTAATAGCATGAAAGCGAACAAACTGCCAAGTATTAAGTATTATCAAACATCTGCACGAGTGTCACGTCTTTATTACTACTTATTCTTTGTCCTCATGAATGCAGCGGCCGAGGGAGAGAGAGGGTACGCGCGTCCCGCTCCCGGCTTGTGGTTTTTGCCGCGCACGAAAAGGCAGGGGAACGAGCGTCCCTTTCGGGCATAGGTGTTCAATTCAATAAAAAATGGCGTACCTGGACCGGTCCCCTGACATGTTTATATACATTTTTCTTACTGTTGTATAGAGTATGTTTTTTTTGTTACGTATTTTTCAATTGAGATTGAATCCGGAGCGTTATTAAAAAAGTTTGTGGCGTAATTCTCGCGGTGATTTTTACCCGGTGCCGTGAAATTTTCATTTTGTTTTAGCGAGCTTATCGAGGTCCCCCATGACAATGATTTATTACTTATAATTTAGAGGGCACGTGTGACTCGATGCCGAAATAATTACAGGTGATTCTAATTAAATTTCTTTACCGAAATAGAGGCTTGTTTGTAGTACAAAGAAAGCGGTATTGTTATGAATAACAAATGTAATATTTAAGTGCCTGACGTAAACTAGGCCGCTTAAATAAGGCTTCTCCAATAAAACAAGTTGTTTTGACGTGAACAAGTAACCTCGTATTTAAATTGGGCTCTGTGTTTTCAATATTAAATAATGGATTACTAAGGAGATTTGTTATTGAATTATTACTCTGGCAATCCGAGGTTAAGTTGTCCAGAAACTTGTGGATGCCTAGACCCTTTGTTGATACAGCTAATATATTTAGTAGTAAGACCTTTCAAATAGCAGCTTTATTAAATTGTTATACTAGTTTCGCTTATAACTTTTAGATTTCTTGGTTAATATCCTATTTATTAGTAACAAAATAAATCTGTAGTTTTTAATTGACGATAAACGAATGATCTAAATATAAAGCTGTTAAAAGCTGCAAATGTGTCTGTGCAAACACAATAAAAACAAACTCGTATCCGAACTCAATCGAATCGTTTGTCTATGCTCGCAATTTAAAAAATAAAAATCCAATATGGCGGGCGGTGGCACTCACAGCTGACTCAGCGGCACCTTACGATGGCGTCAGACGCTTTGTCCAATGCCTTTTGCTAAGCGTCACTATTGTTATTGGCATTTTATCTTTTGGAAAGCTCTGGCGCCGGAGTTAGAACGAATTGGGAATAAAAAAGCTTTACGAGAACCAACTTGAAATGTTTATTTTCTACGGCTATTGGTAATAAACGTTTTATTTTCGGGTAAGTAGGTTCGTATTCAAATAACAAATATTAGGTTAAGTTTTTAGATAAAAAAAAAAATTTGAACGTGGCCTTGTTTTAAATTTCAAAGAATTTTTTTAATAAAAAGATATTAACTCTCTTTCATAGTTTATATTTTTGTTTTTTAGTAGCAGTGGTAGCCGAGTGGTCGAACGCACGCCTTGCAAATCAAAGTGTGCAGGTTCAAACCCCGGCTCGCACCTCTGGGATTCATGTGCGAATCTCACATCCGAGATTACCACATGAATTCACTGTGAAATACCACATGATTTCACTATGAAACGGTGAAGGAAAAACTTCGTGAGGAAACCTGCACTTCTGAGGGAACTTGACTAGTTCTCGATAGATGTGTGAAGTCTGCCAGCCCGCACCGGGCCAGCGTGGTGGACTATGGCCTGAATCCCCCTCGCATTGAGGGGAGGCCCGTGCCCAGCAGTGGGACATTAAAAAGGGCTGTAGTTATTTTAGTTATTATTTTTGTTTTTGTAGATTTAAATACAAAGCACATCCAGAGATTTGCGCAACGAGAACGATTCTTCTTCAGATAACACAACAGAAACGGGTTTGATTCTCAGATAAGTCGTTTCGTGTTCAATATTGTCTGGTTTCACAATAATAATATGACTGTTATGTTATGTTTACATATAGATGTTATCGATAAGTACTTTGTTATACTAGAAATGTGTATCTAAATGTAATGAATAGAGAATCAACTTTCTTATACGTTTACTCTCAAATTAACAGAATTTTATGATCAATTTAGAATGTCACTGTAGAATGCTTTAATACATAAATATGCCCTTAAATAAGATTTATATATAAATAAACTATCTATCTATCAATAAACTATCGACTCTTAATACTAAGTCTTTACCAGGATATCATAACTAACAGGGGTCTTATAGCATAAATTCATATGTGTGTAAAAAGTCCTCGCATATTTATGGGTACCTAGTACCTACTTGCGTTGCGTCAAAATCGTCACGGCAGAGTACTGAATACCTACAATACTTGATTGGGTGACAACTGTTTTAATTTCTTTCCAGTCATCCGCCATTATCACTGTCATTATCCATTTTTATTTATAATGTGTATTTATTGAATTTGTCTTTGCTATTAATTACTTGACATTGGCGAAATACTCGCGCTAGTCGCAGGTGATGCCATTCCTCATCTTATTCCATTAAATATCATCATTTCGCTCATTTCGTTAAAAAAAAAAACTTGATTGTCCTGGGCTGGCGCGCAATGAGTCATACGTCAACTTTGTCATTATCACTCATACATTCAATATTAGGTATTCTGATAACAGTGTTTGCATTCTAGAATAGGTACATAAATAGATCTATAGGACTTTTATAGCTTGGAGTAGTATGGTGTGATTGGTTACAAAAAAAAATAGTCCACAGAGTTTCTTGCCGGATCCTTTCAGTTGAGTCGGGCTTCCATCCGGTAGTAGCATATTAGATATTAATGGTAAAAATAAAAACAAGCTTTTATTTAATTGCCCTTAGCTTCTCGTGTTCTCCCCAGCAAGTCCTTTCATTTGATACCCATACTGTGGTAGTGCAGAAAAAAATACTGTTCCGCCATATTGGAATTAGAATGACGTCACATAGCTAAGCATGCATTGTCATCTTTAATAAGCGTGTATACCAAATTTCAGCTCAATCGGTTAAAGATAACTGATTTAAAATTCAGTTGTAAGATTCCACCCGGACATACATTGCAAGTTAATATAAAGCTTGTAAAAAAAGCCTGAAAACCCCGACGCAAGATTTTACCACCACCTGTTAGGAACAGTTAGGAAAATAGAACCTTGATTGTCCTCTGAACAAAATGTCACGATTGCAGTTTTCTAAAATCTGCAACTGAATAGTCAAAGATCCTGACCACGTGAGTCTGTTGGCGGACTTCCGACAGTCCAACAAGTTAGGTCATATAAGGCAGATGAGAGTCTAAGGTATGATTGTTGAAACATAAGATTGACTGGAAACTAGTCCCTAGACACATTGAGAATATGTTAAAGGTGGCCTCCTGCTAACATTGGAGCCTTACCATTACCTCTCGTAGCTGTACTATTTTGAATTGAAAAATCAAAGTTATGTCAAAACAATACTGCTACAGTAAGTGGTAAGCAGACTGAACTACATGCATTGCTCTACATAACGGTTTTAAGGTATTGGTAGGAAGAGATACCGCCGAACCTTGCGATCATCTTATTTTTATTCAGCTAATTTGCAATGAAAACAGATTAAAATAAAATTTCGTTTACGAGGCAATGCCAGATCCGGGTTAATGGCCTCCGTACAATTTTAATGAGCTGAACACTGAAAGAAAAACACGAAGTTAACTGAAGGGAGGATTTTGCGCAGGAAAATTAGGGAACTGTTGGAATTAAAGTTACAAACCTGGGATTGGAATATGATTTTGCAATGGAGGTAATGTGATTGTATTAGAAAATTTCACTTTAAGAAACATCACTTTCCAGAATTAAAATTTTGGTTAATTAAAAAAATCAAGGGTTATAGAGAACAGTTAGTTAGTTAGTTAGTAGTTAGTTATAGAGAACTTAATATCACATAACCGGATGTGGGCATGTTTCATAATTTATATTTTCCGTAATCACTGAAAGCAAATCTGGTATTTATGTAAGTTCGTGTGATTGGGTAGTTTAATGAACCTTATCATTGGAATTACAATGGACTGACATGTATTTTTTTATAAAAGTCCCCAAAAAAATCCAGGGAAAATTATAATGATAAGTGGTAACCCGTCGCTGTATATAAAGATCATATTAAATATTAAATGCTTTTACATTAAATAAAACCCTGTTTCTGTATATAATTAATATCTCAATCTCACATCACGATTTCCTTAACTAAGTGTCAATAATATCAAATGACTCTTATCCCATTTACTACTTGGCAACTAAAGATTCCACAGCTCGTATAAATTCCACGAACTTTCACAAAGTTCAAACTAAAGTACTCCTAAACAGGACAGCTGTCCCTCTCGCACGGGTTTCTCATAGCGAGGGAGAAAGAGACAGCGACAACAGCATAATTCACGCAGCTTTTAACGGGGAGCTCGTAAATCTTTTGTAGTCGATTCGCATTGATCGGTTGCGCCCGCGCACATTACGTCGCCGTCCTTTAGATAACACGAACCGAAATGTGTACGACTCGAGATAACGTCTTCGGGTTTTCGTTTCGTTTGTCAGTTTTTTTTGCTTCAATCTTTACGCAGTTGATAAATGGTAAATGATACTAAAAAAAACATCTTAGTCTTTAACCCAAGTTCTTGATTATGGACATTATATGATAAATTTGTTTCTATTTATTTGATCTAGCAATGCATGCTACTTGTTACAAAGAATATAATAACTGGCGTTCTTCCGAACACAATTAATTATGGCCGTACTCAGAAATACTCAACACTCGGAAAATATCTGGATAGATCGTTGGACACAGCGACCTCATTATACCTACAAATGTGCCTTTAGGCTAAGGAAACAATTCAAAATGCAGTCTTAATTTCTTCGTCATGATTACAAATCAGAATCCATGTCAACATCTGTTTAACAAATTGAAATGTGTCGTAACATCGGGTTCGTTGTGGGCAGATTTAGCAATTGGGTCGAACGTGCTATTTGCTCGCCCTATCTCTACCGCTCTGATCAACCAAACATGCCAATAAATCTGATAGGAGTACCTTTCTCTACGGTAATGTAATTTTACTTTAAATTACTGATATCGATGTTGTTCCGTCATTTCAATAAGCCCTAGTGGGCAGTGTTGTTGCCACATGAAGCTTGGTCACGTTTTTAGGGTTCCGTACCCAAAGGGTAAAACGGGAACCCTATTACTGAGACTTCGCTGTCCGTCCGTCCGTCTGTCACCAGGCTGAACCGTCTCATGAACCGTGATAGCTAGAGACTTGAAATTTTCACAGATGATGTATTTCTGTTGCCGCTTTAACAACAAATACAAAAATACAGAATAAAATAAATATTTAAGGGGGCTACCATACAATAAACGTGATTTTTTGCCGTTTTTATAGATAATGGTACGGAACCCTTCGTGCGCGAGTCCGACTCGCACTTAACCGGTTTTTGTTTATCACAAGGGCTGTGGTTTAATCGTATTAAATCCTCGCTAACCATAGACAAACAGTGTCTAGGCAAGTTGCTTATCCTCACCAAAACCTAAAACAACTTGTTTTGTTGCTGTACTTTAAGTACTTATGATAGGAATTGCCTTTTACAGACATTCCTCATTCCCAAATCTATTGTTTTAAAGAACTGTTTGTGTTGCAAGTTGGCTGCAGTGGTGTCAGTTTGACCTTAGTAAGCGTTGGTGTGATGGGCGTGTGAAACTCAGTATGGTTAGCACTCATATCTAGATAAGACCTATAACACAGATACGCTCACTCGCTCTCTGTCTTATTTCATAAGAGAGAAAGAGAGAAAATCTACATATTGTGTGACATAAGTGTAGTCTTGGCGCTAATGCTATAACTGCAGATGGCAAAAAAATATATTTCGCGGATTTATCGCATTACCAACTCTGGTCTATATCCTCCAACTTAATGCCAGTCATTGGTAGTTTCTTTAGGCCGGATGTCGTGAGGATTATGTCACAATTCTCAATTTTTTACGCTTTCATTGACACAATAGACGTAACAGTGAGAGTATTATTATGTGAGGGTCTATTTAACACTATTAAGCGACTAGTTATCACCGAACATCATTTTATTGCATCAATATAATTGACGACACCGGGGGTCAGCAAAAAAACCTACGGATATCTTAAAAATTAATGCCACAAACATTCCTAATCACTTCACAAAGATTGATGATCATGCTCAAGGCATTAATTATGCAACCGATGGGTTTAACAAGAGAGATGCAAATGAAAGTCATCTCGTAAAAGATGCGCCGAAGATATTTCAAGTGGTGGGGCGTGCAAAAGTTCAGATAGGTTGTAACGATAAGGCTATCCACGTAACATCTATTGCACAATACTGCAGTGTGTGAGCTTGGTGTAAAGTATAAATGGTCTGAGACAACGAATGTTTAGTTAATCATGCAACCTCAAAATGTTGTGTAAATTCTATCATTTTTAAGCAATAGAAAACATCCAATTAAGTGATTAATTTTGTTATTTATCTTTGCACGGTAATTTGGAAATGAAGCAAAATTTAAGATGAAATCGTAGCTTATGTACTGAGTATCCATTTCACGTTTCTAATTTGAATAAATAAGGGTCTTAGACGGATCATGAATGCCAGGAAATTAGACAGCTAACACTAATCACATAGCAACACGATCACTTCTAACTTGCACCATCGCATAACCGTGGAACATTCTACAAAACGGGGTCGCAACTAGCGCCACACTGTTTCGGATCATTAATTTGACACTTGAAATAGCTCAGGAGTGTTACAATGCAGTACCGGCACGCCCACAAAGACTCCACGGGTTAAAGGTTACCGATCTTTTTAAACACGCCTCAGAACGGTTGGGCAACCCTGCTTTTGTTAATGGAATTGTAATGAGTAAGAACGAAGGTCTGGTCGGATGGACCCGTCGGCGATAATTGGTCTGTTGGATCGTTTCGGTGTTCCGGGTTGAAATTGAGAGAGTGGAAAAAATGGGACGTCGAGATAAAGTGGAACATACGGGCATCGGATTTAAAAATAAATTGGGAACGTGAAGTGCTCGAAATAGATGAGATTAATAGGTATGGGCCATCATTGAGTTTAACCAATGTTTATAGCAATATGTCACATAAATACTCATAGATCCACTGACGTTTGACCGTCATTTAACAAATCCGAATTTGTTTGTGTTAAATAATCTTTAAGGAATTCTTTGTTTCGACTCCGCGTCTGATGGTATTACCGCGCCGTCGAAAATTTGGTTGGTATACTAAATCTTGCCAAGAAATCTACGCCAAGTTTTAATGCTTTGAAAACGGAGACTAATGGATTAACTACTCATTGATGGAAAAATTGAATTGAGTCGTAGGTGGTAGTTAAAATTATATGTTTTCTCGCTATATTTAAAACCTTCCCATTTTGAAAATCTCTATCTTTTTGATATAGTTTCTCAGTTATATCTGATCTTTTATTATATTTCCTTATTTTGTTTTACTGGTACGTTTCCTTGAACGTAATCCCTATTTTACTCGTGTTTCACCGATGTTGGTATCAAATTTAATCACTCACTATATTAAAAGATCGTTCCGTTTTTATAAGTTGCCATTTACGAGACTTAATACCTCCGATATCCAATACGGGCGTTTTATGTCGCGACGCAGGCGTGGTAACGTCTTTATGAGTCGTTACAATCCTCGGATGTTACAGTTATCTTACCACGTGTTAGGTTTAACAGCCAATGTCCTGATTTCCGGATCTACGGATTTCGCTGTTGTTTTATGTTTGTAAATTGATCCGGATCGCACCGCGCCGTGTGATCGTTTCCATTTCTGGAATTGGATGCTTTTGGTTTTTTAAGTGTTTGGACATATTTCTTAAACGTTTTGTCGTGGTTTTTTCAATCATGTGCATTGTGCTTCTTGATTTGTATCAGTCACTAATTAGTTTAGTGTCCACGGCTGCGTATGTATGTTCTTAGTAAAATTAAGTGAAGAAAAAAAAGAATTTCAAAAAAAACACGGGTGTCGAATTTCATGAGCGCAAAACGCTACGGAGTTTTGGTATTGGACAAGTCAGTGGGTATAAGAAGCATACTTTCTCTACTCCATCGTAATAAAAGATCGCTTTAGATAATATTTAGCTTAATTTTGTCTGTCAGTCTTCAGTTTAAACCTCAACGTCGTAACCTTAATCCAACAAAATTTATATCTAAACCTATTCTCCAAAGACTTCCAAGGAGTCGCATCAACAATGCTTTATTAATCCTATGATGTAAGTGCCGAGACGCCTTTTCCGTTTATGTTGTCTGTTCATTAGACTGCATTGTCTACGTCCACTAAAGTATCGAATACAGTATGTTCGTTTACCAATGACTCACATTGATTACAACTATTTTCCTTGAGTAACTTGCCGTGACCAAAATATATTATTATTACATCTTTTGTAGTTGCATTTCGTAATGAAAGATTCTTTTCTAAATGGTATTTGTTACTATTAACTCGAGGCCATCGCATAGAATATCAACTTGACTATAAATGCATGCTCGAGCTAATTTTACTTAAACAGTGACGGTGTTTTTTACTGTATTTCTATGTACTTTCATTACCGTGGGCGGTCTCTTCACAAAAAGAAAACATAAGCATTTAAATTTTAGGCGATCATTTTTTAGGGTTCCGTACCCAAAGGGTAAAACGGGAACCCTATTACTGAGACTTCGCTGTCCGTCCGTCCGTCCGTCCGTCTGTCTGTCTGTCACCAGGCTGTATCTCATGAACCGTGGTAGTTAGAGAGTTGAAATGTTCAGAGATGATGTATTTTGGTTGCCGCTATAACAACAAATACTAAAAAACAGAATAAAATAAATATTTAAGGGGGCTCCCATACAACAAACGTGATTTTTTTGCCGTTTTAATAGATAATGGTACGGAACCCTTCGTGTGCGAGTCTGACTCGCACTTGGCCGGTTTTTTTATTGATTAAACTTCCAGATTCTATAATTGGAAAACAAAAGTGTGTCGATGGATTTCCTTCCGTGGATGCGATATATGCGCTCAGCATAATAAATCATTGCTTATTTGGCGGCGAAAGGGCGTCACGGGATGTGTCCGGAATACCTAACCCTGTCAAAACTAAGGGTACCCAAGGACTGAAGTCGATCAAAGAGGGATTTACGTTGAGACCCGTTTGGAACCCGGCTTTCAGAGGGTGTTCGGCCCGAATTGAAATTTTGTTTTTGTTTATTCAAATCGCCAGGTGAGATTTCGTCTAAACACCTGTCGTCGCATGAGTCCGCGTCTTTCTAAAATGAGTTAATACTAAGTTGAGTTTTGTCTCTGTTAAGAATACATTTTATTTTTGAAAAGATTCTTGTCTTATCCATATTTTCTATCTACAAGATTTAGTGGGATGATAACCATCTCCCAGTGTCTTCAAACTTTTGAAACATAAAATGTGATTGCCGTCCCAAACAGTTTAATACACCTCATCTTAGAAGTTAAATCCTCTAGTTGCAGACCTAATCTTTCACGTCGATGCCTTCACTACGGACTTAGTATTTTGCGAGTGCTTGCTTCATTTGCATAAGTATTCTGTCTTGAACTCAGAGTTGAGACTCAGCAGTCTCGTGGTTTTGAATTTACGGCATTACAATTAGTTTGATCCGACTTGTATGTTGTTGTGTTGTGTTTTAAGTCGTCATGACAGGCTTAAAATGTGTTTGGTGACACACGTAATGAAACCGTAACGTGTTAACGTAATTTTTTGTTTATTTTCCTTTCGATATGAAATGGTATTTACTTTTCCGTACCACAATTTGTAACACGTAGTTACGTTATGTAGGTACGTCACACACATAAGACTTATTCCAGATTTAATGCATTCTTTAGAAATATGTAAGTAAAAAAAAAATATTTATAGGTACCATTAAGACTTGAAGTATAAATCACTAATTAGATTAAAAACAGTACAAAATAAGTCTAAAATGATCAAATTGTCCATGTTTATTTTAATTAAGTACACAATTTTGAACTTCCTTTTTACGGAACAGGAAAAACGGGCTCTGGAGAGTCTCCCGCTAATTTGGGACCCAGAGGTTTTGGCGAAATGCAAAATAAACTGTAGCGGAATGGATATCTTTATTAAAATGACCTACTTCAAAGGATATTGCCAACTGTGTAGCCGATATAGTATTAAAGATGATTGCATAATATGATAGCGGCATTAAAATGTTAGATTACAAGTTGAGTTTTTCACACCTTAATAGCCCACTTAGCTCGCATTATAAAGCCTCTTTCTTCCATCTCTCACTTATGGGTTTTTGGTACTTGGTAATATATACATCATCATCACGCCTGTATTCCCCGAAGGGGTAGGCAGAGGTGCACTGCAGTGCGCCCACACTTCGCCGATGTATTTTGGTCCCAATGTAATAGGGGGCGAGCCTATTGCCATTATACCGGGCACACAGGTTTCCTCACGATGTTTTCCGTCACCGTTTCTTAGCAAGTGATAATCTCAGATGAAAATGAGATTCGCACATGGAACCCAGAGGTGCGAGCCGGGGATAGAACCTGCGCACTTTGATTGCAAAGCGTGCGTTCGACCACTCGGCTACCACTGCCACTGCCACTGCTTGGTAATATTCTTTTGAGAATTCCCAAAATATTATATTTAAGACTTTAAAGGACCTAAACGCGCCGCACCGCACATCCAAACTTGAACAAATTAGTCTCTATCCCCTTTTCAGTATTAAGTATCTTTTGTTAAATATACTGTTCAATTTTAGTCAACGTGCTCTATCCAAACGAAAACCTCTCAATGTCCGTCAACGGATGTCCTCTAAACAATCCTCTTCATATATTTTGTTAACTAGATTGCCATGTGGCGAACATCTTGCGGATAACCAAACAAAATTGACATTTACTACCTTCGCGTAACGTTCAGTGTTGTTTGACGGTAGTCGTAGAATTAAATTGTGTAGTTTACTAACGATCGATTTGCTGTTGTGACTACGTCTTCCATTTCGATTTTGATCTTTATGTCTTTGTGTTTAAGGTTGTTTATTCATTTGTGTGACTGTATATGTGTGGTGGATGCACGGTGTTTGTACAATGACAGACAAGGAACAACTGAACAATATTGTTGGGGTGTTAATTCTTTTTTAGATTATTTTTTGTTAGTAAATCTATCAACTGGTGTGGTAACAGGCTTTGGGAAAGTAGGTGGTGAGTTTTGGACACTGGCTTTTTGTGGCATTTTTTTCAGAATGTTTTAGTACAGAATGATAAATTTCAGTTAATATAACTTGTTTCAATAAAGGGATAAACCCCCTTGCTTAGAGAAACTTTAATCGCTCTGTTTGAGAACAAAGGTGTTTTCGATAACTTTCTTACATGTACGTTTTCAGTAAATCAATTGGAATAAAGGTTGTTTACTGATTGGACTTCAAGTATGTTATTTTTTTTCTATTATGTTTCATAAAAAAGATATGCACTGTTATGATATACGTACTTTTGGTGTACACATTTACATCAACCAATTTTTTTGGTGAAAGAACTTTCATTCTAGGGACAAAAAGGCACTCAGTACAAGGGTAGGTACTTGAAAAAAAAAGTACGGAATAACGCGCGGTATCCTACCGGAAGTCGGGCGGCGGAAGTCGCTAGGCTTCCCGGAAGTGCTAGAGGGCACTCGGGAGCGGTCCAAATTGTATTTAATAACTGTACATAGCGACCTCTGCGGGTAAAAATCGGCACATTCGCGGTTTAGACGCTTCGGACCTTTAAATTCAAATTTTGTTTGTAGTTTTTAGTACTTGTAGTAACCATTATGGACTTTGATTGGCATAAGCTGGCTTCATTACACTTAAGCGATAGATTGGCACTGCTGCTTAAAATTTTACTATAAGGTGTTTATTAGCTCATGGGCGGGCCTAGCCTCTTGTCTACCTAATCAATAGTTTGTGACAGCGGGCTGTTTAATTCCTCAATCTGCTAATACCCTGATCTGGAAACTGCATTAACAACATATACACAAATTAACAAATCTAATTAGTTAAATTTAGTAACAACATTTGACTTAACCTGGCTTTTGCTAAAGATATAAACAAACACAACGATGTTATGGTTCAAAAAATATATAAAAAAAACAGAACATAAAACGTAACCACAAAACGGCTCGCTTGTATAAGATACTTTAAGGGGGTCACACAATTTTACAAAACGCCATTTCGCTCTCGACGTGAACGAACGAAATATGACTGTAAGTTGTTTACACTCTAAACATTCCCTACGGGATCCTTTCTTTGACCGAACATAATTACCACTGTCCCCCCTCTCCCAGAACTGACCTGCCTAAGCATTAGCCTCGCAATAAAGAACTTTGTCCCCCTCGGGGATCTGCAGGCGTACTTACAAATACTTGTCATAAAGCTTAGTACATAATAGCGAATATTAAGTCTTGTAAGTTGTCGAAACTAAGTTGTAAACTGCTGACTTTGCCGGTTCAATGTGGGTCTTGTGTTGGTTTTATTTGACGAGGGATGGATGTCTACAAGAACTGTGGTACACCTCTAGACCATAATACTGTACTTACTGGAAGGAGAGAATGAACTTAAGTAACTTTTTTAAATGGACTTTGTGGCAATATACATAAAGATTGCATGTAGAAAAAAAAATTGGTCGCGTGTTTTTTGACGCGCTAATGGGTGCATGATTAATAGTAGTTATTGTAAGTTTTTAAAGTCAAAGGCCTACGGGGGCACTTACAAAGTGTCAAGTTTACGTTTTTTTTCTTATATGTTAAGTTTACATTTTACCGGATCGAAGCGCGACCACAACTGAGAAGATATGGCAAGAAACACAGTACGCTAATCATTTAATAAATTAACTTTTTTTTAATTCGCCATTATAATTCATTGAAATATAACGCTGTAAAACACTTATTCAATTTTACAGCCAGTTGATGGCTGTAAAATTGAATAAGTATAGTTTGTATTATCTCAAGATGAGTAACAGAACATAAAACAATAAAGGTGACATTAATATTTCCCGACGTTCCTCTGACAACTTAACTTAAAAAAAAATAAAAAAATTGGCAATCAACATAAATGTCCGATCCCGTAGGCCATAAAACACACCTCACGTCACTTCTAATCTTACGTAAAACCAATAAAACTCGCAGCGAACGCTATAAACCAAAACAAAATCCAAATATATCAAAACATTCGTTCTGTACGATTTTATTTGTTATTTTTGTTTACAGCTGTGTCAAACGCAGGGCACCGCGATCTATCACGGTGCTGCCTCTGGCGGCGAGCCAACGTAACTATTTCAAACTATTCGGACTACTACTTTAATAGTTTTACACTTGGATTCGCGCGTTTGCGCTAACCTTAGTAATTAATACTTGACCTGTTAGATGGTTTAAAGGCGTAGACATACTAGCGCGTGTGAATTTACTACACTCTTTAGAAAATAAACTTACCCTTTAACAATCGAATATACTTAGCAAAAGCCACGCCATGTGCTCGCGTCATCCTTGAAATCCGTTGAAAAAGGTAGGTACTTCTTGAGTTAATTACCTTCGTTATGGTCCAAGCTAATACATGACCACTCGCCACTCGCTTCTTGTCTGTTTACGTCAAATTTAAACGTTTTTTGTAAAGAATGTCATTCAGTTTAAAAGCGATTTTTATTTATAATATGTATTTATTAAAATTGTCCTTGCTATTAATTACTCGACATTGCTATAAATACCGCTCATCGCAGATACATGCGTTACCCATCTTATTTCATTCATTTCGTAAAAAAGAAGAAACATAAAAATCATACTGTACATAAAAATATCTATGTTTATGTTGTAACCTCGTTGTAACCGATATCCCCCCGTCCTTTTTATACACGACACGTTTCCACCCGTTTGACGGCTCGCATTATTTATGATTTAAAGATTTTTAAACTGACTTCACTTCTTTTAGTGTTACTAAAACACGTTGTACCATTAATCTGTTGCCGGTAGCAATAAAAATTATGATTCGTTTAAAAAACAGTTGAAGGATGATGACTTTTTATAAATGTCGTTATTTTTTATTATATTAAAAACGAGCTATTAATTAAAATGATGTGTATCATATTGCCATCGTTGCATTAATAATAAGTAATATTTAATCGTTATTTTTTTGTTACAACGAAATGTCATGGATGACGCTCGCAGATTAATTAGAGTAGCAGACGGACAGACATTCAATATGGTATTATAAAGCCCACTGGAACATCAAGACGCGCTCATTGAAAATTAATTCGATATTAAAAAACCGGCCAAGTGCGAGTCCGACTCGCGCACGAAGGGTTCCGTACCGTTAATACCTTAAATTAAAATTACCTTAAATATTTATTTTATTCTGTTTTTTAGTATTTGTTGTTATAGCGGAAACAGAAATACATCATCTGTGAAAATTTCAACTCTCTAACTATCATGGTTCATGAGACAGCTTGGTGACGGACGGACAGCGAAGTCTCAGTAATAGGGTTCCCGTTTTACCCTTTGGGTACGGAACCCTAAAAACGAACTGTATTGACTCAAGACGATTTTCGATCGCGTGGCTTATACCACAAAAAAAAACTTTACTATATCACCACAGAGTTCGCTTTATTTTTGGAAAAAAATTGACGCGTGCGTTTTTGACTCCCCAGTGTGCGCAGAGCTGTATGGTACAGAGGACATTTGTGTTCTCAGAAAAAGATGATCTAACCTTCATTATCGATAAACACACTCTTTTATATCCAACAAAAGCGAAGTTACAATTGCTTCAAGTGGTTCAGTGCGGCGTATCTACTGATGAGAGGGGTGAGTGAACTGTAAGATTTTGCAATCGCACATCAGTGTTCATGTATACTCACTCACATAGAGGGCTGTCGCGTCGTTCATTCAATTAGTGATGTTCGCTTTGGTTTATTTTCTTTAATAGTGGAAACGAAGTTGTTAACTAATTATTTATAGTATATACGTGCACAGAAAACGATATTAAACCATACAAAACTAGTCTAACCAACTGTCTACATAAACTAAGCGTGTTGCCCGTGGACTGGGAGGTTCTAGGTTCGATACTCGCACTGGCCATTGAACTACTGATGTGACTCCTCTCCTAGTACGCGCAATACTAGTAAAATGATATCATCTATCAATGCTAGTTATCTTTGAAAAGTAGAGTACACTACTACACAACATAACTTAATAACACTTATTTATTATTCAAAGTAACTTGCTTGTTATATCGTGGAAAGCAGCAAAGTACCTACTTATATTTATGTTTGTTGTTATCGTATTGTTATTTAGAATGAAGGATCCAGATAAGTAACTATTTTTTATTGACAAATCAGGAAATTTGATTCGCATGAACAAATAACATTTGACTTTTGTAACCGAGGTGGTGGTTTTTAAAGTATTTTTTTTTTTATATTATCTTGATTTTTTACAGATAATAAAATAAAATCTTTAAAACAGTTCACCGTTTGTAATATTAAAATAATAATTAAAAGAGGTGTCTAAAGAGTAAAAATAAAAGTATCTGACGATCGGATTTTTTTATAAAACATTGTTTTCTTTTGTACTTGTCTCCATGGAGATATTATAACGGAGATTGCATATCGAACCCGCGCTGCGGCAAATTTTTCTGACTCCGCCATTGTTGTTTTCCCATATAGTCCCGTATACTACAGGCACATAAGAGAACAATAATGGCGGAATAATTACCACACACCTATACGAAGAGTAGAGTCGGGTACTCTAGTTACTCTATGACTCGTATCCGTGCAATATTAAATATTCGAACTGAAGTATCTGAACAATACTGAACAATATATCACTTCGTGCACGTAAAATCACAACAATAAGATACGAATCTCGCTTCTATTTCCATTCCTTTGAATCGAATAAACACAAACTTGAACGTTAACCCGAAGCTTAAATTAATACCAGCGGTGTATGGGAGATTGATTAGCCGTCGGTTCGGAGCCTTGACCTACTTCTGCCGACCCCCGGACCGGAACACCGCGATGGGCACGACATATCTCTTATTCTAATTTACTGAAGGAATTTGCTGAAACAAAATCTTTGGGAAAGTAATTTAAATTACGAATGGAGGGCAATTCTCGCAAAATCGACATCATCACTACATATGTCTACATACTTGATATATGTCGAAACAAAACTAATAATTACATCCAATGTGACGTTTTGTTTTGACATATATTGAATTAGAGATGATATCGATCATGCGAGAATTGTATCCCTGGGTTTCAGGACAAGTAATACTACCGTTGTGCTTTACTTTATAATACATAATGATAGGTAGGTAGCAGTGGTAGCCGAGTGGTAGAACGCACGCCTTGCAAATCAAAGTGTGTAGGTTCAAACTCCGGCTCGCACCTCTGGGATTTATGTGCGAATCTCATTTTCATCCGAGATTATCACTTGCTATGAAACGGTGAAGGAAAACATCGTGAGGAAACCTGCACGTCTGAGGGAACGTGACTAGTTTTCGATAGATGTGTGAAGTCTGCCAACCCGCACTAGACCAGCGTGGTGGACTATGGCCCGAATCCCCCTCGCATTGAGGGGAGGTCCGTGCCCAGCAGTGGGACATTAAAAGGGCTGTAGTAGTAGTAGGTAGATAATAGACAGAAGCCATTAGACCGGTCATATTCTAGCTACCTTTGATAAAATATGTATGCTATTTACATGCCTTAAAAATTTAGCTCTGTTGAGTATATGTAGTATTGCAGATATTCTATAAAACTGGCATACTGTTCTCCTGACTACCATAGCAGAGCTGCCAAGAAATTTTAAGTCATATTCCTATAGCCACAAGATGTAGTATTAAAGCCCAGTGACTCCACCAGAGTCCATTAATTTAATAATCTGTTTGCAGCAATAAAATCTTGAAATTCTTCAGTTTTTATTAGTAATTATGTCGATGTTTCTTGAAATTGTCTAAAATAACAAAGAGAGTTCTGTTTGCAAACAAACATGGCTCTCCCCGTATCAGTTAGGATCACACGACAAACAGCAGAGATGGAATCAATTATCTACGTTGATCCAGAACAAACGAGTCCTCACACGCACGAGGGAGCCGAAAAAAGCATTTAATCTGTGGGTCTTTGGTGCAGATCCAATATGAATAGTACAGTTGCTGAAGCAAAAAAAACGTTTTTTTTTCAGATTTAAGCGATAGTTTGTGAACCAGTGGTATAAGTTGGAAGTTTCTATGTTTCAGTTGTTATCAAAATAGTATTGGGATGATTTTTCTGTCAACCCTATCCTTGGTAAAAGGTACTAACATGAATGGGACGCAGAAATCGAGAGTATAAGTAAGGCAAATGCACAGATTAGGCAAAATATATGTTTCTGCTGTTAAACTATTTCTTTCTACTGTTCAAAGTATACCTCAATGACTAGCCAAAAATAATTCCTTCTTTTAATACATATTAAAATATTTATTGCTTTCCGCACGCACCCGCTAAACAAGAACGAACAAAGCCGCTTTCTTTATAAAAAGATTTCAATTTGGCGGTTATATTTAACATGTTAAACACCGTTGAGTCCATTAAGCGCGTTGAAAACCCCACCGTTCGATATCTGGAGGGCTTTCATCGGTTCTTACAAGTCGGTTATGCCCAACGTTCTGCGCCGACAATGTTGAGGATCGCTGCCAACTAGGGTTGTTACTGATGCCCATTGTTTTGACATTTTACCTTTGGGTTAAAACAAAAAAAAGAACATACCATTATGAATTGGTCACCAAGCCATTTAACGTGATGTTGATGTTTGTTTCTTATCGCAATGTATCGCCGCTATCTGTCTCAAAATTGGTGAAAACGCAAAGCAGCTACCCACTAGATAACTCTTTATTGTTTCACCTCTTAAGTAATGCAAAATACGTATGCGATAGTATAGGACACGCAACTGAAAATAACACCTCTGCAGTCATGTCACGATTTAAATATCTCAGATTTAATAATCGGTATGGATGCACGCGGCTACCAAACATGACGACGGGCCACGGATGCAGATACTTATGCCTATGTTCCCAACAACCCATAGGTACCTTTTTTCAAGCATAAATTCGTTGCCAACACTCCCTTGTTTTAAAGCAAAAATTACGAGCCGTGTCATTCAGTCAGTTCTCCTGCGCTCTCGGGATATTGTTTTCTTTTTATAACGTTTTGCTTTGTTTTTTTGTATCGAATTCGATTGCTCAATTCGACGCGGAAATCTGTTACCCTTTCGGCATCTTTATTGTAATGTTCGATGTTTTTGAATCGCGAATGTGTTTTAGTGGGGCATAAAAGGAATGTTGAGAATCTGTTGTTGGTTTATGTCATACTTTGGGCTCATTCTCGTGTTGCATGTATGTTGGAATTCCATGAGAGTTTTATAATCTGATACCAAATGATGCTGATATTTAGAAACAAGTTAATCCTTCTACAAACCGCATATAATTCAAGTAGTAGTAGTATAATTTTTAGTACATAAGTAGTCTAAGATACCACTGAAGCTGAGTTTTTTATTTGGTTGTTCAAGAAGTATACTTCTTGGTAGTTTTTTAGGGTTCCGTACCCAAAGGGTAAAACGGGAACCCTATTGCTGAAACTTCGCTGTCCGTCCGTCCGTCTGTCACCAGGCTGTATCTCATGAACCGTGATAGTTAGAGTTGAAATTTTATCAGATGATATATTTCGGTTGCCGCTATAACAACAAATACTAAAAACAGAATAAAACAAATATTTAAGGGGGCTCCCACACAACAAACGTGTTTTTTTTGCCGTTTTAATAGATAATGGTACGGAACCCTTCGTTCGCGAGTCCGACTCGCACTTGGCCGGTTTTTTTAAAAATTATTTTAGGGGCGTACTCTGTAAATGGACTTAACAATGCCTAGAAAAGAAATCATCATCATTTGCCTTACCTTGTCCCATTATTTGGGGTCGGCGCAGTATGTCTTTGCTTCCATTCATCTCGCTTTTCCGTCATACTGACATCCACTCCGATCTCATTCATATCGCTCTTTATACAGTCCATCCATTTTTTCTTGGGTCTTCCTCTCGCTCTATATCCGTCCACATTTATACTCATAACTCTTTTAGTCACATGATTCTCATCTCTTCTCATCACATGTCCAAACCATTCTAATCTCCTACTTCTTACTTTTTCTGTTATGGGCGCCACTTTTATACTACCTCTGATATACACATTTCTCACCTTATCCATTCGCGTCACTCCACACATCCATCTCAACATTCGCATCTCGGCAGAGTGGAGACGTTTCTCTTCACGCACTTTAGCCGCCCAGCATTCTGAGCCGTACATAATCACCGGTCTTATAACCGATTTGTAGATTCGGCCTTTTACTTTTAACGGTATTTTTGGATCACAAGTAGTGCTGGTAACCTGTCTCCACTTCTGCCATCCTGCATTTATTCGTCGCTTTACATCCCGATCTACCTCTCCGTCATGTTGGAGTAACGAACCGAGGTACTTGAAGTCTGAGCAAGCTGGTGGTATTACGTTGTTATCTATCGTTATGGGCACCGCACTGGAGACACCGCCGAAATCACAGAACAGATATTCTGTTTTGGTTCTACTGATTTTCAAGCCAACAGTCTCCAGTGCGTGTTGCCAATCTTGCAGTTTGCTTTGCAGATTAACAAAAAAACATTTTATTTTAATAGCTCAATTTGTATGCTGGAAAAAGGCTTCCCCTCCTTCCCGCCACTGATAATTTATTTAGAAAAACTAAAATCTATATTTTAGTCATACAGAAAATGTGTATTGCTAAAAAAATAGTAAAAATGTACCTCCCATAGATTTGTGTTATACAGTATATTAAGTAAGTATAGTTATTGTTTGATATAGTCAAATCCTTCAGCAAAGCCGGGCATTGTGTCGGGACAAAGTAATTTGCTAAAGTGGTAATCCCCCCGCCGCTCCCACCTCCCCCCAATCCCCCTAGAGGCGTATGTCCTCTATCGCCTTAGGCGAGGTACTAGCCGTTCGATTTTTATCATTTTTCCCTTGTCTTATCTGAAAAATGAAAGCCTTATTTTTAGTCTATATATATATTTTTAGGGTCAGAAATGAAATAAGAATAAAAAAAACAAAATTTTATCTACCCTACTTATTAATTACATTTTAATTCACAACAATCAAACAAAAAGAACTTAGTTATCCAATTTACAAACGTAACTTTTAAGAAACTTACATGTACACCTTCAAACCACGATTATAGACACAATAACTAATAAAATTATTAAATAAATCAAGACACAGTCTCTCCTACGTGTTCTCACACCGAGCGCTCGACAAGAAATGGGCCGACGTTTGGCGTGCAGCGTCTTATATAGGCATCTTCAAATTCCATATCTTATACGGCCTCTCCTGACGTAGAGTCGTCCTCGACGAGATTCTGAGACAATCCTTCTGGATTGGCTGCTGGAGCTCCCATATCCAAGGAGTCATCTGGATCGAGTAATGGCATTGATAGAGCTTGACTGGGTTCGTCCGTGGAGGTCGTTGGATTATCGACAGACTCTTCTTCGTTATCAACTGCAAAGTAAATAGTGCCGGAGATAACTCAAGTCTTAGTTCCGACGCTAAAGTTGTTCACATAAACTCGGTGCATGTGTGTCATACAAGGCGCCTTTATATACCACACAGTCACCGTGCCCATGCGCCCATGTACATGATACTTCGACAGCGATGTTACAAGCACCTCTTACTTAAGCGACATACGCTTACCAAGTCCACCAGCGACTAACGCCAGACAAGCGACACACGCTTATTACACATTCTAGCGACTAACGCCAGGGAAGCGACACACGCTTATTACACATTCCAGCGACTAACGCCAGATAAGCGACACACGCTTATTACACATTCTAGCGACTAACGCCAGATAAGCGACACACGCTTATTACACATTCCAGCGACTAACGCCAGATAAGCGACACACGCTTATTACACATTCCAGCGACTAACGCCAGATAAGCGACACACGCTTATTACACATTCCAGCGACTAACGCCAGATAAGCGACACACGCTTATTACACATTCCAGCGACTAACGCCAGATAAGCGACACACGCTTATATTGCATAACCAACGCGCATGAATTCGCTCCGACACACGGATTGAATTCTCGTACTCACGATCGAAGAAAGAAGAGCATGTCTCAGGGCAGCACTCGCCCTTCCACGGCACCATGTATTACGTTGCGGCTTGTAGGGTCTTCCCATAGCCATCCGCCAAAAGTTTCAGCTCGTATCAGCCGCCAGGGAGCACTTTGCTGATCTTGTATGGTCCCCGCATTCCGGGATCTAGTTTGCCTACGGACTGAGAATACTTAATTACGAAGGCAAGATCACCAATCTTATATTGTCTCTGAACACGTCGATGCTGGTTGACCCGATCGTCTTGTCGTCTTCTATTTTTTTACAAGTAATTCTGTAGCTCAGGCCCATGCTTCTCTGTTTGGTGCAGTGTTTTCCATTGCAAGATCACGGACAAGAGAGCGTATTAGGGGCCGTACCATCTATCCAAACTAATAATTTTACCGGCGATGTCTGTGTGGTTTTCTGGCGAGTCACCTTCAGTATTAATTGAAGTTTCCACAGTGTGTCAGACAAAACGGGTTTGAGACTCACTTCGATGCGGAGCATGTTGAGCAGAGTACGGAAATACCTCTCGACCTGTTTTACGTTTCGAGGTACGGGGGAGTCAATACGCGCTTCTACCTTACGCAGACTCGGCTTTACCTGACCTCCACTAACTAACTGTCCTAAATATTCTACCTCGGTTTTTTTTGAAACGAACATTTTCCTAAATTTATTGAAAACCCGGCTGAAGTACGAGTGTTCAAAACTTCGCAAAGAAGACAATTCCTTCTGTAATTGTGGAGTTCATAATTGATAAGTCTTTAATTTACACTAGCACTCACCCGTCATTATATCTCTAGAGTCAGAACCGTGATAATCCTGACATAAATTAACATTGCGTTGATTACCCGTGTCAGACTTATTTTTTTGCGAAACAGTTACTTTCATTGTGACCTGGCTTTTTGCAGAAAGAACAATGCACCCGATCTATTTGATTAAAACCCTTATTTTGATTGGCTGATAAATTTGTTCGCTGGCAGTTGCGCCCAATATGACCTCTCATCCCGCAGGAGAAACACTTACCGTCCATTTGTGTAGATTGATTAGGTGCAGGGCGTTTGGTAGATGGGCCACCGGTAAGTGTCTCCTGCTTGCCCCGATTGGCTTTAACATAAATGGAAAGGAACGTCACTAAATTCTCTGAAGTTAGATTAGCGTTTGCGGCTGCCGCACGAACTTGTGGGTTGTCTATCCCGCGAATAACAATTGAGGTACGCAGTTCATCGCTCAAACCCTCAACAATCCTTAGTCGCAGCAAGGTACGACGAGCATACTCCGCATAGGTCGTATATCTATCGGAAGTAGCGTGCATGGCGTTATAAAGAATATTTGCAAAATCTAATTTTTGAGGGCAAAGCGGCTTAAATTCTTTTTTAAAATTTGACCACGTTCGGTCGTTGGTTACCCATTCGGTCAACCATACGCGTGCGTCACCCTTGAGGCAAGAAGCCACCCGTGATAAACATTCGGAGTCAGACCAACCGTTCGCATCCCGAGCGCGATCCACCTCTTTGCACCACGCGTCAATATTGTTTATAGTGGGATCAAAGTTAGAGACAAAATAATTATTATTTCTAATGGGTTTCAAGGTTTTAAGAACCTCTATCAACTCCGACGTACTCGACTCGTGATTCCGAACGGTTTCATTGCTAGTTGGCATCCTATTCGTACCTACATGCACTCGGTGTGGAACATCAGCGTTAGAAGGGGGAATATTCATACCGGATGACAATAACTCGGAAGGGCACACGGTACCTAGACTATTTGGGGGCGCAGTGACGTCAGTTTGATTTTCAGGGAGAACATTAATTGCGTTAGAACTACTTGCCACCAGGTGGTCGCACGGGGGCTGAACAAAATTCCGGTACGCAATATTGTCGGGGGTGGTACGAGGTAAGACTTCGTTATTCTCAATAGCGCTTAACCTTTTCAGAATCGTATAAAGTGTATTTTGCAAACTACCCTCATTCATATTTGACGCACGACGGTGGCGCGTGGGTGAACGTGTCCTTTGATCACGATCATGACGACTTTCATATGATGGGGTACGCGAGCGACGACGGTGTCGCGAATCGTGTACCCGCGATCTGTCCGAACCTATGCTACGACGGCTCGACCTATCGCGTGAATTACTACGCGACCTGTGCCGTGACCTATTACGAGATCGGTGTCGTGATCTACTGTCGCCGCGTGGCATATTTACTTACTGGTTTTTTATAAAAGGTAAAATAATTTTCTACCCACAAAATAAAAATTACAAACAAAAATAATTCACAAGAACACAGAATAAAAATTTAGAGCGGTTTAGAATAGTCGAAATAAAGTTGAAAATTGGATCTTAAGTTAATGTGAGCTTAGTTCTTTATCCCACTTCTGATTTTAGGGTCAGAAATGAAATAAGAATAAAAAAAACAAAATTTTATCTACCCTACTTATTAATTACATTTTAATTCACAACAATCAAACAAAAAGAACTTAGTTATCCAATTTACAAACGTAACTTTTAAGAAACTTACATGTACACCTTCAAACCACGATTATAGACACAATAACTAATAAAATTATTAAATAAATCAAGACACAGTCTCTCCTACGTGTTCTCACACCGAGCGCTCGACAAGAAATGGGCCGACGTTTGGCGTGCAGCGTCTTATATAGGCATCTTCAAATTCCATATCTTATAATATAATATTCTTTCCAATCAATTTGATAAAATTTGAAGAATCTCTCAGATGTGTTATCCATCCGGGTTTAGTTTTTTGCGTAAAATGAGTGTCGTATATTTCAATTTAGTTTTTTTTACCAGCATGCTTATTAGACATAAGTTTTATGTTTTCCAACTGTCAGATTTGTCAAGAAAATGACATCACGTTCAGCTTTTTGTACTGGACATGGCGTGACGTCGTTTTCTCGACCAATCTGACAGTTGGGAGAAATGAAAATAATATCTATGACTTCATGCGAAGCCTACAGGGACAATTGCAAATAGGCTTTTTCTTAAAAAAACAACATGCGACAATGTTTTAAATGTTTCAATTGTGTCGATGTTCCAATTCCGGTACGTTACAGGGAAACTAACATAACTCAAAAATTCTATTTTTTATAAGCGTCAAGCGAGAGCACCTACCATAGTTGTCGTCGCCGCGCCGTAACGGCAATAAATCCCCCCTAAAACTCTATCAGATATTACCGTAGAAATATGTCGTTACTCATCTCTGGGCTTTTAGCGAACGATATTCAAACATGTTTACATGCAACGATTATGTAGTAAAGTGATAGATTTATAGCTAACTAGGGCCTTATATTATAACGCTTTTAGCGGTATTGATTCGATATTACTTTGAGAATCTTGCCTTAAAACGAGCAATACATTTTTTTTCAAAACCAAAACGAACTGCTTTAACTGTTAAATTAAATATAATGGAACAACATGAAAATGGCGGTTCAGTCATTAATAGCAGCAACAAATTCAATAAGTACACGAGTTAAATGAAAATAGGTGAAGGTGATAAATAATAATCGAATTACACGTTATAAAACAACAAAAAGTATTTTTTGTTAATAATATAAGATATAATACTTCATAACAATTATTTACAATGATTTAAAAAACAGACAAATTTAACAAAAAAAAATGACTCCATAGTCCCCCATCAGAGGGACATCCCCCATCAGTCCGTAGGGTGCTCAGAACGCTGGCAGCATTGCCACGTTGAATGACAATGCTGATTATTAATTACACGTTAATGTGATTAAAGTATAATCGATTTTAAATCGGATTGAAAGTGTTACGTGTTGTGTTATGTATCACGGTGTTGCAAACTTCGCGAGTCAAAATTAAATTCTTACTATTACAGTAGCTGTAGGGTAGGTAGGTATTACAGGGGTAGGGTTTTCCGACTCTACTACCCAAACTTTCAAACATTCCGTTGTCGTGTTTACGTTACAATCGATTTGTTTATTTTTTCAAATCATTTCGTGGAAATAGCGTGACATGGTTACAGCCATGACCGAATTATATTCTTTATTCAGTTAAGCACTTCTTTCTGCGAGTCATCCGAGGGATTTTGTGAACAGCGCAACAAATTTATTAGTGACGTTGACGAAAAGATATTATACCTTTAGATAGATGGACTCTTAGTGCTCGCAAAGCATACACGATCTTTTGTCGATAGTGTAGCCTGAAATCTCTTTTTTCCTACCGAAATGTCATGTCAATGTCAAAAAAAAAAGAATAAAAGTTGCCAACCTATATGTTGTAGAGGGAAAAAATCCTTACCTACTCTATGTATAAATAATGTGATTGTCTTGTAGCTGATAAAGTTGTTGTAAGTTGCTTCCTCATAAGGACTTTAAGCTCCTAAGTTTAAATTAAATTTATTATACCATTAATTTTTATCTTAATTTTTTTTTTAAGTACTTTTGTTAGTTTGTTTTTTTTGTTTTCTTTTTATTATACACTATTAAATAATACCTAGAAACACTTGATATACCTAGTAGGATGTCCGTGGCGTCACTAAACGGCTTCCACGGAAGACCAGCGCTGGTTGTTCGCACAACTAGCATATGCTGAATGGAAGCCGATTTATGACAATCGTTTGAACATCTGCCATAAAACATGTACCTACTATAATTTTGTAATATTGTAACTTTGTTCAAATGTTTTGTCGTAACTAAATGTTTCTTTCTTTCTTTCCTTTGTAGCTTCTTTGTGGTACCATATTATATACCCCGCTCTATACTTTTGCTTACTCTGTGGTTATCACCTTTCAGATTACTTGGAGGTCTTGAAAAGTATACGCCATAAACTGATGTAGTTACCATATTTAGCTCTACTTCTACTGTTTTAAGATTTTCATGCCTTGAATCACTTAAACTATGACATGGACATATTAAATTAATATCGCCAGACAACAAATACCTACTCATTTGCATGATCCCAAACTAACCAAAGCTTGTACTATGGGTACCATACAATGGACTGCGGGCGATCACAGTATGGCAACCAGGGCAAATAGCGAAAAAGTCATTTCAGAAATTTGGCGCTGATGGAAATCGAACCCGCAACCAAGCGTACCAACCAGCCATGCGGCCTAAGCTCAAACCAATATACCAACCCTCCACTTATTCTCAATGTCATCCAAGTCATTACACTAATATAATTTACGGAAACAAAAGCCTCATTTACACTGCTTTTAGCGTCGGTTAAAGGTCACACCGGTCCCGTGGGGCCAGAGATGGGGGGGATCCACTCGAAATTAGGTTGAGGCTTCTTCCTGAAATTCCGGATAAATTCTTCAGTGCTCAAGTGCCTCACTTTGCTGACGGAAAGGGGAGTAATTATGAAAATTTCACTAATACCGTAGTAATTACCGCTCTGCTGTTTTCGGTGTAATAGTTAGGTTCGAAGATACTGATGTATCTGGTTTTTGATGTATTGATGATGATGATGATTATATCAAAGTTGTAGCATGTGCGCCAAGACTAGACGTATGTCACGGAATATCTTGATGTTGCCTCTTTCTCTTGTATGAAATTAGACAGAAAGCGAGCTAGTGAATCTGTGACAAAGGTCTTGTCGTGACATGTGTGCTAACCCCACTGCATTGAACTTGATGCGGAAAAAATCTCTGATTCCAAATACGTACCTACGTCCATATCGCCCAAAAGCGCTTAAGTTGAATAGCCTTTCACCTCTCGATATAAAATAACTTGTTAATCCTACAGAATGCACCTTTGGAGTCCTATTTTGTCCTCCCCTATACCTTATGAAGTTGTTGTGGAGACTGGTGGAATTTACGGCGGATTCCCGGGGTCAGGTGTGGGCTGAGTGCTAGGCAAACAACCATGTTTACTCTCTAGATTGAGGGATTACGGGCGCTCCGTGAGGCGGCACGTGTCGGTGGTGTTTTAGAAAAACGTGTACGAAAATGGCTACACGGGCGAATCAACCCGCTAGCGGAGAAAGGGACAAAGCTACTTAAAGATGCATGCAATATACCCGTCCCTTTTTACCTGACTGCAGCCCAAAAGTATGTGATTTTTTTCATTATTTGAACCTTTTGGTTGGTTGGAAAAAAGTTTGTATGTTTTACTATCCTCAAGCCGTGGTAGCCGAGTGGTCGAACGCACGCTTTGCAATCAAAGTGCGCAGGTTCTATCCCCGGCTCGCACCTCTGGGTTCCATGTGCGAATCTCATTTCATCTGAGATTATCACTTGCTAAGAAACGGTGACGGAAAACATCGTGAGGAAACCGGTGTGCCCGGTATAATGGCAATAGGCTCGCCCCCTATTACATTGAGACCAAAATACATCGGCGAAGTGTGGGCGCACTCCAGTGCACCTCTGCCTACCCCTTCGGGGAATACAGGCGTGATGATGTAATATTATTATTATTTTATTATTACTATCCTCAAAAGTATGTTATAAAATGGTATTTATGTCATCGTATAATATATTAGTCTATATATATTATTTGTTTAGTACACCTCGTCCGTCGATCGCGCGCGACATGAGGCCTCGCATCCGAATTGATCTTATTTTGCGAATTTCGAACAAAATTCATGTAAGTACTTTTACAGACGAGCGGCATGTTACCGACGGCAGCCGTCGACGCGTTTCGACGGCTGCAGTTACCTATGCCGTTGGTAACATGCCGGTCGTGTGTAAGAGCACTAACTTGAAAAATTATAAGCATAGTACTTAAAGTATTAAGGTCCTTCATACTTACATCGTCATAATTAAATTATGCAAAGTCGCTAAAGTGTAAAAGTTTTTGGTTTGATTTATAAAAAGAGAAAATACTAACTACCTACAAGTATCTAGTACTTACTACATACATAGTATATACCTACTACCTATTAGATTTGGCACCGACTTCAAACATATGAGTGGGTAGCGCTTACAATAATTATATTAATTATTTTTTCTCTTTTGAGTGCCTATTTGTGGGTTTGAAGTCGGTTTTTGTTAAAAAAAAAATTTTTTCGCGGTTTTTTGTGTCTTGAATCGTTGAAAATATGCAAGTAGGTATTATCACCTCACCAGCCCTAAAAAAGTTAAAATTTACAGCCAAAAAATAGCCCCTAGAAACCTCCTTTTTGGAAGTCGGTATTAAAAGAGTTCACACTATACCTACTAAATAAAGTTTCAAAGATAATTGATGTGGCTAACGTAATTAGCTGTGTAACACGACACCTATCGATTCGGTGTCCCGATTCATTACGATTCGGAGAATCGATGATAGTATCTACGTGTGTTGAGTTATTCGAATCGTAGGTACTTAAAGACATTGCTGTGTGTTTGGCCTTAGTCCGGTCGAGATTTCCGATCAAAATACTTTGTATAATTATCGTTAATACAAATACCTTCCTATTTGGAACCTGATTATGTTCGAAAAATTAACAACGTTTCATGTGCAAGCCTGCCATCGACTCAAAACACCTGAAACTAAATCATAATCTTCGGACTTTCAATACAAGATAAAAGTCACGAAAATAATTTAGTAGTGAATCTTCTTTTGAGGGCCAAATTCCCAGAAAAACCTTAGAAAAGCTCTACTTCCTTAGCTTTGGAGGGCAGTAAATCAAATCTAAAAGGCCCTGTCGGCACTTAGGTCTTTAGACCTCTATAAACCATTTGATATGCGTGTGGTCACATTTAATCCCAGCTGGCAAGATAACTTATCTTTATTCTTGCTCCGGGATGCTTCCTTGAATCATTGTTGTCTAGGTTGCTGAGTAGGTTAGAACCATAAATATTGTGTTAAGGATTATTTTGCATTGGAGAGTAATCTTATTACTCCAGACATAATATTGTGTCATCAGTCATTAGCTACCTCTATGGCACCCCATTCTATTATTTTGTATTGTTCGTATCGTTGTGTAGTATCGAATATCATATAGTTAGACGCCGATCTATTTTTATTCCCATCTTCCATGATGAAGTGGTCTTCGTAAGAGTGTCATGCATAGCCCAGTTTATTCGTAATATTTCGATGTTCTAACAATGACGTCATCAGAAAAAGTACCTACTTACTTAAGCATCGTGATAGGTGTCATAAATATGCGCTTTATGAGATACTTGAATACATTGACAAACATTAATAGAGGCTTTTGATGGGGCAGCAATACAAAATTGGTGTCTGGAACTGGTGTTACTTGGCCGCTGTTCCAAATCAATCCTATCAACCAAGTTAATGAGACACCTGTTCGGTTGTGAATCCAACCAGTTTACTGCAATAGACGATCACTCAGCAGGTTGCAGACGTATGTGAACAGTGCCGCTGAGTTCGCCATTTGCATTGATTGGTCGAATTGAGACTTGCGAGGTGACACACAGATTAAAATAATTCACAGCTTCGTTAATACGGCGAAAAACTAATACAAGACTTATTGTTTGTAACAGTAACATTCCTTGGAATCTTGTTGAGTGTACGATTTTGCCGTATTCAGTATGAGCTGTGTACAAATGCAGATAAATCAATTACCGTTAATATCTTCACTGTACATACCTTAATCTGAGCGTACTTTTAGACCGAATCATACATTTAAACGTTTTTATTTCAAGTAAAAATAGACTAGGGTGCACTGCAGTGCACCAACATAACATCTACCGCTAGATTTAACTGTTGTTCTCATAAAACTAACTTCTCTTGAAGACTACAATAAAACCTTTGTCTTAACGAGAACAGATCGAATAAGATTATCCTGCTAAATTCTCCACAAGCTTCGGCCATAAAGGCATTAGGACAGATTGGTTCTTTCCTCTGTCCGGTTTCACATTATAAAACGGTTTTACGTCCTCAAAACTAGGTCAGCTGGTAATCATACTGTTTGAAAGAGACTTTGAAAGAATATTAATGGTCTGTGGAAATTAGATTGTGCAAAGTTTCGATGGCTTATTTATGGTCTTCTGACTTGGTAATATCATGTTTCTCTGTATATCTCTGTGATTTAGCGTAATTTATGACTTCAAGATATTGCTACTGCAAGGTCACGGCTTGTGTCTTTAAATATTTGTCTATAATCTGTTAGAAATACTAGCCCCCTTAGCATGCCCGCGTAGACATACGTTTTAACTCTTTCAACTGTCAGATTTGTTGAGAACATGGCGTCATATTGAACTTTTCGTACTGGACATGGCTCGGTGTGACGTCATTTTCTCGACAAATCTGACAGTTGGAAGAAAAAGACTACACGGTTATGCTACAGGGCTTGGGAATGGTTTAATGTAAGGTAGTAATCCTTTTAACTCCTTCGACTAAGTTAAATGCTCGTGCGAGGAATAGGCTCACATCAACAGTATAAGTCAAGCTTGGGCTATCCCAAGGTATTCGCAGTACTAACAAGTGGGCTATTATAAATAAATATTAGTAATAGCTTAAAGCCCTTACCACCACTTAAAGTTTTTGTCAGTTTACCTCTTACGAAATGGTGGAATTATTATGATATTCTGACAGTGTTAAGTAATTCATAGCAACCATGAATATACAATACTCATTGGTGTACCTATAATTAAATTATTTTCCTTGAATATTGTGTGTGTTCTAATAAATACACATTTCAAATAAAAAGCGGTGATAAAAGTGATAATGATGGCAGACAAATCCGAACAGTACCGCAATGACAGATGGTAGTAAAACCACTGAACTTGGATTGTGCGGTTTGACGAACAAAGTTACCGTGTGTCACCTACGTCTGATGTTTAAGGGCAGTTTAGGGGAATAATTCCGGCTAGGTCCTGATAAGCGAGGCCGCAAACAAACATCTCCTGGGAATATTTCGAGTGACCCAAGTTTATTTGCCTTGCTACTATTGGAGTGGTTTATTCAGGCGGATTTTTACGTTTTTTTCTCTGAATGCCTTCTCTTCATTGACAAATTACTTTTACACTCGTGTTTCATAGATCCACGGATATGAAGTTAAAAGAAAAATATATAATAAGGCATTTATTGGTAGTAGCAACTAATTGTGGAATGAACTTCATGCAGCGGTGTTCCCGGACCGATGCGACAAAGGTATCTTCAAGAAACGAGCATACTCATTCCTTAAAGGCCGGCAACGCACTTGCGATGCCCCTGGTGTTGCAGGTGTCCATGGGCGGCGTTGATCACTTACCGTCAGGTGAAACGTCTGCTCGTTTGTCTCCCTATCTCATAAAAAAAAAAAACACTATTAGTTGCCCTCAAGGTTATATAAAATCAATCCTTTTTTGTTAACTCCCGGAACAAGAGTGTCCTTCACGGATATATACATACGCTAAACGGACTAATTTACATGAGTATATAGATACAATCTTGTAATTAAATTACACAATACATGGCTATTTAATTGTAAGAAAAAAACTTCGGAAATGTTTTGCTGGTTAATAAAAGGTGTATTTTTTGTTTGCAGGTATGTTTTATCGAGTACTATCAGAGCTGGGGCCTACTATTTTTAAGTGTAAGTAATTAAATAAGACTGCTTGGTATAGTGGTTCACTGGACCGGATGGTTGCGGGTTCGATTCCCGATAGCGACAAATTTCGGAAATGGACCTTTTGGAACCCTGGTCTGGGCGTAACTGGGATCGCCCCAGTCCATTGTATGGTACCAACTTTGTTTAGTTTGGGGTCATACGATGTGTATGTGTTGTCTGCCGAAAAAAACGCAATTGTATTTAAGTGTCAAGTATGTATGCATAACAGTTTAACTTCTTCTTTTTTTACAAAATGAGTGAAATGATGATATTTTGATGGAATAAGATGAGGAATGCCTGCACCTGCGATATGCGGTATTTATGGCAATGTCGAGTTATTATAGCAAGGACAAATTCAATAAATACACATTATAAATAAAAATGGATGGTGACAGTGATAAAGATGGCGGTGACCCGACGTGTTTCGTTTCTGACCACAGTTTAACAGAAAATTTTGAATATGACAGAAAATGCTACAACTACTGTATCTCTCTTAGGTACCTACTTATCTATACAAATTAAATGCGTAATAAATTGACTTAAGGTTGATTTTTCAATCGCCAGCTGAAATGTCAATTCAATACATTCATTTCAGACGAGCACTATCAAATAAAGTTCTATTTGACATTTGAATATCGGCTCTCAATGTATCTAACAATTAAAAATTATTTGTTAAGTAACTTAAAATAAGTAACCGACATTTTAAGCAGTTAATTAAAACGCGACAGTGTCTACCCGACAGAAAAAAAAGCTTATTTACCGAACAATCGTAATGTGTCTATTTGTGCGCAGGAGTTTCACACGAGGCCCGAATTAAAAACGCATCAGAAACGTATTATACTAACACTTTGCCACCCGCGCGGCGCTCTTTGTGCTAAAGGGTATGTCTGTGTGTAAGCGAAGATGTGCTTAGAGCGGAGCGAAGCGAGTAGCGAGAGCGAGGCAACACATAATTTTTTTTCGTAAAAAATTGTCATTAAAACCTGAGGCGTTTTGTTTGGTCTACAAAGTTACTAGTACTTTAGTTCCTCTCCATCCAAAGGTTGCCAGGTAGAGATCACTTTTAGTAAGAAGGCCTCCCATTGTGGTAATTAATTTATGTCGTATACGTATTTTGGGGGTTTATTTTTCACTTTTAAATAGGAACGTTTTTGTGTTTTTAAAAATGTTTGTGTTTCGTTTTTAAAGACATTAGTCAAATAAGCCATGTATGAAAAAGATATATTTTTAACGTTTTTATTCGTCGGAGGTGCTTTTATTAGTTGGCAAGTATAGTTTGTATTACTTTAAGAGGTAGGACAGTAAAGAGTATCTATCTATTCAGCCTCCTTCGTATTGTTAGAAACTTCAATCAAAATACAATGTCATATTTCAATAGGTTCAAAGGTGCTCTGCAAAGACACTGTAAAAGATCATAACTATCTATGAATGTCCAGTTTACAAAATATTTTGTTGCTACACCTCTTAAGAATAATCCGTATTCTGATCATCACCTTCTTACGTGTTCGTATCGCCATTTATGAATCTATGGTGTGAGTGGGATGAAACACCCTTAAATAGCGTAACGCTGCGTCAAAAATAATATTACTGTAACAAAACGCTTTGTAAATTTAACAAGTTTGTATAGTCGACCGAACAAAACGTGAGGATTGTAATATGTGTTGGTACATAATTTTGCTAAACGAATAGACATCTTGCTTCAGTAAACGGAGCATGACACATCATGGCCCCACCCTTATAATAAAACCTTTAATAACGTACCTTAGAGGTGCGCGATATTAGGCTTAATACTACTAATAATACGCACTATGGTGTTAACACGAATGTCTGTTGTCTCATTAACTTCTCAATTTGAACCTTATCTCTCTACTCATCAAGTTCAAACTAGTCTG
The DNA here is from genome assembly GCA_914767695.1 of Ptilodon capucinus. Classification (NCBI taxonomy): domain Eukaryota; kingdom Metazoa; phylum Arthropoda; class Insecta; order Lepidoptera; family Notodontidae; genus Ptilodon; species Ptilodon capucinus. Next base: position 4,994,639 of record OU611831.1, read on the forward strand.
ACAGCCCAATAGTTTCTAACGTAACAAGAATGTCGAGGATCCCAATCGAGATTGAATTTTCCGCCACAAGGGAATAAAGTTTAAATTGGGATGATTCGGTGTAATCCCGGAAACATAGGGATGTGGAGGCATCAAAACGGGTTTGTGGTTCTTTTCGAAATCAGAATTAAGGTTCTAAACACACCGAGGCGGTTCTCGGAACGGCGTGTTTAAACATGATATTAGATTTGGAATGAGCTGCTTTCAGAAGTTTATGTTTGGTTATGTAAAATGGTTTTGAGGACACGTATTAAGGCAAGGAAATCCCAATTTGGTTTATTTTAGCGTTAATCTTATGTCTCGTATACTTTGTTCTGCTTAACGCCTATTTGATATCTAAACCTGTTGAACTAAAAGTTGGAGTACTTCCCGACAAAAATTAACCACTCACTCACTTGATACCGTGAGAACTTTAACGTTTGTCGTAAACGTAACTATATTAGTAAACTAAGCAGTTGATGCTTTGTGCAGAAGGAAGAGTCTGACAAATCTAGGTACTAACATTTTCTACTGAACGATAATAAAAAAAAATATCGGGGGGTGAAAGGCTATTTGCCTTAAGCGACACTTGGCGTATTTATTGGGCGATATTGACTTTGTATATTTGGAATCAGCGATTTTTTCTGCGTCGAATGTAAAGTTAAAAAAATGTCGCTTAGGTAAGTCCAATGGCCTTCCACTCCTCGATATTATTTGTTAATTTAAAAGTAATAAATACTTTCTGCACTTATAGAATGTTGCGTTACTAAAGTTATTAATATTGATTTTTTTTAAAATAAAAACTAGTCTCACAGACAATTCCTAAATAACTGTATTAACTCACAGAAAAAGTTAATTTTTCAACGAAATTACATCGAAGTGGCGAACGAATTTTACAGCATAAAAAGTTCCGGAATAAATGTATTCCTCAAATTAACTAACAATTTTTACATACCCTTTTAGTGACTTAATAATGGGACATATTAGTTACATCAAATTTCAACCCTAAACTATCGAGCATAAAGGTGAATGTACCGTTACAAACGGAAATAATTAAGCCAGTAATATATAAAAAAGTTAGTATCGGTTCAACGAATTTAGATTGATGTTTAATAAAAAATACAAAACCTGTTTATATTTATAAGAATAGTATGATAACTTTGATACAGAAATAGTCTTTTTGTGTTGAAAGACCATTGAAACATTATACTTTGTAGTCACGGTATGATAATGTTGAGATAGAAACCTTTGTCGTGAACACCTGCCAAATATAGACAGGTAATTTGTCTGGCAAAAACTGACATCAATAACAAACAATTGCATTAACATTCAAGGTCATTGCCTTGCCATCACCATTCATATCAATCTACTTATGAAGGCGTTACCTACTGCGTTTAAGTAACGCCATACCCTAATATTATCGTTCAGGACGACGGCTTGGTCTCGTGGTTTAAGCGTAAGCCGCTGGACATTCTGCACCTGATGGGTAGACGTGAGTCGTTACGTCATTTTCAAGAAACGTAACGAAACCATTTACTTGGTCGGCGTCACCTTTTTCAAAGCTAGTGATTTTTGTAACTAGTTATTTTTATTTAGCTACCGTGATTGTTTGCATAAACACAAAACGAAAATAAATTAAATCACTAAGTGTTTTTAGCTATACTGTTAAATCTGTTTTGTTACGCTGTTTCGTTTTTTGTTGTATACCAGTACCACAGCACGTGTGCGTTCGGATTACTTCGGTTTTATTCGTGTCACCCGTTCTCGCTTACTCAGCCGGCCGGTATGCGCGATGCGGAAGAAATGTAACGCGCTCCACCGACCGACTGATGTCTCGCGCTCACAGCTGGTACTGTTAACAGAAATAACGTCTTTACGAAAATCACCACTTGTAATTTGACTTGAAACGAGTGATTCGGTTACATGCCGCGTAGCTAGTTATTGTAACTAGTGACGTGAAATAACGGCCTCGTCTATTGACGGGTATCGACCCACCAGCGTCAAATTTAGGAAATGACCTTTTCCAAATTTGCCCTGGTATGGTTGTAACTGGGATCACCCCCAGTCCATTGTATGATACCCATAGTACAAACTATGCTCAGTTTAGGATCATACGATGAGTATGTGTTGTCTGGCTATATTTATCTATGTCCTACACTGGAGGTGAAAGTAATAAGTAAACTGCTTCTACAGCTTCTTGTGAACTTTCTGATTTAAATCCTAACAAGCCCAGGATTTGAACTTGCCCTTCTTAGTTAAGGACGTGCTACCTACAGCTCTTTCTTCTTAGATTACTTAGAGCTGTACTCTTAGCTAACAGGTTCAGTTGTTATACAGAGTGAGATAGAAATATGGTGCTAAAACTTTTGGAGTTTCTTGTCCATTCTTCTCCATAGGAAATTCCGAATCGGTGGTAGGGACAGATATTATTATTTATTTATTTATTGACGATTCATAAGTACCTGTATGGGTTTAAATGAATTTTAAAAATAATGATTCTGATTCATGTGTTATAAGTGACAAACCAAATTTGTAAATGTATTAACTTGGAACTCTTAAAATTTTAATACTCACATAACTTAGGGAACTCACCCGGGAAGTATAAATTTTGAAGTATAGATTTTTGTTGTGTATTTACCACACAAACTTCGGAATACGAAAAAGGAATCCGAAAAGGGATTTTTGGGAATTCGCAAAATCGATTAATACTACCGAAATCGTAGTCACCCTCTCGCCTGATACACGAAGCAGTGGGGTTAGCACTCATGTCAAGACAAGACCTTTGTCATGGATTCGCTCGCTCGCTCTCTGTCTAATTTCTTACGTGAAAAAGAGAACATCAAGATATTCCGTGACATAAGTCTAGTCTTGGGGCACATGCTACAAATACGGGTTTAGTATTGTGTCCAGCTTTGAATTTATAGGAGCTATTTGACGAGATGGCGACGTTACTTTGTGTTGAAGCTGATGTGTTTCAGATGGGTGTCCCCTTTTATGAAACGTATCGAGATAAGTGCTTTAAAATAAAAGTTGTATTGTAAGATCTCTTTAAAGGTTATAAATACACAATGTTGTCGATTCATCGAACGTAAGGGTATTACCGTCCCTCTTACGTCCACAATGTATAAGCGAGATGACTATATTTTAGATGCTTTCAAATACGGTTTGGTTGTAGAATCGATACGATGCTATCGATTCTTTTGGTTTTATATTATGACTAGAAAAAAACTCACATCAACATTGCAATAGGGACAATTTCAAAATTAATGAATATATTTGTTGGAATGTGTTTGTAATTTTTTTTTTAACCCTTTTTAACGTCCCACTGCTGGGCACGGGCATCCCCTCTATGCGAGGGGGATTCAGGCTATGGCCGCACCGCACTGGGCACCCGCACTGGGCACCCACACTGGGCACCCGCACTGGGCACCCGCACTGGGCACCCGCACTGGGCCAGCGTGGTGGACTACGGTCCACCATGCTGGCCCAGTGCGGGTTGGCAGACTTCACACATCTAGCGAGAACTAGACAAGTTCCCTCAGACGTGCAGGTTTCCTCACGATGTTTTCCTTCACCGTTTCATAGCAAGTGATAATCTCGGATGAAAATGAGATGAGAAAAAAAAATGGTTTTATTGATATCTTCTTCTTCTTTTTTTACGAAAGGAATGAAATGATGACATTTAATGGAATAAGATTAGGAATGGCTCCACCTGCGTTAAGCGGGTATTTCAGCCAGTGTCAAGTAATTAATAGCAAGGGCAAATTCAATAAATGCACATTAAAAATAAAAATGTATGATGACAATGATAAAGATGGCGGATGATTAGTACAACATCCACAAACCGTAGTCTCATATACAATCTGACGTACCTACGTGAACGTCAAAGTCACACATCCATCCGTCTTAAAATTTGACGTCTGGAACTATCGAATTAGTATGTGATTGTCACATTAATCATCAATCTTGCTTCTTAATTAATTGACAATGTTAAAACTATACAAATAGTGGGTATAGTAATATTTAGTTTTTGTGAGGAGCTGGTGTCTGAAATCGGCTTTGTGCCTGTGTTACAGATCACCAGGTCCACACCCAACTAGTAACATTATTAATTTATAATAAGTCCACATAGAATTAAGATTTGTAGAAGAAATCATGTTGAAGTTCACCAGCGTGGTGGACTATAGCCCAAAATCTCCCTTGTATTGAGGGAGAATGTGCCCGGTATATTGGCAATAGGCTCGTCCCCTATTACATTGGGACCAAAAATACATTGGTAAAGTGTGGGCGCACTGCAGTGCACCTCTGCCTACCCCTTCTGGGAATACAGGCGTGATGATGTTTTTATATATTTATTTAATTCCAGTCACAATATAAATGTATAAAACATGTGTAACATTTATATACAAATTAGTGGACAGAACGATTTTCGATTTGCATATATATGTCGTTCTTTATGCGGAACCATTGGAGATATCCACAGGTCCATAAATAAGAATACATGTTGATCTATTAACGACCTGCACACACTGGGCAAGACAATTCACACGAATTTATTAGACTAGATAAATACATCACTCTTGTATTCCTAGAAGCGGTATGCAGAGGTGCACTGCAGTGCGTCTACACTTGGCCGATGTATTTTGTTCCCAATGTAATAGGAGGCGAGCATATTGCCACTATACCGGGCTTATACTGCTGAGGCAGAATGAAGTTCATCAACCCGCACTGGGCCAGCGTGGTGGACTATAGCCCAAACATCTCCCTCGTATTGAGATACTAGGGAGATGTTTGGACTATAGCCCAAACATCTCCCTCGCATTGAGATACTAGGGAGATGTTTGGGCTATAGTCCACCACGCTGGCCCAGTGCGGGTTGATGAACTTCATAGACATGCAGGTTTCCTCACGATGTTTTCCTTCACCGTGGACTAGATAAATAAAATAAATAAATATTGCCAGACGATACGGTACTATACAATGGACTGGGAGTGATCCCAGTTGCAACTAGACCAGGGTAAATTCCGAAAGGCCATTGCCGAAATTTGCCACTGGCGGGAATCGAAGCCGCAACCACCGGGTTTAGTGAACCGATCGGCCTACACACAAATGACTAGACCAAGCCATCGAATGACCCGGCGACACATTCTACAAAAAAAAACACCCCTATTAGAACGAACAAAACAAAACAAAAATATAAAATCAAATCGGTCAGTTTTTAGGGTTCCGTACACAAAGGGTAAAATGGGAACCCTATTACTGAGACTTCGCTGTCCGTCCGTCCGTCCCTCCGTCCGTCCGTCTGTCACTAGGCTGTATCTCATGAACCGTTATAGTTAGAGAGTTGAAATTTTCACATATGATGTATTTCTGTTGCCGCTATAACAACAAATACTAAAACACAGAATAAAATAAATATTTAAGGGGGCTTTTTTGCTGTTTTTTTATAGATAATGGTACGGAACCCTTCGTGTGCGAGTCCGACTCGCACTTGGCCGGTTTTTTGAGCTTTAACGAGACCAACGAACAACAATTTTTAATACATATATTTAGAAGACGATGTACTACGTGTCCGATATACATAACAACTAAATATCTCGCTGGACGAATTTCGCTCTCGTCGTCGGCGAAATTTCATTCAAAACGTTGATTCTTCTACAAGTCAATACAGTTCGTTTTTGGCAAAAAAAATACGCATGTGTCTTGACGCGCCTGTATGCGCAGGCCTATATACTTTTTTGTGTGCAACTAAAAATTTGATTACGGTTTAGTGGCTACTATACTCGTGAGTTTTTGGTCAAGGTTGTTCATAAAATGTGAATATCGAATATGGTTTCGTATCGCATGACTTTATTTTTACTGCTTTATTGAAATATAAGACGTTATAGAATTTTATTATCATAATTAATGATATTAAGGACATTTCGTCTGTAGCTACAGTCTTCGAGATATTATAAGCCTGTTTGGACAGCTAGTTATGGCAATATAATGTAGCTTAGCATGAAACTAGAAAAAAACAGTCTTACCTTTTGGTATTCAAAAAATATTTTTAACAAAAAACAAAAACCGATTTCAAAAACCTAGGCACTTAAAAGCTATAAATAACCTCATAATTCATTACATTTGGAGTAGGTGCCAATTTACGATAGACTAGGCAAATACACACATAAATTGGCACCGACATTTGAGCACCTCCACCTTTTTGAAGCTCGTTAAAACACACTGATATTTTCGTGAAAACATGTGAAAACATATTCATATTTCAGTAAGTTGTTTTTTTTTACAAAAAAATTAAATATATTCCTCTAACAGCAACCAACTTATTTAGATTGCTTTTTGTCTATAATTGTTTTCATGCATAGTAGTTGTAGCATGTGCGACGAGGCTAGACGTATGTCACGGAATATCTTGATGTTGTCTCTTTCTCTCGTATGAAATTAGACAGAGAGCGAGCGAGCAAATCCGTGACATATGACTTGTCTTTACATGCGTGCTAACCCCATAGCATGGATGTACAATCGCCATGTTTAACAAAAATATCTTATTGAAATAAAACTATTTTACGGATTTTATCGCGTTTATTTACTATTTTATTTTCCCGACGTTTCGGCTGCTTTACAGCAACCATGGTCACGGGGGGACTGAGGTGTTAGACGTTGTACCATTGCAAGACCTCAGGACACCGTAAGCACTTTCTGCGTGGATCGGACCGCAAACAAAAACAACTAAATATGAGGGTACCCAGTTATTAACTATGACATCAGGACGTCTAACACCTCAGTCCCCCGTGACCATGGTTGCTGTAAAGCAGCTGAAACGTCGGGAAAATAAAATAGTAAATAAACGCGATAAAATCCGTAAAATAGTTTAATTTCAATGTATAGTATTCGCGTAAATATAAGAAAACAATATCAGGACGTCTTACACCTCAGTACCCCCGTGACCATGGTTGCTGTAAAGCAGCCGAAACGTCGGGAAAATAAAATAGTAAATAAACGCGATAAAATCCGTAAAATAGTTTTATTTCAATGTAGTATTCGCGTAAATATAAGGAAAAAATATCTTACTTTGTGAAGAATTTTTAAATGTATGAATAATAGTAATTATTGCGCCTTTATCTAACAATTAGTAGGTAGTCGACTTACGTCAGGTATTATTGGCAACTTTCAATTACATTATTGTTTAAAAATAAAAAATCACTGATGTTTGTTTGGGACATAATTGAAAAATGGCGACGCAATAAAAACTTTTAAATTTTGACGTTTTAGAAAAAAAACATTTTTTTCTTTATTTCGCACCACAAATTATACACAACGTTACCACTCGTTCATAAGTATTTTGTTTTACAAGTATTCTCCCAAAATATATACTCACATAAATACTTGTACAACACATTAGTGTCCTGTACATAATGGCAGAATAGGTATTCTCTTATTTATGACATATAATAATGAATCAGCAACATCTTATAAAAGCCAGAAACGGACTCCATTACTACGGCCACATAATTTATATGACTTTATCATTCATATTTACATAATATGTTAAGAAAAAACATCAGGCGTACCCTCGTAAATGCGTTGGAACATTAGCATACCCAAATGTGTTATTAGGAGATATGGCTTGGGCTAATTGTGGTTTTTTGTTGTGAGTCAAGCCCCTCGCAAGCTGTGGCGTCAAAACTCGCGCGTCTATTTGCCTATACCGAAACGAACTGTATTGACCCTTAAATCTTGCCAGTTAAAGTATAAATTAATCCAGTAATTATGTCACCAAGAAAAATGTAGTGTTTAAATGTATACACCTTTTGTAACATTGATAAGCGATTTACCAATATATTAGGATCAAGACCACCAGAGTTTACTGGAACACCTAATTTTTCGTTTATTAAGACGAGCTTTTTGTCGTAAATTTGGTGGTTCTAGTAACAAGTGTCCTTCTAGCAACGCGTGGGTGTAGTTTAAATTGCTAACCAATTTGTATTGCTACTTTAAATATAGGTATTAGGTTTTTTTATGGACAAGGTTTTTTCATAAGTATCGGCCGACTTTGCGCAACATTTAAAATATTTTTGCCAATTTTACATAGTATAATTAAACCTAACAGGTAGCAGTGGTAGCCCAGTGGTCGAACGCACGCCTTGCAATCAAAGTGTGCAGGTTCAAACCCCGGCTCGCACCTCTGGCATTCATGTGCAAATCTAATTTTCATCCGAGATTATCACTTGCTATGAAACGGTGAAGGAAAACATCGTGAGGAAACCTGCTCGTCTGAGGTAGAGGTGGTGGACTATGGCCTGAATCCCCCTCGCATTGAGAGGAGGCCCGTGCCCAGCAGTGGGACGTTAAAAAATCAAGGGCTGTAACCTAATGATCATATTATTGCACTTAACACGTAGAGAGTTAGAGAATCTTCTTAAAATCATCCCAATAGTACCGGCTATCTTGAAGTCACTTTTCGGAACATGTCGTCTGGGTTTAACTGGGGTCACCCTAAGTGTATGGCACCCATATATAAAGAGAAACTTACAATTAATGGTGCCGTTTCTTTTGACCACCAAACCTAACTAGGCGTATTGGCGTCCTTTTCACGGCCGTAACGTATGAGCGATATGGCAGTATTTTTAGTGTTGTCAAATAAACAACAATTACGACGATTCCGTTGTACACAATCGTCAATTAAACTTTATTCGACAACGCTAAAAATATTGCCATCTTGCTCAAAAATTAGCGTCGTTAGAAGTACGGCAAATGTCAGAGTAAACTTAATTGGTTATCCAAACAAGTAAATAACATTTTTTTTTTTCTTTTAACTTTGTGCGGAAAGCGAATAATGAGACAGATTTAAAGCTAAAAGGTGCAACAATGACACAAATAAAAACAATAGTCCTCTCTTTCTCTACAGTCACCCACCTCCACCAAGATTTAAATTAATTAAACGCTAAAGAACTTTTTGCAGCGTTGAATTTCTCTACGTTCTTTTAAATAACATTCAGTATACTGTTTAGATTCAAGCGGGATTCGCTCTCACTAAGTACAGCTGGAGTGGCAAATGTTGTGGATTTTCAATGTAGAGTTTCACGAGTTCTATTGCTCTGAAAGCTCTACCAGTTAGGTAGAGTCTATGTAAAATATTTTCATAACAAATACTATCTTAGTACTAACAATTTGCCATGATTTTTTTAACGTACCTAGATGCTACGCCTAACTAACATATAAACTATAAGCACAGTCGGTGGTGGTACACAAAATGCTTTGAACAGCTCAAACCTCGCCCCTAAGTTCCATTCCAGCAGTCAGAGCATAATGTTGTGGTAGCATTTTTTGTGTTGGAAGGTAGAGCTACTTACTGATGTGTTGGACGCACAACTGTTAGCGATTTTTTTCTCTATCGCTGTCCTACCGATGTATTTATTGTCTACAGAAATAGTTCAGATTATATACCTACGTGTCAAAAGCACTTATTGACTTATGTGATAGCCTAATGCTAATATTACATACATACATCATCATCACGCCTGTATTCCCCGAAGGGGTAGGCAGAGGTGCACTGTAGTGCGCCCACACTTCGCCGATGTATTTTGGTCCCAATGTAATAGGGGGCGAGCCTATTGCCATTATACCGGGCACATTCCCCCTCAATACGAGGGAGACTTGGGCCATAGTCCACCACGCTGGCCCAGTGCGGGTTGGTGAACTTCACACGCTTTTCTATAGACGTGCGTGCAGGTTTCCTCACGATGTTTTCCTTCCCCGTTCAGCAAGTGGTATTCATTGTTGAAAATGACATCGCTAATATTCTGTACTGCACACAAAAATACAGCTCCCAACGTGGGTAGAGTTCCGCCTAAGTCTGAACACATCTTAAAAAAACTGATGCTGTGTTTGCAACTGCGCTTCTATGTGTGGAGGTAATGGCAACAGGAATCGGAATGTACGTTTAAAACTGTTGAAAAAACTAGGTTAATCGTAGAGAGATGGCACGTGGCTTGTTCTTTGTACACGCGTACCAAGACAAAATATATGTCACGGATTATGCCGCGTAAAGTCGCTCCATCATTACCTTAATTCGTATGAGAGAAGGAGGCAAATCGACATATTTGATTATATATGTCTTATTTTAGCCCGCGTGCTTAGGCGTCTAGTTTAGTTTCTAACACCTGTTTGGCAGCATTGGCTTATTATTAGTTTGATTACACAATCTGTCAAAAAAATGAAAATGAAAATATTTTATTTCAATAACACAAAATTTAATATTAGTTCATTGTTGGAGTCTCCTTTTAAGCATATTAAATGCCTGTGCCAGGAGGCTCCGCTCTTCCATATCTTATGCTAGTTTGTATATTCACATAATGTTAATCCAAAAATTAAATTTCATTCCATTAAAATAAACAACGAATAAAACCTATTTCTCGCCAACACTGGATACTATTAGTGAGCAGAAAGATTTTTAAGTGTTTGCTGGTAAAACGGAATAGCCTTAAGTGGTGCTATAAATTTTCGAACCAGAAAAACACGGGTCGGCGTTATGTGTTCAATTTCTATGCGGTATTTTCGACCAAGATGGTTGTTTTACGATCACTTAGGTTTTTCTCTTAATAGGTAGGCAGACCGAACAGGAGCCATACCTATATTGTTTTTTTTTAATAACCTATATTTTCCCACTGCTGGGTAAAGGTCTCTCCTATGTTCCTCCATACATAGTGGAAGATCTCTGCCAGTTTTAATATTACTTTGTCTTTTTAACAGCCTAAGTAACTGCCAAAAATCGGTGTAGCCAACCCAACAATATGATTTGGTAGTAATTTGTATAATTTTTATGTGCAAGAGTCAATAAAATCTCTTCCGTTTCGAACTCCACTATGACTGGTCTTCTATTATTTCGTTCCTGAATCTGGCAGTTGAAAGAGATAAAACCTATACGTCTACGCGGTCATGCTAAGCCTACAAGATAGTTGCGATGCTAACCTTTTATTTTTATGTAGATTTTCAAGATCTGCTAAATAGTCGGTTTGTCAGTAGAGAAAAAAAAAACAATTTCAATATATTTCACCTGAGAATATTATGTGGAGTAAGACGGTGTAATTTTCAATCTAAAAGTGCGACTGCTATGGAATATTGTCATTACAAATTTTCGTCAGTTTAATTTATCAAATTCAATATGAATTATGAATCTGATTTGTCGTGTATTGATTAAATCTGTGTTTAATACTGCCTCGCGGGAAATCATTGGTAATCGCAACAAAGAGAATATGTTCGTATTGGTACGGCCGAAATTATTTTAGTATTGAAAATTTAATTTTGGATTGAATACTAAGTCGGTTTATGCATGAAAGCATTTTGGTTTAAATCCATCTATATTTGTAATGTAAAAAACATACTGGTCGAAGTAAGAACCTCCGTTTTTATTGAAGTCAGTTTAAAAGTGAAAAACCACTTGATTCATCAGAAAATATTCGCTACTACGAGCCCTACAGACTTGAAAATTGTAGATGGGTACCTCTGGGTTTCTAGGTGTCCACTAAGAACTAATTTTGCTCTGCGTACACGCAGTCACAAAGACAGCTAAAGAAACACAAGTTATAAAATGGGAGATTAAAACCAGCGAAAGAAGCAAACAAGCATACATATAAATGGAAATCCATTTCCAGGAAGTCCATTGTTTACAAATTAGAATTAACTACGAGATACATTTCAAAAGAGAAAAAGTAATCTGTCCAAAGCTTTGAGTTGACTTAATTCTACAAAAAATAAATTTCTAGCTAAACCTTTTCTGATTAGTGATCACAAAATAATGTGGACTACAGTGGACGGTTTTACTCTTAAAGTTTTTAATAACATATTTCATATAAAATACATAAGGAAAACTGGGCCACCATTCGAAGGATTTAGATTTCCACACCAAAAACCACCGCGTTTATTGGAAAAGTTTTTACTAAAGAATAATAGTTGCCGGAACACAGTCTACGAAACTAGCGGATGATACGCTTATGGGGTTAATAAAGTATAGAACTACTCATATCTTTTGAAACAAATATTGACATCTTTTAAAAGTCAATTTCAGGACTATTTTTAATTTTAAACGACGGTCTGCTCTATTAGTTTAAGCGTAGGGCGCTTTGATCACTGAACCGGGTGCATCAGTGAAACTTGCCTTGGTCTATATGTTACAGGGATCGACCCCAGTCCATTGTATGGGGCGCATAGTACCTACAACCCTTGCTTATTTTATGTTTTCTGCTTGTCCGATATTTTAAATACAACTGTTATTTCCTAAATTAGAAATAAGCCTATAGATTTATTACAAGATATTTTTAGAACTAGAATTATAGCAAAGTAGAAGGTTTTATTGTAATAGTCTCTGCAGGGCTAGCTATACACCACTTTTATCACGCATTATGTCGTGTTGAGCGTTGTCATTCACAAATTCATAGTAGAGGCAGAGACAAAATCGACATATTTCACGACATTCATCTTGTTTAAGGCCTTGGATCTTGTCTTGGTCATAGGCCCAAGATCCAAGCTAACATAGTAAACCATAATACTAAGTGTATGATACAATTGTTTTAAAGACAGACGCTTATTTAAAGGCTCTACAATGGGCGTGAAAATATTCAAGCGAGCTAATAGTACCCCGTGTCCCTCCAAGTTTTACCCCGAATATTCCCATTGGGTATCCTCGTCTTCTAACGCTATATCCGTTTCCGGTTATATGGCTAATTGCTTGGTCACCGAAATCTTTTCTTGATCAGGTACAATATGTTCTATGTTATCAGGTCGTATAATGTATTATGCTAATCTCAGTTCCGTTTCTTCTTTATACGCAATGCCTTATGTAAGATCTGTCTTTTGGGTAAGGTTTTTTTTAAGAAACCTATTAGAGGGAAGGGACTCCTTATAAAGTTATTTCCACTGCTGTATATCTGTCATATCCTTTTATTCCGGAAAACGTTAGACTTGAAAACTTGAAATTAATTAATTTAACGTGCCATATTTTGCTCGTGTAATAGACTTAATTTCAATTAATGAAAACGTTAATGGTCTTAATATTTGGAGAGAGTGAGTTTGGTTTATATTATTGTTTTAGATTTGCTGATTTGATTAGATTTTATTCTAGTTTTTTTTTTTATATAAATTTTACTTAAACATACCTAGATATTTTGACTTAAAATTTTCCTACCTGAGTTTAATATGTTGTAAAACTGGATTATCATAATTATTGCACTACATTAATCAAAATCACTAATTAAACGACGACGTCCAAAACTAAACATCATTACCAACACGTCAAACAGCAAGATTAAGCCGAAAACTTTAGCAGCACTCAGTAGTCAAAACGCCAGTTAACCGAAGGCGGTGGAACAGCAAAAGAGAAAACGAATCGTTTAAGCCCTTCCACACACTGGTGCGTCAAAAGACGCGCGTCACAATGTTTGGCCGATACCAAAACGAACTCTATGTCAATATTCATAAAGATTGATTTTCAGTTGTAAAAGCCGCGCCTCATCAAAATTCGCTCGCGCTGTCAGTTTAATTTCGTTGAAAACTTCTCTTTCTCTTCTTAACTTTTTCTATGTGACAATACAGTTTAGTATTGGCAAAACAAACTGAGCCGTCGCGGGACGCCTGGCAGATGTGAAACATAAACGTCGTAGCATTACTCATATTCGATTCGCCACACCGTACACACACCAACCACACACACCGTACGAACACCAACCACACACACCGTACAAAGCGAGACCGCATTTAAAACTATACTTTATGAATTAAGTAATAAGGTTGATTTAATTTTTTTGTGTCGAAGTGTCGTCCCGGCAAATCTCGCCACGTCAAAAAGAAGTGTACCCTTCGCCTATAGATGTTTCACATCAAAAATATCGCGCGAGGGTTGACGCCCCAGTGTGAGGATAGCCTTAAGCTTGGTATAACGAGAGTTTAATGTTCTGGTTACCGCCATGCCAGGCGAGTTGGCGTTTTGTGGTCCGGAATAGATTACACTCCTTTTATGAGATCAAAACTGTTTTCAATTGTAACGAAGAGTGGACTAATATACGGGGATTTACGTACTGAAGTCTTTGGAAGCTTAAGCTCTGGTGTACACTGATGATATATTAGAAAAATATAACAGCCTCTTTCTTTCAACACATTTTCATCGTATGATCCCAAACTAAGCAAAGCTAGTATTATGAGCATCATACAATGGGACTGGGGGCGATCCCAGTTACATCCAAAACAGAGCAAAGTTTTAAAAGACCATTTCCGATATTTATAAAAAAATCAATTGCTGTTCGTTAGTCTCGCTAGAACTCATAAAAGGTGTCACGGATTTTTTTTTTCTCTAATACAAGACTAAGTGTGGTTTAAAATAGGGAAATAGAAAAAAACTTAGAAATTGAATTTTGCCAGGTCATCAGTCAGGAATTAAATATAGGTATCATTGAGCTATGACCATTGGAGGTCGAGCTCAATCATAGCCATGGGTCCCAAAATCGTTACATGACTCAACTGATTCGTCTCCATAACCGTATAAACTATTCAAACTCGATTTTTTATAGAACAATCAAAATTGTTAAGTCCCAAAGAGGATCGCCTCAATTGAGGTCGTGAGCTCAAATCCGATTCAGTTGACCCCTTTTATTGAACTTTAAAATGGAGGAGCTTTTCACGTACTTACGGACTTATAATTGATCCGAGAACTGCTATTTTTACGACTTTAAAATTGAAGAGAATTACTTAGATTTTGACGCATTAATAAAATTTCAATGACAATTATATTTCATTTTTAATTAATATTTCAGATATATACGGTGTTTAGAAGTTAAAGACTGGGCCCCGATTTGCGTGCGATCGAGATTCATCTCTATTCGACATATCTCGAAACAAATGAATAAAATACATACGATTTGACGTTTTTCACGAAAATCGGGGCCCTGGTGTTGAGTATGCAATGTGATTCAAAATACTATACTAACCATTAAAATATAAGTTCTGTAGCTTAACGATTATAGAAAGATGAAACAAATTTTGCTAGTTTTTAATTAGATTTTTTAAATGTAATAATAACAAAACACAGTTATAATATCAGCCATTACTTTAGAACTCGCTATTATCTAAAAAGAAAACAGAAGGGATTTTTTTTATCGAAATTATAATTTCATAAAATGATTTCAGACACTGCACATAACGAAATGTATTGCAGGCTTGTTGTAGATTTAGAATCAGAATTTATTGAATTCATGAACTTGTGGGCACAATACCCGACAAAGATTTTGCCAATACCAAAACGATCTCTATAAACTCGTACATAGAGCACATCTTCCAACGGCATGACGCGTGCGAATTTTAACTAATGATCGCATGGATGATATCATAGTAATTCAATAACTATTTACAGTCCTATTATTGACTCCAGTTTGAAACAAAGTCATTAATCCGGTGTCCACATGATTTCAACTGCTTAACGCCTTGAATACACTTTATAAAGCTGCATTCGTATTTGCGTTTAAGCGAAAAGAATATCGTGTTAACAGGGCCTACGGTAATAGGATTTACTATAAGCTTACACACTTCAGGTGTGTAGTTGCCAAGATAGGTATACGTTTCACGTGTTTAACAACGCTGTTAACAGAATTGATGAGAGCATTAACTGATGGGTTTGCACGCTTCTTTCACACTTGGTTTCAGTGTCTCCAGATGCACTGTAATTACAGTAGATTTACTGTAATTTCACTCTATCTACTGTACACTGTATTTATCTTAATGCAGTGTTAAAAAAGCACTGTAATTTTTGTTTGTTAGAATTCATTGTAATATTTTGAAAAAACGCAACGCATTTATGACTTTAGAACGAAACGACACGTTTTTTTTCGTTTTTTAATTATAGAATAATAAAATTACTCTGTGACACTCTGTCTACGGTTAGAATATAGTTAAATTCTTTATGATTCAGCAATGGGAAATACCCTTTTAACCAACTAAGATATTTAGTTATTAAATAGTCAGTTTATCAATAAGACCGTTAGACTGTGGTTTCCGTATGGATTTTAATTTGAGGCTTTTACTTTTAGCATGATAGTTCTATTATTTAATTGCAGTTTGCACTTAGATTTGTTTATGTCAGTTTAATTCTAAATTTAGTGAGATAAATGATATAAAGACAAAGAAAAGGAATCGCCTAATTACAAATAGGTACAATAAAAGGGAATGTTTTAGCACAGCAGGCCATAAAACGTCACGCAAACAATTGTGTCAATTTCAAGCCTGACGATAAAAATTGAAGGCGTTTAATTAAAACATGTTTAAGACCGAGCCAGCCTGTGGACTAAAACTAAAGGAAAGTGACAGTGACTAATAAAAATTATATTTTAATTTACTGTAATTTATGATAACCAACCACTGTAATTTTAATAAAAATACTGTATTTTTTTCTACTTTGCACTGTAATTTCAATTTATCAATCTGGAAACACGGCTTGGTTGGTACTGAAAATTAGTAAACACTTAAAAGAGAAAAGGTTTCTCCGATGCATTTTGCTTTACATAAAAGCGATTCTAAAAATATCTTTCAATTAACTTTGTTCAACCCGATATGGGAACAGGTCAACTTCGGTGTGGTTAAGAACCGTTGGTATTAAATATACAATCAACAGTAGAATAATTACGGTGTATTGAAGTTAACTATGTAACTAAAATAACTATGGAACACGATAACCTTACCGCCACGTGCTAAGTCGACGCTAGCGACATCTATCGGAAACATTAGTACTAAGTTAGGCTTACATGTACCTTAATATGGTTAACCTTTATACAAACTTCTTAATGTTTTACGTCTCGCACTAGCAGAGGGGATGATAATATCTTCGAGAGCCTTTCACGGCTATTTGACTTTAACGACACTTTTGGACGATATTGACTTAAATACATATTTGGAATCAGCAATTTTTTCTGCGTTGAATAAGTATACTCTGCTGTAAAGTTTAAAAATGTCGCTTAGGGCAAATAGCATTTCGCCCCTCGTTATTTTGATCTAAAAACAATAATACTGTTAAGTTACATCAAAATCCGTTAAGTAGTTTTGGCGTTAAAAAGAAACATCCATCTGTCCTCACAAACTTTTACATTAATAATATTAGTAGGATACGTTATACAGTTCGTTTTGGGTATTGGGAAAAAATTGGACGCACGCGGCATGACGCGCCTGTTTTCTCTACTACTACTACTATTACTACTACTATTACTACTACTACTACTACTACTATTACTACTACTACTACTACTACTACTACTACTACTACTACTATTACTACTACTACTACTATTACTACTACTACTACTACTACAGCCCTTTTAACGCCCCACTGCTGGACATGGGCCTCCCCTCAATGCGAGGGGGATTGCCCAAGGGATTGTTAATCACAGAACATATATACACACAAGTAGTAACCCCCAAATCAAGTTAGCTCTGTCACCATCGTTTCTAGCGTAATTTAATTACGTTGTCCTCGCTTTCGATGTGATTAACGAACGAACACAAGTGATTTACTACCCTGTCTGTCGCCCCTACTAATGTTGCAGGGTTCATTATTATTGAGATCAAATTCCCTACGATTTCTTAATTACTATTATTTTGTACTGACATGATTCCAAAATAAGCAAGTCTGGAACTATGTACTGGGGGTGATCCCAGTTACACCCACATTAAGCCACAAGTCATCTAACAATATCGTTGTGGAGTTGCTATAACTTATTTTTAGGGTTCCGTACCTAAAAAGGAAAAATACGGAACCCTTATAGGATCTCTTTGTTGTCCGTCCGTCTGTCTGTCTGTCAAGACCCTTTTTCTCAGAAACGCGTGGAGGTATCAAGCTGAAATTTATACCAGTGACTCTAGTCTGCAGTCCGTTCGTGCCTTAAAAAAATCAAACTTCTAGGTTTACGCAATCAAGAGATACGGCGGTTTATGTTGCATTTCCAGTACATTTGCACGGGAATCGAAAACCTATAGGGTACTTCCCGTTGAGCTAGAATCATGAAATTTGGCAAGAAGCAAAGTCTTATGGCACAAGTAAAGGAATAACTCCAAAAACTGTAAATGTATTGTTAGAAATATTTTTTTTTTGCGATTACAAACTTATTTTGTAGTTAGTTTGTATGGGGACACTAGTATACCAACTGCGAAGTTAAGTTTGTCTCTCTGTCCAGTTTATCTTTTCGTTAGAATAATGTTCGGTGCTTTCATAGCTTAGGTACGGTAGTTTCGGTGCGCGAGACCAGCTCGCACTTGGCCGGTTTTTAAGGCATGAAAACGACATATTTTTTCGATGGACATTGGACATTGTCACTTTGAAGCCATTAGACTGGTCATATTCTCCATTAATAGAATAGTTTCTTTCATGCCTTAAAAAAGAGGTCATAGTAAATCCACGACATTAGGGAAAATGGCTATTTCCAAAATTTACCGCTTACGGGAATCGAACCCGCAACCGTCCAGTCCAGAAATTAAAACGACCTATTCTTTGTAAATGGTTTGTACAGGCGTTATATATTGGTTTAATACTAACAAGGTTCGTAATAAAGAATTCACTGATTGCCTTTAAGTGCTACTTCTGAATGCGCTCAATTGGTACTTCACAATGGATTATTATCGTAATTGCTGGCTGTAGGCTTGCAAGCTGTCATTGTCCATACATTATTACACCCTTAACCATACCTTCCGCAAATGGTTACCATAAATATTCCATTGAAAACGTTTGACTAGGTTTATTTTAAAAATTCCCATACATTTCTACCTATGATATGTTATTGCAATTTATAATTAGTTTTATCTTCCTTTTGTCAAGTATCAACAAACCAATAAATAAATATCCCCAGACAATGGTCTGGTTGTTACCGGGATCGCCCATAGTCTATTGTACGGTACCCATACTACAAGCATTGCTTATAAGGTGTTTTCTGGCAATATTGATTTATTTACATAAGTATAATTTTACCAACGACTTAAGATCGACTTGTTCTTCATCTAGAACCGTGGGTAAAGGCTTAAAATCTCTCCTTTCGTCTCTGGACGATTGCCAACGTTGGCAAACACGAAATATGCCCTTTTAATACACTATGTAACATGATTAGAATAATTTATGTAATGCGTATCCATAAAATACAGTAAGAGCTTTTTGTTTTATTGCATCTGGAAATATTTGAGGGATATTTCCTATGAACATGTACATTTAAAGAGACCAAATTGACACAACTAACACGGCTAGCACGTACGCTAAGATGAGACTTATGGGTTATGTCGCACCAAATCTCTCTCTGACTTTCGTAATTAATACGAGAGAATGTGACTTTGATATATCAAACAAGTTGTCCTGTCACAAATCGACCCAGTGGGATGAGCACGTGCAGACTAGACTTCTGACACGGATTCGCTCGCTCGCTCTCTGTCTTATTTCAAAGGAGAGGAAGAGATAAAATTAACATATTGCGTGACATAAGTCTAGTCTTTTCGCACATGTTAAAACTACAGGAGGCCTAGCAATGACCGCTGTGTAGGCAAAATTTGAGATAACTCGTAATCGTTTCTGAGTCATACTACGTAGCGACATAGTGCGACATAATATACTTTTGGCGTGCATGCTTGCCCTACAGATTAAGGTCATTCTTACTTATAATAACCATAAAAGTTTGGTCTATTTTTAAGTGTAATTAGGGGGGAGTTTATGAGTTTGAGATTATGATCGTTAAGTGCTTCCATTAAGGATATTTAAACATAATTATAAAAACAAATTAACTACCTAAGTATATGATATTTTTAAATGAGATGCAACCTCTTTAACTGTTGGTCAAAAATACATTTGTAAACTTTACAAATCAAAAGTTGCTACCGAAGTGAACAAAATCTTAAATGTATTGAAATTAAATTATCTGATGAATTTTCAAGTGAAGAATTTCCACAATAAGTAATGTAAATTATGTAATGTAATTATACAATATAAATTTATAGTGTTGTAAGCCTTATCACTAAAAGAGTTCTCTACCAGGCAACCTAGATTATGTTATGAGACTCATGTCACATCTATAGATCTTGAAGTAACGAATATACGCTTATAGACTAGAAAGGGTGTCTAGGCTTATCAAGACCCCTGAGAAAATAACGTCACACCGAACCATGGTCCTGTAAAAAAGCTCAGTGACTTAATTTTCGAGACATATCTGACAGAAGAAAAGATAAAACTTCATGCTAAGCCAAAATCAGCTCGAATCAAACTTTCAAATTTCTTGAGAAAAAAACCACAAAAAAAACAACTTTCAAATTTGACACACCGAGCATTGTCTAGCTTGATGTGACGTCATTTGTTTGACAGATCGGACAGTTTTAAAACATAAAATTTATGTTTACGCGGCAACTTAGATCACTTGGCCCATGTTATGTCTATAGATTTTGAAGTAACAATTAGACTAGACAGAAGGGCTGGCTATTGAAAAATAATCTCAAGGCAAACAGTTCTGATCAAAGAAATGAACGAGATTTGCACTCCGTTTCAAAAGGTCTTTCAATTTAGTTACACTGAAAATTTGTAAGTGACCCCACTCTTTGTTTTCAGCCCTCTTGAAATAATTGAGGGGTCGAATCTGCAGTCTAGACAACTCAATGGGCAGATATAATGAATTCTCACCAAGTTTTAATGAATAGTTTTTTATGGAACCTCCACTTCCATTATGGAATACCTCCTTTAAGATTCCCTTTGTTCCCCAATTTATTGGAGATTATTTTGAAAGATTAATTGCGTCCGAATAACTCGATGTTGCAATAACAAATAAATAAGAGGACGTTTGGAATATCGAAATGGTTTCAAAACCGTAAGGCTGACACTTGATACTTTCTTCGATTGATGATTGCGATGACCCGTTCGTAGTTTAAAGAAATAAAAAAAAAAAAACAAAAGTACTTCCTTTTATAATGGCAAATACTCATCGTCTAAGCTTGTACGAGTCTTGCCTTGAATAAACTTTTATAGCTTATGACAACATTTATTTATTTATTTAACATATATATATTTTATTTATTTAACATATTTATTTATTTAACATAAACATATTTTATGTTGTTAACTTTTAACTGTTGTTTATAAGCTATGATATTATGTACAGAATAATTAGTCTATTTACAACACATAGGGACATCCAATTGCATGTTTGAGAATGCCAAAGCGATGTTTCGTATTTGTAAAAACATTGCCTCGCGAGTTATGAAGCCCTGGTATGCCCTGGGCATAAATATAAGATACATGGGTACGTTATATTCAATAGTCAATCTATATTTGATTCGATCAATATAGATGAAGTAATCACAATCGGCGCTCTACATTGTATCATTATGTACTGTTTCGATTTTAAACCCATCATAAAATATTTGCGGTTAACCCAGTCGTTTTCTCTAATTCGGTATTAATTTCAATAAAAAAGAACGCCGGGCCTTTTTTTAAACGGCCTCCACCTGTTACAGACAAATTATACGTTTGCGTCGCAACAGATTAATAAAAAATGTATCCTTTCTGTTTGGGCATAGGGTTTGTTGTACTCTGGCCGGTGACACTTTTTTGTGGTCAGTTTAAATATCGAACATAGTATTTATTTTTTTATTAAATGTTTTTTTGTTGTTTAGGTCGTTACTAAGTAGTTGCGAATTTGTTTTCTCTCTTAATGGACATATGATTAAGAAGAAAGTTACGTTCCATTCATTTTCGCATTGTAAAACTCTTCTAGCTAGTAAAATACCTATGTATTAAATGGTTTGTACCTACATAGAGTAGAATTGCACACTTACTTTAAATTACTATACAGGGTGCACCAGAAGTCCGAAATAATACTTTAGGTACATATACGGTAGCTCATATGTGGGTGCTTAGTGAAGACAGTTTATACCTAACTATCATAGTTTCTGACTTATAGACCTTTGAATATTTGTCACAGGTATCGTGTTCTGGCATCTGTGTACATCCATAACACTATTCGGCAGTGTAAACTACACATATGAAGGGCGTCTACCAATATTCACAAAACAGAACATGCAAATTTTACATAGAATTCGAGATATTACGAGTTTCAGAAATGGACGACGAAAAAAACGTTGGAAAAACATGGTCGAATTTCGATAAAAATTTATACCATTCTGTTGTATACCCGATACTGATGCCAACGTCAAAGTATTATTTCGGACTTCTGGACACCCTGTATTTCTATTATGTTAGAAAGTGTGTTGTACGTAAATATCAACGGCCATTTTAAATAGGTTGTAGAGATAGCTTGCATTTTTGAGACATCTTAGTAAAAATCAATTAAAACAGATTAATGACGAATTTGTGTAGCAATTTTCAACAATATATCGATTTATATATGAACGACAACACCTGCGTACTAATTTGATTCTTGGGGTACCAAAGAACAAAGTTTTATTTGCTATATTAACAATTTGTCATCTTATAACTCTCTTGTTGGGATCCTTCGATTTATTACTCCGAATTTAAGTACGTATTGTACGGTGTTTCCATTAAATAAATAAGACAAGTCATTTCAATGGTCGAAAACGTTTGCATGCCGCTTCGATATTTGGCTTTGGGTCTTTTGGCTACGTTTAGACCGCGCCGGATGCGTTTTTTATACCTCGGCTAAGTGCAACTCAAATATTGACCGAATGTGTTCCCCGCCGCTATTTTTCTAACAACCAATTTGGTTTTACGGGGATAATTCTTCCGTCACATTTTATCGCCATCTGGTCGTGTCGTTTTTAGGGTTCCGTACTCCAAAGGGTAAAACGGGAACCCTATTACTAAGACTTCGCTGTCCGTCCGTCTGTCACCAGGCTCTACTCGTGAACTGTTATAGTTAGAGAGTTGAAATTTTCACAAGTGATGTATTTCGGTCGCCGCTATAACTACAAATGCTAAAAAACAGAATAAAATAAATATTTAAGGGGGCTCCCACACAACAAACGTGATTTTATAGATAATGGGACGGAACCCTTCGTGCCCAAGTCCGACTCGCACTTGGCTGGTTTTTTGTCTGTAAAATGGTTTGTGTGAGCTTAGGTTGTAGACGTTTCTCATAGAAATATCTATTGGACGTATGAGACATGAATCTCGAGTAACGCCAATGCCAAAACAACTCTGTCTCAATGTGCATAAAGATTGTATTTCTTTTGTAAAATCCATGCATCAAAATTCGCACACGCTGTTAGTGTCATTTTGTTGTAGAATGAACTTTATGTTTGTGCTAATACAGTTCGTTTTGGTATTGGCAAAAAAAATACGCGCGTGGTTCGACGCCCCAGTGTACCTAAATCTAGAAGTGGAGTAAAAAAAAAATTGCATCTAATATTCTTTTTTTTTTTATTAATTGGTAATAGTACCCCAAAAATGATTTACATTTACATACCTACTCAATATTTTCGTTTACCATATCTATATATTGTTTTCTTATATTTACGCGAATACTATACATTGAAATAAAACTATTTTACGGATTTTATCGCGTTTATTTAATATTTTATTTTCCCGCCGTTTCGGCTGCTTTACTCAACTATGACATCAGGACGTCTAACACCTCAGTTCCCCCGTGACCATGGTTGCTGTAAAGCAGCCGAAACGTCGGGAAAATAAAATAGTAAATAAACGCGATAAAATCCGTAAAATTGTTTTATTTCAATGACCATATCTATGTTTACCTATTACCCGGAGACTATGTAAAGTAAAAAAGTTTAGATGATGCAAATACATTTCCACAAACTTTTTATTAAAAACACGCAACATTCCTTAGAAAGAAACACTTTTAAAGTGACTATTGAATTACATTATAGGTACACAAAGAAACAATCAGCCACAATTGCGTTATGAAACACTTAAGCCCAAATGAGATGATGTAATTACAATAAAAAATTCGCACAGTGTCCCCAGTGGGCCGAAAACCGGTTTTTCTGGACAAAAACTAACTCGCTTTTTTACACCGCAAACCGTAATGACAGAAATCGTGCACCTATTTCACTCCGCCTCAATCGATGTTCTTTGTTGCCAAATTGAGGTTTTCCCGACCTTGTGACATTAAAAAAATGCTTAAGACCAAAGTAGAATACTTTCCCTTTGAAGTTTTAAGTGTCTGTTTCGTAACTTAAAGCTATTTGGATTTGTAATTAAAATTAAGAACTTTTTTCGTGTCGCTGTGTCTGTTTTTACTTTTTCTCATTGAGTCTCCTTCGTTTTAAAATATAGCACTTGTTATTATGAAGAGAATTAACATTATTTTCTTTATTTAAAGCATGCCAAGATTTGAATTTCCCGATAATGTTGCCATGTTGAAATTATAAATCTACTAACACAAAAATTATGAGTACCTCATCATCCAAATGTTAAAGTAAGTTAAGATATCGTATATAGGTCTTATTACCTTCTCAGTATCAACGATCAAATAGCCGCCTCGTGTCGAGACTCGTCCTAAATACTCCGTAACCATTGCTCGGAACTAAATGCCACGAGAATAACGGAAAATAATGTTAGTCACTTTTTTATCTCATTAATGGCGGAGAGGTATTTATCTCCTCATGTCGTCTCCGGCTACCATTAATACATGTCAAAACGGACTTCTCCACTGTCGTCGGCTCTCAAGGGACTTTTGTGTTTCGTTTTGTCCAGTGACGTTTCGATTTCGAACCACTGTGTATTGTCTTTTTGTAAGGGTTGCCGCTTGTGCGGTATTGTTCTGCGGATTTTAAGGATCATGTTTTTGTAAGGGACATTTAATTTAGTAAGTATTATGTTTTATCATAACATTTTTGGTGCCGGACTTAGTGGCCAATTAAAATAAGACCTAATATTTATACAAGAATAAAGTTTTATATAAAAAAAAAATAATAGGCAGAAGAAGGCCAATTTTTTAGGAATTTAAATCGTTTATAAAAGATAAAATTGGCATAGTTAAATCAACAAAAGTATTATTAACGAGATTTGCAAATAACTTGACTAAACCACCTCCTAACTTGCCTTTCTGATAACCGCACTTACTATAAGTATCATAAATGATAGCTTATTTTCCTCTATCTTGATACGTCAATAGTTTAAAGTCGTGAACCGGTTTGAACCGGCCCAGGGGTGGTAATTAAAGTAATGAAGTCTTTATGAAATACGTAGGTAAAGGCGCCTCAATGTAACGGTTACTTATCTTGACTTATGATCGCCTGGTACATAAGAATCGAAGTCGATTGTAGTACATTGACTCAAATGATGGCGGCATTAAGGAATTTACTTGTAATACTTTGATTTAAAAAAAAACTGTGGTAAAAAACTTTGATAAAAAAAGCAGTGGTAGCCTCGTGGGCAAGAACGCCCGCCTTGAACGTAAGGGGTGCAAGTTCAAATCCCAGGCCCGCACCTCTCAGATAATTTTCATGTGCGAATGTCATTTTCAACAATGATTACCACTTGCTGAACGGTGAAGGAAAACATCGTGAGGAAACCTGCACGTCTATAGAAAGACGTGTGAAGTTCACCTACCCGCACTGGGCCAGCGTGGTGGACTATGGCCCAAATCTCCCTCGTATTGAGGGGGAATGTGCCCGGTATAATGGCAATAGGCTCGCCCCCTATTACATTGGGACCAAAATACATCGGCGAAGTGTGGGCGCACTACAGTGCACCTCTGCCTACCCTTTCGGGGAATACAGGCGTGATGATGTATTTTTATTTAACTTTGATTTTATAGTATTGACATTCGTAATTAATAAGCGTTAAAACTTAAAAAAAAATATAAATAAATAATGAATACTTTTCATATATTATTCATATAGAGCACGTTATAAGTAGTTGATTTGCTAAAAACCGTAAACAAAAATCGAAAACAGAAAATATTAACGCCGACCAGAAAGGTAATCAGTTCACTGTGCAATTTTGGCCCATCAATTGTTTGGCAAAAAAAAAAATTGATACTCAATAATTTCGAAAAAATCTCATTTTCATGTCGCAATAAAATCAGAGACAGAGCATGTCGCAATAAAATCGTGATAAATTTATCCAACTCATTTCGTTTCTAACACAATAGGTGATAAAACGTGCAATAAAATGGTATAGAATGAAAATCTTTTCGCGATTAACGTAGTCAAATGAGATGTAGGTACGCCTATACACGGCGGAGCGTGGCGGGGAATTTATAATAAAGTCATCTGCATAATAGGTAGTAGTTTCGGCGGCAGGAATATAGTTACCTGCCGCCTAACCACTTTTTTTTTTTAAAGACACTGTTGGCCGTGAGGTGGCCTTTACAGCTTTACCGGAGGAGTGGCGAGCGCAGAATGCACTCCAACCAAGGCCTTAAGGGCGGAAAGGGGTGGCAACTGGCTCAAGGGCGCCACAGAGGGCACGACCTCGGCTTGGACATTTACCGTGAGGGGAGAGGTAGTGCCTGCGCTCCTAGGTGCAAAGATGCACCTACGTTAGCCGCCTAACCATCTACACCGCAGTATTGTTCTAATATTACTTGTAGCGAATTATTAAAATAAGCTTAAAACAATACTCCTAGAGGTGGTCGTAAGCACCCTATCGACTTACCAACAACTCCTAGACATTTTTTTTTTTTATGAGATAGGGAGGCAAACGAGCAGACGTTTCACCTGATGGTTAGTGATCAACGCCGCCCATGGACACCTGCAACACCAGGGGCATCGCAAGTGCGTTGCCGGCCTTTAAGGAATGAGTAGGCTCGTTTCGTTAGCAGTGGTAGCCGAGTGGTCGAACGCACGCTTTGCAAATCAAAGTGTGCAGGTTCAAACCCCAGCTCGCACCTCTGGGATTTATGTGCGAATCTCATTTTCATCCGAGATTATCACTTGCTATGAAACGGTGAAGGAAAACATCGTGAGGAAACCTGCACCTCTTAGGGAACTTGTCTAGTTCTCGATAGATGTGTGAAGTCTGCCAACCCGCACTGGGCCAGTGTGGTGGACTATGGCCTGAAATCCTCCTCACATTGAGGGGAGGCCCGTGCCCAGCATTGGGACGTTAAATGGGCTGTAGTAGTAGTAGGCTCGTTTCTTCGAAGAAACCTTTGTCGCATCGGTCCGGGAACACCGCTGCACGAAGTTCATTCCACAGTTTGGTGGTGCGAGGGAGAAAATTCCTGGTTTAATATAACTAATTAATATAAATTGTTTACTATACGTCTTTTAACGTCCCACTGTTGGGCACGGGCACCCCTTTAATACGAGGATGGTTTAAGCCATAGTCCACCACACTGGCCCGGTGCGGGTTGGCGGACTTCACACATCTATCGAGAACTAGTCAAGTTCCCTCAGACGTGCAGGTTTCCTCACGATGTTTTCCTTCACCGTTTCTTAGCAATTGATAATCTTGGATGAAAATGCGATTCGCATTTAAAACCCAGAGGTGCGAGCTGGGGTTTTAATACAATATAAATTAGATTTTTCTACAGTTACTATGTAAGCTTGCCTTAAAGCTATGGTTTCTCCCTTCTACCCACAAAAATATTAACTGGATAATTACTACGACCATATAAAATATGAAAGCATTCGAAAATGTTGCTATTCCTGAATCATTTCTATTCAACTTATATTCTTCTTGAAAAGTATATAAAATTAAATAAACCTTATTAAGATCGTAAGGCTCCCAAAGTCACTTCACTCGCCACACTCTCAAAGTATTTAATCCTCGTCTCGTTCGTGAAGTGTGCCATGAAATATGGCAGCATTAATCCGAGAACACGTTTTATCTATGCAGAATGCGCCAGGTGTCCGCCCACCCCTCTAGTATCTATCATGTCGATATCAAGTGCTACCAGAGGCAGGATGACAAAAAAAAACGATTTGCTAGTGTTGTAACTTTGAGATGTAAATAAATTAATGGTTCCGCACAATAATTTTTTTATCAGTTGTAGCCAAGTGGTCGAACGCACGCCTTGCAATCAAAGTCAGCAAGTTCAAACCCCGGCTCGCACCTCTGGGTTTATGTGCGAATCTCATTTTCATCCGAGATTGTCACTTGCTATGAAACGGTGAAGGAAAACATCGTGAGGAAACCTGCACGTCTGAAGGAACTTGACTAATTCTCGATGTGTGAAGTCTGCCAACCCGCACTGGGCCAGCGTGGTGTACTGTGGCCTGAATGCCCCTTGCATTGAGGGGAGGCCCGTGCCCAGCAGTGGGACGTTAAAAGGGCTGTAGTTAGCACAATATTTTTTTTAACTCGAGCATGGTGACTTCCTTTGTTTTTCGGGAATGAATGAAATGATGAAAAGTTAATGGAATAATATTGAAGAACCTGCACCTGTGATTAGCAGGTATTCAACCAATGTCAAATCTAGGACAAATGCAATCAATATTCGTTATAAATAAAACGGGGGAAATGAATGTGATTAAGGTGGCGACTTTAAAATGGTCCAAATACATATTTCCAGTTTGTCATAGGTCAGTTAGTATGTTTTTTTGTATAAAGATTTACATACAAAGACTAGTAGTTACATTAGGCCCCTTCCAACAAATAGTTTTAGGAGTGAGCTTACGTCAATCGATTAAGGACAGGGGTGGGCATTGAACCCGGAACCCTTCATTTTGCTTATCCTTTTATCTACTGACGTATATAGTTCTAGTGCAATCTGTCAAGCTATCTCCTGTTATAATATGCTTTTTTCTCATTGATTGAGCGGACGTCAACGTAGCCTTATGAGGTCCTGAGTTCGATTCCTATAGCACGCAAAGCGGTATAATGATTTTTTGCTTGTAAAGAAATTACAGGCGACAGCTTAAAATTTGAAAAAAAAAAAACTACAATCAACACATGAGTGGACTTAATAACTCTTCTGTACTCAAAGTATTTTATAAATTTTAAATTCAAATTAACGTAAATTAACAAATTTGAACGTGGAAATCCAAAGGTCCCGTTGTTTACGGAACCCCAAAGCCCCCTCGTTACAGATAAGAAGATGTAAATTACATTGGGAGGGTGTTTAAACGAATCTGCCGAAGCACTGCTCTTGAGGTAAATTGATGTTTCAGCAGGCCATCAGCCGATCAACGTACATGCCTTAATGATGACATTACATTATATATTCAGCGGAACCCATGTAATTCCTGTTAAGATTTTGTCGTCAATTGGACCTTAAGAAGAGTGGGATATTTAAAAAAAACAGACAGACAGCGAACTAATCCTACATGGTTTCTTTTTGACGTAGGGAAGCCTAAAAATGGGTACTATTTGATTTTACTCTTATCGATGTCAAATTAAACTATAAGTGAAGTATATTTGACAGAACATATAGCGGTCTTGCTCATATATCAAGACCGTAACGAAGACGACAATACGCTTAATTTAGTCAATTAATTAATTTAATTTTAAATTACAAGGTTTCATTTTTTTTTGTCCCAACTTTAACTGTTAGCTTCTTTATTTCACTGATCGATTTTATTATATCGATAATATTACCTCATATTTTTGTTAGGATTAAGTACGATTAATTGATTTTTTAATTAATCCGCCTTCTGACATTTTTTATGTAAATAATTTTTTTTTTTTTTTTGTTCTAGGTACTTTTGCTGGATCAATATTCAAGAATGTTTCTTTTGGAAAGATAGTCTCAAAAAGGTATGAATTTTGTGAAGCTTAGTATTAATTAAGTCCGAATTCATATGGATTGATCGTAAAATAAACCCTACGTAGAAAGACTCTAAGGGCCAAGATAGCAGAGTACAATCTAGGTGGCTTTATAGGGCGATATTAACAATAGTGTCTTTGTACCTACGCTTATCGATTCAGCACAGTGGCACACAATGCCCCTGGGGTGGACAAAATGGCCATTTGGACGGAAATAGGATGAGATAATTTTATATCGCTGGAAATAAAGAGGGCTTGTGGACCTACGTAACAATGGTTTTAAGGTATAGATACTTAGTACCTATAGCCGTAGATATAGTCATTAGCGCTCAGCCCCCCACCTAGGGTTGCCAACTTTTGTTAACAAAAAAAACCGTATAAAATGGTTTCGATAGGAAAAAAAAAGAGTATTTGGAAGAAAAAAAAATATTTTTCAAATTTTATGTTTTATATTGCCTCAAAATCGTATTTTTGTGGACATTTAGAACATGCTAACTCTTAAAATGTAACTTCTTTAAATGTTCAAAGCTTGTTTGATAATCAAAATTTAAATTTCACAGTAAAGGTTGGAAGTAAGTATTTCCACATACTTTATTGGTATTCAAAAGTATAAAGTATAATTACCAAAAATAAAGTAGGATACTTTATTATAAAGTCTGGTTGGCAACCCTACCCCCACCACCTGTCTTGCAGCAATGTTTTTTATACTTTCCGATTTTTTGTCAGTTAACTCAGTACAAAATCTGTCCAATACATTGAAGCAAGTGTAGGAACTTTAGGAAGGTGGCGCCCGAGTAGCACCCCTTCTTCGTCGATGTACTCTTGGCAGAGCAGTCGTGGTCATGTGCAATCGACGATAGATTTGATGGTCCTCCTCCACCGGTCCCGAACCGATGTCTGGCGGACGCATTCATTAAGAGGGGTCTTAGTCAGCGCTTTAATTTGGTCAGTCCATCGCATGGGGCTACGTCCGCGAGGTCTGTTACCATTGACCCTGCCCTGGACAACAAGTCTTTCCATGGTATCTGCTGGTCGCCGTGACACATGGCCAAAGTATCGGAGGATCCTGAGCTGTACTGTGGATGATAGTCTCTCTTTTATTCGTAACTCGTTTCGAGTAGCACCCACAACCGACGAAAGTACATGAAAAGATGTATGACTGTGGATGAAGCGAAAGAGGTATGTCAGGATCGTACCATGTGGCTAGTAGTATCGGCCTACCCCTATGGGATACAGGCGTGAGTATATGTATGTATGGACTATTGAAACAAAACAGTTTAAGAGGTGGTGGTAAAAACACACTGGGCGGATGAATTTCGTAGATATTTTTATTTTTGAAAATGTACCTTGTGTTAATATTTATAAAGAATCTCGATGGTACATATAATAAAAATATAACATAAGCAAGGTACATAATTAAGCTATTTATTATCTGCGAGCTCGTGATCACCAACTTATTATCATAATTCGACCCTACATCTTGTATACAATACTTTATTTTATCTTATTAATTTCCAATTTACATAATTGCTAATGTAAATTCAAACGTAATTGAGTTATATAAAGTAATTATCAATAATATTTCCTTTGACATATTATATTATACGCATTAATTTATGTTAATTACCTACTTGTTAATTGTGCCCTGTGAGTTATCTATTACTTATCCCCCCGCATAGTGGGGCGTCAGGACGCGCGTTGTTTTTTTCCAATACCAAAACGAACCGTATTGACATACAGATAAAGTTCATTCTTCAACGGAATGACATGGACAACGCGAGCGACTTTAATGGGCGTGGCTTTTACCACAGAAATTTAATCTTTATGTATATTACACACAGGGTTAGTTTTTATATTGGCAAAATTTGGACGCCCCAGTGTGCGTGGAGATTTAATTGCTCGGGTTTAGATAATCCAATCGCACAGTGGTACGAAGTACGAACATGTCATAACTAAAATTATTATATTAAATTGTTTTCACGTATGTTCAAATGCTATAATGTAAATAGTATCAGTGAAAGCAATGTCAGAATGTTTAGAAAAAATACTATCAATGTGAGAATATCTTATTAATAGTGACTACTAGAAAACCCCAAACTAAGCTAAATGCTTGTATTAGAAGTGGGCTTCTGTCAATATTTTATTGGCCAGTGTAGGGATCCAACCTGGAACCTCTCCGTTTAGAGGGCGGCTCGTCTAACCACTACACTATTGACATAAATTATGAATACTACCTATTAATTTCAATTTATTTTTGCTTAAGTCCACCACATATTCTCAAAATTGTAAGTCGTGTAATATACAGATGCTGAGATTCGTGTCTGTTGAGTCATAGGGGAAAGACAAGTCGTCTTTGAAACCGCACGAATTTGATCGAAAGCAAGATCCTAGTCTGGAGTCACAAATAAACCGATTAGACTCCATATTAATAACCTTCAAGACAGCTCAGTAGTTAGGTCTCTAGGCTCACCACTACAAGATGTGGCCTACCTAATTTCTGGGTCGGCTCATCTCAGACACAGGCCGGTTACCTAAGCCACTCAAACTAAATTACTCCGGCTACTTGGTAGCAAATTTATTTGGAAACTTCACCACGTTACATGGTGAATGATTAAACAAGTGAACAAGTTGCGTTAATAAAACTGCTTGTTGGAGTTCGCTGGTAAAGTTTCCTAAGAATTTCAGCTTAGTACGTATATAATGAATGTTTTACGCCAAACGCTTATCGTTAATGTATAGAGAGTTTTAATTATTTTATGTTTGGTTCGAAAAAAAAGAAATGAGCTCCGTAACAAAGACTGTAGACGGGCTGAAGACAAAAGGTTAACTATTTAATCAGAAAAGTTTTTGATTTAAAATCTTTCACTTTCCAACTCTTTGTTTGCATTTCTAGCCTGCAATAATTATGATAGTTATTGGATTTCCTCTGCTTATTATACTTGAACTTTAATAAACTTTTGAATACGGAAATAATAAATTCTAATATTATATAGTACTTACCATACCTTGTAACATTCGTCTTATTAAAGGTCATTCAACTCGAAGGTAACGAAAATATCTGAAAGAAATTGCCAAAACTTTTTCTCCATTCGTATTTCCTTCGCCAACCTACATTTAGGACGAAATAACTCAAGTGAAAATTCACAAAAGTTGTCAATAACCGGCAAGTGGGTCTTCGAACACCTAAATATATGTCTCCGCGCGCACAGTGGGTGCAAACAGCCGATAGCGCGGACAAAAAGATTCCACCTTATTGTGAGCGCGGCACAATGCCCCGCCGCTAGAAAGGAGAACTTGTAATTACTATTTTCCTACCGACGCCTTTTCAGGGGAGTCTATTTTTCAGAAAAATGGAATATACGTGAAAAGGGCGGCTTCTTTGTTGGGCCCATCTCATATCTTTGGTAACATCACCTACAGTATAAAACTGCGAATCCGGCTAAAAGCTAATCATACTAATGTGCTCTCCATCTTTTTACTTCTTGCTTTTCCCAAGCCAGCGCCCAACACGTCGCAGGGATATTTACTGTTGAAAATTACTCTAAAGCATGGCCATCTAGGTCGCCCGATGTGACATTAACAGCCTAATTACATTGTGCTTGACATAACTATAATATGTCGACCATAAAGTTTTGTTAAGCAAATACAACTGGATTTTCATGTATGTTAATCATTATTTATTAACATCAAACTAGATGCGGACGATAGAGACATTATTACTCCCAATACGCGAGAACTTAAGCAATCTATTTGGAGTGTTATTACAGAAATTGGTAGGTATAAACTATTAGCACTCAACGCAACGATCATTGGTCGGTATAATCACATAAAAGAAACGCCGGCGAGCGAGCCCCTCAATATTTACTAGAATAAAGTGTTCTTCAAAGACCAAATGACAGGAATGAGCCGATGTCGGGAGCGAGTGAGAGGCAGAGGCTATTTACCTCGATGGCACATCTGTAATTACTGTATAGCATATACGAGAGTTAAAATATCCCGTCGTTTTACTTGGAATTTTGTCCGCGCGGGTCAGGCATAAGTGCCACCGGGCGCCGGGCGATTATCAACTGTACGCTATAACGAACCGCACTTGCGACTAGCTTGTTTAGACAATTTTCATTACAACCAACTTAAAATATACAAAATGGAAGCTTAAAATTGTGGCGATAAATTCAGAGGTCAAAAGACATTGCGTCGGCCGTACTAGAGAACAAAAAAAACATCAACAAGCTACTTATTACCAATAAAATTTTGAGAGAACAACTCGTAAGTGGCATTTAAGTGTCAGTCAACTGGTGTTTAGGCTGTTATGGGTCGGGCGCGGGGCCGGCCCGAGGCAGACTGGTTTGGAGCGAAGCCGGTTGGGTAAAGTGTAGCGACTTAGTAACTCGGTATGGATACCCCTTTGTGGGCGCATTCCGATAGATACGAACCCCGGCAGACTGAAATGTGGATAATGAACAGCATTTATTGTGATTTGTGTGGCATCCCTGTTGGGAACTAGATATGCAAGTCTGCATCTTACAATCTGAGGATTTATACTCCTATATCTCTTTAGCGGCGCTGATGTGAATAAATACTACTTAAGGGTAATGTTGTTGCGGACTATGATAGCCAAGTTAGTCAAATGCTCGATTTGGAATCAAGGAGATTGTGTTCGATATAATTTCTCATCTTTTAAGTAAAACTAGAGATAATTAAATACCTAACCAGTTTCAAAAGATGTTACGCCAATATAATAGTGACGTTTCTCTTAGTTTTGGAACCCAAATAGTTGCCCGGATCTTCACCTTTTTATCCAGACCGTCAAGACGTATCTACTCGCATTGCAAAAGTAAATCCGATAACCCCATTTATATCGTGAGATGCGTTTGTACCGCGAATCTCAAGTTATTCGCCATTAAAACGCCTCGGAACACGCAACGTTACGGCCAAATTCGGCAGTTTTACGACTCCCAGATAGGGTTATTTATACCGGGAGTTTTATTTAATAACGTTATCCGAACCGGCGTGTCGTTGAAGCCATTAATGCTTGTCTTACCTGTATATTTTGGATGTTTTAAGATACCTTATGTCATGGACTTTGTTTTGTATGGCTTCGCTTTCGAGATTAAAGCATTACTTCAATTTTATTGACTCATAAACTTCTTTATCAATGTTATTTTATTGTTTCTGAAGTAATCACATGGAATGCAATTATACTTTTATTCAAACTAGTTCAAAGTTGACATAATATAGTCCCTGAATGTTCCTAAGTCTACCCATGCCCACATAACTCATAATAATAGCTCATATCCTGTTATCCAGCAGTGGTAGCCGAGTGGTCGAACGCACGCTTTGCAATCAAAGTGCGCAGGTTCTATCCCCGGCTCGCACCTCTGGGTTCCATGTGCGAATCTCATTTTCATCTGAGATTATCACTTGCTAAGAAACGGTGACGGAAAACATCGTGAGGAAACCTGTGTGCCCGGTATAATGGCAATAGGCTCGCCCCCTATTACATTGGGACCAAAATACATCGGCGAAGTGTGGGCGCACTGCAGTGCACCTCTGCCTACCCCTTCGGGGAATACAGGCGTGATGATGATGATGTATTATTATATCCTGTTATTCCGACTTCCTCGTGAGTCTTAATACAATTTACTGTAATCACATTAGCTGTAATGACATCAACAGCCCGATATTATTCATGTGAGTACTCATTTTATACGGCTTTCATTTTAGTACAAAAAAAATTGTACGATGAAAAAAAATTTTGTGAAGTCGCAATTAAAATCTCGTCAGTAGAAAAAATAATGCACCAATAAAAACATTTTTCAATCTGTTTTTTATTAAACCCATCTAAATGTAGATTTCGCTTGTTATCTAAATCCTAATCTATCTTCTGAAAGCGGTCCATATCTTTTAAAATAGTTCATCGAACTTCTTACCATTCCCATCGCGTTTAGTAAGTACAAAGGCAATTTTTTTTCATCCACTCTTAACCGTACCATAATCCCATTGTGTGGTATTTAAACCCAGTACACGTTGCTATGAAGATACCCATTGTTTATGTAGTTTAAAATTCATGAGACGCCATATAATTTTGTCCATAAAATTATAATTTGGGCATTACGCACCACTGTGCATAGTTTATTTGAATAAATACTTTTTGAATTTGTTGAAGAATTTTGCCGACCTTTGAAATTCTTATACAATTTTGTTGCATTAAAAAAAACAAAACATCATATATGTTTCATTTATTGTTTTTAAACCGCCCCCCCCCCCCTCCCCTCCCGCACACAGGGGCGTCAAAATGTTTGCCAATACCAAAATGAACTCTATTGTCTCATACAAACAGTTCATTTCTCAACGAAATGACATTGACAGCATGTACTAATTTAGACGCGCAGGGACGTGGCTTTTACCACAGAAATTCAATGTTCATGTATATTGACACAAGGTTCATGTTGTTATTGGCAAAAAAATTACGCGCAGCGTTTGAAGGAGGACTTTAAAGGTATCATCGATTAATTAGCAATATAATCGATTAAATCTCTTTTAGTTACATTGTTAGACTAAATTTTGTATTTCATTAAGAGGTGGAACAATAAAGAGTTATCTATCTATCTTAATACTTGTCACATCACTCTTAAATTGTTATAGCACGTAATTCAAGCTACACGTCTAAAAGTTATTTTAAACTCTCGAAATTCAGATTTAACAGCACTATTATAACTCCGGATGTTTCGTTTAAACTAAACACGGAACATTTACAAATATGAATGTTATAAACTCTAAATTAACCGGTTAAGAGCGAATAACGCTTAATCTGTGACTAGGCATTAGGTTTTATAGTATTCATCTAACAAGATCATTCCGTAAGTAATATACAGGGAGTATTAGAAGTCCGAAATAACAATGTACCGTTTGCATAAGTATAGTTTTTATCGCCGTCCATTTTAAAATATCTTTATTTCCCGACTTGGGCAGATAGCTGATATTATATCGAGTACTAGCGGCCCGTCCCGGCTTCGCACGAGTGCCTAATAAAGCTTTCTTTCTTTTGAGTAAATTCGTTACACACAAAAATACTAATCTTTCCTCTTTATAATATTAGTATAGAGTATAAATAAGGTAATTTTATTTTTGAAAACATATTTGGTGTACCTTAACTCCACGCGGATGAGTTAGCGGGCCTAACTAGTTTTATATAAATTCTATTACGCCTGAGTCCCCAGAGGCATAGTCAGAGAAACACAGTTGTAGGTAATTGGGCGCCCATAGTG
The DNA here is from genome assembly GCA_914767695.1 of Ptilodon capucinus. Lineage (NCBI taxonomy): Eukaryota > Metazoa > Arthropoda > Insecta > Lepidoptera > Notodontidae > Ptilodon > Ptilodon capucinus. Next base: position 5,031,568 of record OU611831.1, read on the forward strand.
CACAATGTGCCTATAAATGGCGAGCCTATTGCCATTTCACAACTACTTCTGAGACCATACAGTAACCAAAACCGCATAAAATCAAAACGCGTTGTTTTCACAAGCCAGTATTTTATTACCGTCTATCGTGCATAATACAAATCGAAATGGACATTAAAATCGTAAACAATGCTTAATGCTTTCATCTCTTTTTGAATCACGCGATCGCCACCAATAAGAAAGAGATCGCAATACTTTATAGTGGGTCGCGATGCGAGATCGGTGCAGCCAAAAACATTTATTACGGGCCATCAATTTTTTTAAATACCCATGTAACGTGACACCACAGGAACAAATGGATGTAAGACAGGCGTAAAACGTGTCTGCGACTCACGGTGGGTCGGTTGTTACGCGGTCAAAACATATTTTTTTCAATACCAATTTGGATATTCTTTTATACATCATCACTCCTGTATTTCCCGAAGGGGTAGGCAGTGCAGTCACACTTCGCTGATGTTTTTGGTCCCAATGTAATAGGGGGCGAAACTATTGCCATTATTTCGGGCACATTCCCCCTCAATACGAGGGAGATTTGGGCCATAGTTCACCACCCTGGCCCAGTGCGGGTTGGTGAAATTTACACGCCTAGACGTGCAGGTTTCCTCACGATTTTTTCAGGGAAGATCTCACGAAGACCAAGGAAATTTCTATAATTTGCCACTGGCGGGAATCGAACCCACAAACATTCGGTGCAGTGAGCCAGCCTACGCTCAAATTACTAGACCAAGCAGATAACATCCGTAAGATACATCGCCGAAATGTGGGGGGGGCATTGCAGTGCACTTCTGATTGCCCCTTCGGATAAATACAGGCGTGATGATGTATATATATAATACATACTAATTATTTATTATCGACGCACTAAATAGTAAAATTTATAAAAGCGTAAGTGCTCGCGATAGTTTCATCGTAAAATGTTTTTTTTTCAAAGTTAAAATATGTAAGGAACCAATATTATAATAGGTTATAGTAATAACCGTTCTGGGGAAAATAAAAATAGCTTCGAGATTATGTTTTATAGTTCCTAAGCGAGTTATATGGTTGCGGTAATTGAGTTATCTGCAATCATCGCGAATTAAGCTTTTATCCAAGAAAAAAAAATGGTTAAAACTTAGTACTCATTATTTTTGCAATTTTAGTTTTATACATTAAAGTATCCTGCGTATGCGAACGATCACTATTGATAATACTTTATTTACCATAATACTACTTTAGACACGAATCATGATTGTAAGATAGTAATATGCAGAAGAGATTGAGTCAAATTGTATTTGAGTCAAGAGATTGAGTTCGTTTTGGTCATAGATAAATAATTGGTCTCGCGATTATTTTATCTATGGTTTTGGTATTGGAAAATATTTTGACGTTCGAGCGTTGACGCCACAGTGTGCTGGGGGCTTAACAGTCAACAATCATGCAACACTTTAAATTATGAATGAATGGTAAAAATGATTATTAAAAATTAATTAAACATGTTTTTAAGGACACTGAAAAAATAAAGTTTCTTAAGAAAGTGTCCTTATTTTAGCTTGTACCATACGTCCTGCCGTTAAGAATACGTATAGCTTTCTTAATTAATGTAAACTTGTGCACACAGTCAATTTTCAAAGCGTGTTGGCTAGAAGCAACTCGGCCGATCATAAAATTTGAACGTTAAACCGTAATAGCGCAGTCACAAGCTAAATTAGCGATGCGTGGCGTTTGTCAGGGCGAGTTTTACGATTCACGTGACCGAATGCGATCGGTGAAGTCCCCTTGCACACACGAGCGTCTAAAATTCGTTCTTGCCCGCGAGGCTACCACTGCTTATATAGCACAACAATATCGCGCACCATACAAAGCCAATATAGTACAGTACAGTGTGAACGTGGCCATAACAATGTATGCTGCGCGATATTGTTGTGCTATGAGCTACATACGATATGCTATTATATTATAGCGCAGTCTGAAACCCGCTTAATTCAATACAAACTATACATACACGATGAAAAATTTATGTCAATGTACATAAAGATCGAATTTCTGTAGTAAAAGCCACGCCCCAATGCGTCAAAGTTCGCTCGCGGTGTCAATGTCATTTCGTTGAATATTGAACTTTTTGTGTGAGTTAATAAAGTTCGTTTTGGTATTGGATAGAAAATCGACGCGTGCGAACGACGCTCCTGTGTTTGGGGCTTAGCGTTTGGACCAGTGGGGGGATGCGGGAACTGGTTTTCGATTGGCCATGGTATTCGATTTACGAAGTTGTATCGACTAATTAGAAGCATAAAATTCGAGTAATTTTCATCTTATTTTAAACATCGTCAATCTGTTTTTTAAATGTCCTCAAAAAAAGAGAAGGTTCGTAATTTTTTTTCAGATAATATTTTCAATTGGATATTCTTTGTTAAGTTTATTTTATTTAATAAATCATATAAAGAATCTTTGGTGATAACATTTTTTATTTAGATAAAAATAACACAAACATATTATGTTAATAATATGTGTACATATTATTAACACAATTCTAAATCGCTTACGAAAGATATTTAGGCACTAACATTATTTTTATTCGATCCTGAAAACAATCTTTCACGATTTCATTGTGGGTTCTATTTCCATTCGATTCATTCAACAAACTTAGTGAACGATTCTCGTACACCCCTAGCTTAAACGTGCCCTGGTCACGTGGTGTATTTATTTTTGGGGCTGAAGAGGGTCCAGCGTCCGAATTAATTACAGATAGGATTAGAAGATTAGCGAGGTTTTTTCTGTAGAAGTGACACGTCACGCGCAAGCGATGGCTGGATAACAAACATCGAAAAATGTCTGGAATTAAAACTCATTTTGGTCATATGTTAATCAGGAAACGCCATTCCACGACACAGATAATAATGACGCTTTTTTTTTTGTTTAATTTTAAGACGTAATTAAGCTGTTCTCGACAACTGCATCTTGCATACTTAAATTACCTAAAATTTATTGAATGGTTGCTTTCATACAAATATCGGTACTATGTATCGTCTTAAAATCTTCTTTTTTTTTAATTTTTACACTTTTAACGTTCTGCAACATAAACTAAAATCTATTTTAGAGTACGTACTTTGTCCAGAGCATCCAAAAACAAATAAAATAAAAACAAGATTCCTTTTGAGAACGTCAAATGCCTATGCTCGTGCGCAATAAAGGCTATGACGCTTTGTGGAGACCTCTGGTCTCACAAAATACACTTACCAGATCAAAATTTTTGCCAATATCAAAACGATATCTATGTCAGTATAGATAAAGATTAAATTGCTATGGTAAACGCCACGCGGCTTAAAGACACGGCCTCGCGCTTACAATGACATTTCGTAGTAGAATGAGATTTGTCTATGCGTCAATACAATTCGTTTTGATATTAACAAATCTTGACGTTTCTGTGTGTCAGGGAATTAACTTCATACACTAGATTAAAAACTCCACTGTCCAAGTTACAAAAGAGCTTCGTAAAATGCCGTATACCGCGAGACACCGTTGCCAACACTAGCATTTAATAATACCTTTAAAACCCCTCTGGAGTCTTTTAGACGTTTAATTAACTCGAGTAGGTGCAGTGAAGACGGGAGAGCCATTTCCTCGCGTTATGAGGACGTGGGCATGTGTGGAGTGGTAGACGGTCCTCCAGGGGCAGTATTACCATCTTAAACTAATGTTACTTGAATAAAACTTTGATTCTTTGGTAGTTTCTGTCCTAAAAACGTTTTAAGCAATATGCAGTATATGTTTGGAAATTGAGGCGGATTCATCCGCCATCTTTTTCACCTTCGTCGTCCATTTCCTTTGTGTATTTTTTGGATTGTTAAAATAATTGCGTGTAAAGTCATACGTCATCTTATTCTATCATTTTCATTCGTAAAATAAAAGAAAAAAAATAATTCGCAACTTTTTTAGTTCGCTGTTTCATGCACAATGGTTCGGGCCGTGTTTTTGTTTTCGCAAAATTTAATTGCGTGTCGAGCCTTTCAAAATTAATTGGTCAAATGTTGTATGTTATCCTTTCATAAAGTTTGTTCTTTGAATTGGTAATGAAAACTTTCTTTAAGGCTTCTGTTTTTTTCCTTCTTTCACGGACTTTCGTTTTGTTTTCAAAACGTGTCTGAATATAACCTTTAACACTTTGGGTGTTGGCTCAAATTTTATGAGTTAATATAATAGGTATACCAAGCCTGCGACTCAACGTCACATACTGTACGTCAAATCATTTTAGACATAGAGAATATAGACATTTTTTTTTCTGACACAACAATTAAACTAATCGTTTATTTCTGTCCTTTAACATGCCCAAGCATGATCGGTTAGGTCGATTGTACCGTCTCCTGTGTTAAACTTTAGATCTAAGGGAATTCAAAAGTAACGGCTGATTTTAGAGCTGTGTTCCGTCGAATTTTATGGAAAACACGTCAAATATCTTGATAGTAAAATATTTCAGATATTACTTTTTTTTTAAATTAGATAGTGAACCTATATTTTAAGGGTTAGTTAGTATCCCATTTTGCATTACATTGTTTATAAGTACCTACTCTATTTTAAAAGCTAAAACATTTAAAACCATTCACTCAAAACTAATTATAACATGGTACTCAAAACTAATTATGGTAATGCAAAAATGATTTTTCCATCGACAATTTTTTAATGTATTATTAAGAACATGTAATCTTGTAGTCGGGCATTAATTAATAATGCATTGTTATTATGCATGCGGCGTACGGACACGTTCCGCCCACTTTGCCTAGCAAAAGCGCCTTTTTGTTTTGTAAGTAATATTTTCGCTTCGGAGCACTGTGTTTTATCGGCTGAATTATTACATAACTCACAAGGAATAGGGGCTGTGTTGTAATTAAAATGTGTTTTTACTGATAATCCTTTCTATCATTACATCTTGAACAGTAATGTTTGAATATTACTACTTTGAATTTCGACTATTTTGAAGTTCTTCTTCTTTTCGAGTCAGTGGTCTACACAATATGTAGAACCATTTGTGTAGTAGAGATTTGTCAGCGTAGGACACTGCGTTACCGTTATTTTTGTAGTTAAAAAAAAAGCAAAAATCTTAGGGTTTTTGCGCCGACATCCTAAATCTATAACAAAAACTGTTAATAAATTTAAAGTTATATTAAATAAAATACATGAGATTTGCTTAGATTTTTTTAGGGTCTGTCAGTCTGTTTCGTAGTTCTGTTGATTCGAGTTACGAGCCGTAACTAGAATCGAGTAACTGACTTACGTTTCAAATATTTTACGAACCGAGCAAAACGAGGCGTTGCTTGAAATCGAACGTTAGTTCTATTCTGCTCATGTCAATTTCCACTGACAAGTGATCAACCCTCATAAACAAACGAATCATCGGACGGAACGTAGTGATTGGTCACAGCTATAAAACTTAGCTCAATTTAACGCTATGATTATACACGGTAAGCGCTACGTTCCTTGGTACGGTGGTTATGACATCACACTTGAAAGTGGTCCAAATGCTGGATAAATGCCGCTTCAAACCCACTGGGGCGTCAAACCACGCGAGTTGAATTTAGTGCCAATATCAAAATGACTCTGGGCCGCACCTCCTCCTCCTCGCGTAGTGCTCCTCATTACTGAGGGTCGTGATTCCCGCATGGAATTATTTAGGCCAAAAAACACTTACAAATAGTCGGATTCTACCACTGGTTGGGAATGCTGCAACCACTGAGAAGAGCTGGTAAGAAACTTAATTGTTATTCTTTTCAAAATTATAATTGCGAGTAATACTCAGTAATAGTAATTCTCAGGAGCAGCAACGCCATGAGAGCAGACAGCACCTTTGCCACAATACTAGAGAAGAAGAGAAGACTATACTCACGGCAGTCTAATGTATTAATAGTAACTGTAATATTTTGACAGATCTAAATTTAATAGGGGTGAGTTTATTGCCATTATACCGGGCACATTCTCCCTCAATACGAGGTGGATTCTTGGGCCATAGTCCACCACGCTAGCCCAGTGCGGGTTGGTGAACTATACACGCCTTTCTATAAACGTGCAGGTGTCCTCACGATGTTTTCCTACACCGTTGTACTAAGGTATTGCAAAAATTCTACGCGTAATTTTTGACGCCACAGTGTGCGCAGGGCCCAATGGCTATGAGTCAGAAAGTGAACACATGTATTTTTTACGACTGAAAAGATAAATGTTGAAGTAATATTTTAACATGATGCAGTCACCTAATTCCGTCTTATTCATGCAACAGATTTCTACACATCACATCTTACCTCGATTTTGGCGTTTTAGCTAAAAGTATTGGAGTCAATTCTATTGGCACTTAATTAAACTTGAACTAAACGTATTTCTGTCCTTCTTACGGCTGTAAGGTACGAGCGAGACAAAAATATTAATTGTTCTGTCAAATATAGTTCAGTTGGGTTAGCACGCATGTCGCGACAAGACCTTTGTCACGGATTCACACGCTCGCTCTCTGTGTAATTTCATACGAAAGAAAGAGACAACATCAAGATATTCCGTGACATACGTCTAGTCTTCGCGCACATGCTAGGTACAACTACAGTTGTTGTTTGTATACAACATAATAGACATAAATGTCTAATAAAATTAACTACACCGAATTGTAATCTCTGTAATTCTTCCTTCTTCCTTCTTGTAATTCTTCCCGCAAAAAAATCTATCTTCTACCCGCGACTTCTTTCGTGCTGACTTTGATTAATCAATATCTATACAAATTATAGCCTATATGTTATTCTGTTGTATAAACAATAACACTGTAAAGTTTCATCAAAATCCGTTCAGTAGTTTTGGCGTGAAAGAGGGACAAACATCCGTCCATTCATCCATCCATCCTCACAAACTGACTTTTATAATATTAGTAGGATTATCTATTTTCTTTTGGAAGCCATAGACTTTTTAAAAGTGAAGTTATATATTTTCTTTGTATTGAATAGAAACGCAAAGGGTCTATTAAATATAATCTTCACCGAACTCAATACTTTTGAGACTTCACTGTCCGTCCGTCCGTCTGTCACCAGGCTATATCTCATGAACCGTGATAGTTAGAGAGTTCAAATTTTCACAGATGATGTATTTCTGTTGCCGCTATAACAACAAAATCACAGAATAAAATGAATATTTAAGGGGGCTCCCATACAACAAACGTGATTTTTTGCCGTTTTTATAGATAATGGTTCGGAACCCTTCGTGCGCGAGTCCGACTCGCACTTGGCCTGTTTTTTTAAATACTACAACACAGTTCGCTCTCGAAAATGCATCGTCAGAATTGAGAGCGTACCTCTATGCCGTATTAATTACCCCTATCTCCCGTCCATGCAAGGCCAATTGGAGCCAATTAGACGTCGCCTAGGAGACCAAGTTCAGGAGTCCGTCCATCGCGTACAGTGGCAGTATGTTCCAGAGCATCTCAATTTCGATAGGTTATCGAGAACTTCATTCCGAGGTGTGCGTAAGATTGAGTGGATTTTGGATGTCCTGAGAAACGGCACTGGCTCATGCTATCTTGTGTTCAGGACGCTTCGTCATTTCACCATTTGATGGGGCTTAACACCTTAGCTGCGGCCAATCATAAACTTTCATCTGGTTCGGCGGCGGGTCGAAATGCGCCCCCGACGACCTTTCCCCCAGTTATAGTATATATCGACGCTTGAAAGGCAATCCTTACTAACCGACAAAAAATCGTAAAATAAGTTGTATACCAAACGACGCAGAAAATCTGTCCGTTTGATTGATATACAGGGTGTTTCAGAAGTCCGAAAAAATACTTTGACGTTTGCATCAGTATCGTCTATAGAATTGAACGGTATAGAAGTTTGATTGAAATTCGGCCATGTTTTTCATCTTTTTTTCGTCGTCAATTTCTGTAACTTGTAATGTCCTCTAGTCCTATGTAAATTTTGCATGTTGTGTTTTGTGAATATTGATAGTCGCCCCTCATAAGTGTTGATTACACAGCTGAATAGGGTTATGGATGTATCCAAAGGCCAGAACACGATACCTGTGACAAATATTCAAAGGTCTATAACTCAGAAACTATGATAGTTAGGTACAAACTGTTCTTCTTTAAGCATCCATATATGGGCTACCGTATATGCACCCAAAATATTTTTTCGGACTTCTGATACACCCTGTATATAACACAGTTTACGATTTTTTGTCGCTTAGTAAGAATTGCCTTTCAGGCGTCAGTTTTGACAGTGCGCACCGACCGTTAGCACCGCGGCGGTTCGATCTGTGCCTGTGCCACAATGAAAGTGTTAAGAAGCAACATCCACAAAGTCAAATCATTTATGCTGTATAGGCGTTTTTAATTGTCAAGTTTACATTTTTTTATTTTATACTACTACGGGATCGAAACTCGACCTCAACCTCCTCCGGTAAAGCTGTAAAGGCCACCAGCGTAGTCCATTAAAAAAAAAATACGCGACCTCAACTGAGAAGATCCGGCAAGAAACTCAGTAGGCTGATCATTTTTTTAAATCGCCAAAACTTATTTCAAATACACAACTACGCTGTCTGTTCTTCGTATGTCATAATAAGAATTGGGTTGACAATGTGAGATATCTATTACGGGTGTGTTATTGATTTCCCAATCACGACAAACTGTGTTTATTGCCTTAGGAAACTATTAATATTTAGTCCCACACAATTAAGCACTATATCATTCAGCTGAACGACACGGGCCAGTCACAACCGTTACGTGAAATAGCCTTCGAATGCATAGTTACAAATCATACGTTCACCGCACCATGGTATAAAGCCTCCTGCACATTGGGGTGTCAACGCTCTCGTGTAAAATTTTCGCCATACCGAAACAAACTGTACTTCTTCTTTTTTTACGAAATGAGTGAAATTATGATATTTTAATGGAAAAAGATAAGGAATGGCTCCACTTGCGTTTAGCGGGTATTTCATCAAGTGTTCAGTAATTAATAGCAAGGGCAAATTAAATAAATGTACTTCTCTTTATATAAAAATGAATCTCTATTTCTCTTGGTCATCGCATCACGCGTGAACGGATGGAACAATCTCGCTAATTCTTTTTTTGTGTTTAATATTGTCAGGAGAAGGTTCTTATGTAAGAAAAAAATAAAGAAGTTGAGTTGTAAAATAGAAAATTTAAGAAAGCTATATTAATTTTACATAATTGTCATTTGTTTGACATAACTGTCAAATAAGACAGGACAACGTCTGTCGGGTCAGCTAGTTATAAATGAAAATGGATGACATTGATAAAGATGGGGGAACTTGTTTCCCTGTATAGACCTATAGAAAAAGTTCGTTCTTCAACTAAATGACACTCACAGCGCGAGTGAATTTTGACGCGAGGGGTCGTGGCTTTTACCACAGAAATTCAAACCTTATGCATATTGACACAGAGTCCATTTTGGCATTGGAAAATATTTCGGCCCGCGAGCGCTGAAGCTCCAGTGTGTCGGAGGCTTAAATCTCTACGTATGCAGACCAAATTATGAGTTATAAATTATACAATTATTTCTAAAAACCAGTGTTACTGCGGCCCACCGTGCCGCGGGAGCCCCATAAAAATTGTTCACAATAGACCATAAATATTTTACAAGTAATTATAATGAAAAATTGCCGCTAGAGAAACACTAAACGTTTCCGGATGAGGTTTTGAATATAAATTAAATCGTTATTTTGTGAAGCGTAAGGGGTTTTGAGAATCAATTTGTAATTGGCTATTGTTAGGCGAGTGATTTAAGTCGCTACGATGTATCCGTCGATGTCCGGGAAAGGGGAAATAACGAAGCATGTCGGTTTTTTTTTATTTTTGTATAAAATATTAACGCTTTTATTATTCAGATCTGAATCGTGATAGCGCTGTTTATATAGACGGTTAAAGGGCGAATTGACTCAAGCGCCATTTTGGTAATTGTACGAAACCCAGCTCAAAAGACGGAGAAAAATTAGCTAATTCCAACGATTTACATATCGAGGCGTGAAGGCTAAGCGATTTTCATATACACATTCGACGCAAAAAAATAACTGATTCTAAATGGGTAGTTCTACGATAAGAGGTAACTTGTACGGCAATCAGTTTTAAATAGAAATTTTATTCTATATGTTGTTATTTTTTGCAATGAAACACATCACCTAAATGTACTTTATTAAATACCGTCACGATTAAATGCCTAATTAAAGTATATTTTTCTGAAATTCCTTATAAAGTCTAAAAAAGTGTCTACCCTGGCCTGTCCCCCTGCCGGTTTAAGTTTAATTTGCATACGATACATACCTTTTTTGTATCAGTTATTTAACTAAAGTATGTTAAACTCAAATTTCAATAAATATGTTTAAGTATTGTTAAGGAAAAATAGAACAATATTTATTTATTTGCAATATTTTTTAAACTTAACTTTTGTCCCACTGTTTTTGCGTATCTACCCTGGCAAATTTTATTTCGGTACTAAAACATAAATATATAACGGCCATATTCCAAATAGCGCTTAAAGTCATCTATGTGACGTGAAGTTAGCAATGCAAAACACGTGAATCGTTAACAGCAGTTATTTGTTATTTGTTGCGACGCGTTGGTTCAAAGTGGTGGATTCGCGAGGTCATTGTGTCTCTCCACTGGTAAGTTATAAAAGTTATATTATTCATTTAATTTATTTACATTTACTGGTCTAGTTTAATAATAAAGCAATAGTTAAAGTGTGATACATAATGTACCGAAACATTTCTTATGTCAATTAAAACAATAAAATGTATCATGAAACGTCTCTACCCTGCCATATTTCCCCTGGCAATATAACTGTCAGGGGAGATACTTGTTGACCAGGGGAGATAATGTTAGTGCAAAACACTTAGATATAGAATATTTTTATCAACGAATAGTTTTAAATAATTTTAGTAAACTAACAGTTCTTAAAACTGAAAAATTAATGAGGTTCCCAGTACATATTGTTATTACATTATTGTCTAATATTGTTACAGATCATGGTACCACGGAAAAAGTTAACACGTGTAAAAAGATTGCAGAAGAAACGTGAAGCAGAGAGTCTACGATATGAAAAGAGTTAAAATTATTATTATGAGTCTATAACGTCCCACTGCTGGGCAAAGACCTCCCTTCCCTTCCTCCATTCATCTCTATTTTGAGCCAAAATAGGCCACTCCTTTCGATGGGAGTCTAGTTCATCCCGCCATCTCCTTCTGGGCCTGCCGCGATGTCTTCTTGCATTTCTGGGAATCCACTCTGTAGTTATTTTGGCCCATTGTTGAGAGTTAAAATAATCCCGAAAAATATCAATCAATCAATCATTTATTGTGGATATGAATTGAATGTAAATATGAATTGCAAAAGCAAAATATTTAAAAAGAAGGAGAAAGGAATTATAAAGACTGTCGACCAAATGACTCCTAGGGAGCAACGTAAGGCACGAAAGATATGGAAAAAGAAAGGAAGAGAGCTGGGCAACGACTTGCACTTGATGTTACTAATCTTTCGGTAACGCCATCATCATCATTTGCCTTACCTTATCCCATTATTTGGGGTCGGCGCAGTATGTCCTTTTTTTCCATTCGTCACGCTTTTCCGTCATACCGACATCCACTCCGATCTCATTCATATCACTTTTTACACACTCCATCCATCTTTTCTTTGGTCTTCCTTTCGCTCTGTATCCATCCACATTCATACTCATCACTCTTTTAGTCACATGCTTCTCATCTCTTCTCATCACATGCCCAAACCATTCTAGTCTCCTACTTCTCACTTTTTCTGTTATGGGTGCTACTTTTATACTACCCCTAATATGCCAAATCCTTAGTATGTCGGTAACGCCATCGATTTCAGATATTAATGATCAAACTTTTTATTCTCATAGAAGAGTTATAGCTGCCAAACTTAAATCAGACCGAGCCAGAAGACAAAGATATTTAATTTATAAGAAAAAAGATGAGACTATAAATAAACTTACGTGTTTGAGAAAGCTTAAGCATTTATTTTTTGTTAATATAGGCAAGAGTGCCTTTAATTTTTATTTTATTTTATGATTAAAACATGTTAATTTACTGAAATGTAGCATAGGTACAGGCAATATGAAAATGATCCTAGTTATCGCAAGTCTCATTATTTGTATTAGGTACTTAAAAGAAGCTGGTCTATATAATTAGTATTAATACAATCGTCTTGGGTACGCTTCCGCATGGGCCAAATTTTTTACATATTTTATAAATATAATATTTTCTTATTAGTTTTAACTTATTTTATTTTGCATTGTAAATATTTTGTAAATAGTTGTCCAATTATATAATAAAGGATTAAATAAAATAATATTTTATTATTTGTTGTAGGTACATTGCCATGTTAATTTCATATATTATTGTGTAATGACACTAAAGACACTTTTGTTTTAAATTTCAGAGATGGTTGAAATAATATAGTCTGTTAATGTTTAATATGATTGGTAAAAAATATAGTCTAATTCTATGCCAGGTACAATGTTTAATTAAAGTTCATTTTACTAATTTTGTTACTATTATTGCCACAAATTATCTCCCCTGATCTTGGTGTCTCTACCCTGTCCAATGTATTTACCCTGGACTTGTAAAATGTTATAAAATATGCATAAATTGACTTGCCCTTACGTGAAAAGATGCACAAATAGGACAAAAATCGTAATATAAGTGTTTAATGAAAAAACAGCAACCTTTCTCCCTGTCCGTATTCTCTAAGGACGTAAAACCTCTTATCGTAGAACTACCCAAATATGTATATAAGTCGATATCGCCCAAAAGTGTCGTTTAAGTGAAATAGTCTTCCACCCCTCGATATATAACTCAATATCACCCAACATGGCGCTTGAGTCACTTTTGCGTTTAACCCGTCGATATACAGGGTGTTACAGAAGTCCGAAATAATACGTTGACGTTTGCATCAGTATCGGGTATACAACTGAATGGTATAAAAAATTGGATCCAAATTCGAACATGATTTTCCAACATTTTTTCGTCGTCAATTTCTGTAAATCGTAATATGTCGAGCCCTATGTTAAATTTGCATGTTCTGTTTTGTGAATATTGGTAGTCACCGCTCAGAAGTGTATTTTACACTGCTCAATAGGGTTATGGATGTACCCAAAGGCCAGAACACGATACCTATGACAAATATTTAAAGGTCTATAACTCAGAAACTATGATAGCTACGTATAAACTGTCGTCATTAAGCATCCACATATGAGGTACCGTATATGTACCCAAAGTATTATTTCGGATTTTTGATACACTGTGTATTAAATGTATCCTCAGAAACAAACAATAAATAATTACGTTATCCAATAACAAGTAAACTAGACACAACAAAGCTCATATTTGTGTCCACCTCATTCAGATTTCAAGCCACTGTGGATAATAAATCGTATCATTGTTCAACCTGCGTTATAAACCAACGCCACTGTTCTGACGATACGTTGTCGTCGTCGCCATAACTCGCTCGAGATGGGAACATCTGTGATGTACGTCATGGGAACTTTGACAATTTGAATTCAATGGTGTTGTTATCGCTGGAGGTTTATGTGCGCTGTCTACGCCTTAAAAGGCGTGACGTAACGATATTGATAGAAGAGTGTGCATATTTCTATTTTCTACGCTCTGCTGGGGCCTTACTACCTTAAAGTATTGGTGTTTCAATAGTAATGGTAAATATTGCTGCAAGATAAGAACGCTGCTGTAATGGTAGCCCAGAAATAATATTTAACGTACATATCGTTTATTAGCTGAGTAAATCCTAAATAAGATATGCACATGAAACCCACAGGTGCGAGCCGGGGTCTGAATCCTGCACACTTTGATTGCAAAACGTGCGTTCGACCACTCGGCTACCACTGCTACACTGAGCAACAATCGCAATTAAATGCCATATATTATTTATTACCAGAAATCGCATGTCAAGCACAAAAACACCCTGTACAATGGAATTTGTCCTAATTACACAGAACAATACTTGAATTAATTGCGTGCTCAGATTTTTTTAAACATACCTTGATTAATACAGGGTGTAAGTCCATTTGTTAAACTAAATGTCAGAAAACACCATTAGTATTGTTGTAAATAATGGCGTCTCATTCGGATTCCGTACACCACGCGATGCGAACATGCTATGCTTATTAATATTTTCTTTGATATTGAGAATTTTGCCCACTGCTGGGCAAAGATATCCCCCATTCTCCGCCACGTATACACGTATATACGAAAACATAGTGAGGGAACCTGCACGTTTTAATATAGGCGTGTGAAGTTCACCAACTCGCACTGCGCCAACGTTGTGGACTATGACCCAATAATCTCTCTCGTATTGAGTCTAAATGTGCCCGGTATAATGCAATAGGCTCGCCCCCTATTACATTGGGACCAAATTACATCGGCAAAGTGAGCGTGAACTGTAGTGCACTTCTACCCACCTCTTCGGGAATACACGCGTGATGATGTGCCTATAGAATTATTTAGAATGGTTGATGAAGAAAAACAATTATAATTGTATAAGATACACGACGCACAGATAGTTAGGTCCAAATTAGACACTAAAATGTAGGTATTTGGAGCTTAATATAAATATTTTTATTTAAAATGTTTTAAGTATTTAGTCTTAACGATAAGTATGCACATCTAATATAACGATTTCCCTTATTTAAAATAATTATCGTTCACACTAACCGAGCTATTTCTGAACCATTTTGTACGACCTAAATACCGTCCTAACAGTTTTATTACCGACATCCAGCCAATAAATTAAATGAAAGTAGATTAAAATTAGTGCATTTCATACACTTTTAAAATTACCCCAGTAATATTTACTGCCAGTAATTATTGACCATTTCTCCATAATGTTAGGATGGGGCATTAATTACTTGAATAGCGGAGGCGTTTACTTCATATTGCTTTTGTTGGGGTTTAACTAGCCTGAACGGTTAATGAGTGTAGGACCTTTATCATTTCAAGCGTAGAAGGTCTAAATTTTAGTGACTATTATTTATTAGACAACGTTTTGATTCTAGCCACAGAATTTGTTAGCGTTGAGTCTCTGCTGATATAATAAAAACACGGGTCCAATTGAGAACCTCCTCCTTTTTGAAGTCGGTTGAAAACAGATCCTTTTATAATCTGACACTTAAACCAATAGAATCACCGATTTTCAAATTAAACTTTTTTAATATGGACAGCTTGATAGATAAGTCAAGCCAGCAGGGCTAACACGAATGCCAGGACAGAACTTACGAGTAAGTCACGGATTCTGACACCGAATCACTCCCTCTATTAATATTAAAAAAAGAAAATGAAGCAAAAACGATTCACATCTTGTATTATTACGTCCAGGAAGACACAATTAGCTTCATCTGTGTTAATAAATACGACATTACCGTATTTGGGGGATGGCAAATATTGTTTTTTTAATATTAGCGTGGAATTAGGACTTAAAACGGATGTCTTGTATATATCATAAAAGCTACATACTTACATTGAAGATATACTTAATGTTAATAATGTTCGTGAGACTGTTTGATGTATTCAAATATAGGCGTTACCTGTGACTTCACGCATCTAAATTAGTATTATATGTGTTGGCACAAGTGATGGGTTTCAGCGAGATTTAATTATATCAAAATAAATATCTGCAGGCAACACATGATCAGCGTATGATCCTAAATTAAGCAAAGATTGTACTATGGGTACAATACAATGTCACAGAAATTTAATCTTTATGCATATTGACACAGAGTTCGTTATGGTATTGGCTTGGGGCTTTGACGGTATGCCTAAATATGATACTTACTATATCCATTTTTAAAATCCCACTGCTGGGCACGGGCCTCCCCTCAATACGAGGGGGATTCAGGCCATAGTCCACCACTCTGTCCCGGTACAGGTTGGCAGGCTTCACACATCTATCGAGTAAAGTTCCCCCAGACGTGCAGGTTTCCACACGATGTTTTCCTTCACCGTTTCATAGCAAGTGATAACCTCGGATGAAAATGAGATTCGCACATGAAACTCAGAGGTGCGAGCCGGGGTTTGAACCCCGCTACTTCTCATCACTTAATCCTTATTCTAAATTAAGACCATGTCTCCGAGAAACACTGAATAAACATACACATTGACATTGGCCAAAACGCTATGAATACTACATATCGTATATCACATTATGCGAACACGTTATTATAACTCATGATTCAATTCACGCCTGTATCCTCTGATGGGGTAGACAGAGGTGCACTGCAGTCTTCTAACACAGCAGCGATGAATTTTGGTCCTAATGTGATAGGAGATGAGTGGCACATTCCTCATCAATACACGGGAGATAATATTGGCCATAGTTCACCAGGAAGGACCAGTGTAGGTTGGTGAACTTCACACGCCTCTCTATAGACGTGCAGGTTAAAAATTATATTAGGATTTGGCTCATGACAATAGTCACAGTAAGGATCGAACTCTGAATCTCTCGGTTACCAGGGCGGGGCGTCTAACGCTACGAGCGCTTTGTCTGCGAGCTGTTTGCAAGGTATTTTTTTACGATCTACAGTGATTCAATACAATAAACTCATATTTTACGTTTAATTTCTGATATTCAGCCTATGATTTTCCATTTTTAACAACTTCAAAAAGGAGGAGGTTCTCAAATTGACCCGTATGTTTTGTTTTTATGAGGTCATAAAAGAAAAATACTTCCCCACAATTAGCACGCTAAATATGGATATCTATTTAAGTAAGAGTAATTTAATAATGTGCTTGTGACAATGTTCGTTCATGGTACCGTGCGTGCAGGGAGACATCAAAGTGTACGAATGGCTGAGCTGTGAACGAATGACCGGGTGAATGATTCGGTACGGTCCGATGGAAATGACCGGGATAAGTGTGGTCATTCAGACTTGTGGTCGGAGACATGGTGGTAGAAACAATGTAGGTAGGAAGGTATAAAAAAAATCATACGGGTTGCATGCAATTTTTTTTTAATGTCAGTTACGGCGTTATTTATGACAGGTGTAAACCGTAGTTACTCCAAATATACAGAAAAAAATGTCGAACGAGTTATAAATTACATTACAAAAAGTTCTTAACACACTATAACTTAGTAATAGCGTTGTATACGTATTATTAATAAAACAATCTACTCCTTTGTCTATGACGGAATACAATAAAATTTTATATTAATTAATTCATATAATAATAATTTGTTTTTTCATTCACTGACCTATCTTAGAATGTTAAAGTACACAGTTTACCGACTTTGATAGGTTAATTTCATATCATCTATATCAAGATCATATATCTATAAAGAAAAAAAAAACATGTGAAACAAAAATTTGAATGAATAATTAGATTGCTCTATTTTTGAGATATTTATCATGCTTGATTATCGTTTAAATTTAATCCGTATTCTGCGGCATATTTATCTGGTATTAGCTACCATACACTTAAAATGATAAATATCCGCAAAAAATAAATTTATCATTATATAAATGTTTTTATGTGGAACCGCGAGACATTAATCATCGTAGAAAACAATCAAAAGAAAACGCCCTGGGCACACTAGAGCGTCAAGACGCTTGCTTCAATATACCAATACCAAAACGAACTGTGTGTGAATTTCTGTGGTAAAATTCTCTCGCCCAGTCAGTAACATTTCGTTAAAATCAAAATTCTTTTTATTCGTGTAGGCCAAAAAGCACTTACAAATAGTCAGATTCTACCACCGGTTCGGAATGCTGCTTCCACTGAGAAGAGCCGGTAAGAAACTCAATGGATACTCTTTTCAAAATGATAATTGCGAGTAATACATTCTCAAGAGCAGCAATGCCATGAGAGCAGACAGCACCTTTGCCACAATACTAGAGACTAATTATACTCACGGCAGTCTAATATTAAGTACAATATAGTCTTTACGCTTAGGAAGCTAGTACAGTAAGGTGCGTCTACTCCCATTTACAATGAAGGGATTATTCTAAACAACAGATGGTTATAGAAATAATTGCTTTGGTCTGATGCCTTCAATGCAGTATGGGAGAGTAGATGATAAGACATTAAGAGGAAAATGGAAAAGGGTTGGACCAGTCCTCGCAAGTAGTTGAAGAATGAACTTTCTCTTTGTGTCAATACAGTTCGTTTTAGTATTGGAAAACCTGAGTTCTGACGCCTTAATGTGGGCGCGTACTTAATACTATTACTTATTTTAAGTTAGACAAAGTGCTATAAGATGCAGATGTCACATTTAAATAAAAAGAGCCATTTATATTTTGCGTAAACCATTACATAATATTTTGCAATAGTAATTCAAGAACCAGATACGTGGTACTACAAATTGGACTCTATCCTTTTCTGATTAAAGTTCAAAATTGAAACAACAACTTCAGTCCCTCATGTTGCTTCTTAATAAAACGTACTTAGCTACTGTGTATTTAAGTAAAACAAATGATTTTCAACTTTGATCTTTGTTAATATTATAATAAATAATTAGGTATTATTGGGTAGTTTTTTTTATCTGTTTTGAATATTCTAATAATGAACTGCAGGTAGTCAGATTATGTTATTTGCATAACATATTAACTAAGCTGTATAATATATAAATAATATTAAGCCCCCGTTGACGTTCGGCGTCAAATCTGTTGCCAATTGCATTACGAACTTTGAGTGAATTTTCATAAGTATTGAATTTCTGTGGTAAAAGCCACACCAAGATTTTTATACTGTTAGGTATATAAAATTATGCGTCTACCTGAAATAGTTTCAATATTTCACATAAACATTACGATCAATAGGACGCCGATACTCTTAAAGTGTTTGTTGAGTTTCGTCCCAAACAATATCAAACCATTTATCGAACAATATTTTCGATATTCATTTAGATTTCTAATAGTTATTGTCGTATGAGAAGTAGTATTAAAATAATAACAGATAGTGTACCAATATATTACATATATTGTCTATATAAAGTTGCCTCTTCATTTATCGTAAACACATCGCTAATCGCTTATTTACAAATTACTATCTCTACCCGGTCACTATTCAGCCAAGTAACCCGTGAACGAATGAGTGAACGAATGAACGGCTGATTTATTTGTTCAAGCCGGTCCCGGCGGAATGGGAACCAATTGAGGGTACAACAAAGCTTTGACTCTACCTATTTGGAATGCTTAAATAGACATAGAGTAGCATGGTTACGTTCAGATACAGTGGTGTAGGTTTTTGTCGGCCTTTTGTATATTGACTTGTGAATTCGTTTGGCGTTTATGAGGGTAGAGTATGCGTGGAATTGACGAGGTATCTCGTTTACATTATCCTCGTCGAACTCTATCTAACCAATTTATATGTGGATTGACTCTTGTTGAAGAATTTAGGTAACCAATTTATATATGTGAATTGTCTCTACATTATACTACTGAACTTACTTTCGTAAGTTTGTTAGTATTTGAGATAATACTTGATTTGTAGAGATGTCTTGCAATGCTCGCATATAAATATTTTGTGGTCTGTGGCGAGCTGGGAATCATTTTTAACTGACTTCAAAAAGGAGGAGGTTCTCAATTCGACCCGTATGTTTTTTTTTTCTTTTTTTTTTATTAGTCCTTTTAGCGCATATTCGAGCCCTGCTTAATTAAGGTCGCTCGCACACTGGGACGTCAACGCTCGATGTTTTGACATACTAAAATGAATTGTATTAACTCATAGAGTAAGTTTATTCTTCAACGAAATGACATTGCGCATTGGTTTTTACTACAGAAATTCAAATTGTGTATATTGGCACTCCTTTTGAAAAAAAAAACACAAAAAAAATATATTTTGTTTTTGTTTAAAATTATTATTGCGCATAATCTTAGGAATAAAAAGCTCGAATGCTCGCATAACCGGTAGGTACAATTGTAAGTATGGTGCACAAAAAAGTACACTTACCCCGGGAACGCGTCTCAATAGGTATTACACTTGAGATGCGTCTCACAAAAGATTCTTTTTCTGTTCCATGTTAAGTAGAGGAGAGGTTTTTAGCTCGGTACGGTCGACAGAACAAGATCGAGGGTATGATCGCTGTCATTAAAATGCTTTCAGTAACTCAAGTTGAATCTATTTCTGAAATGGCTAGAATGTTTTTTACAGTAGGTATATAATTAAATTACTATTTACTACTACTACAGCTAGGCACGGGCCTCCCCTCAATGCGAGGGGGATTCGGGCCATAGTCCACCACGCTGGCCCAGTGCGGGTTGGCGAACTTCACACGCCTTGCTATAGACGTGCAGGTTTCCTCAGGATGTTTTCCTTCACCGTTTCTTAGCTAGTGATAATCTCGCACATGAAACCGCGATATTTTCATTAACAATTTATTTTTATTTTTTCAGGTAAGAGACTAAGCTTCTGGATATGAAAGTGGATGGACTCAGTTGTAAGTACATTAGAAAATGTTGAATAAATTAAATCTATGACACAAGCGCATATCAGTTTAAATAAATACTTTTTACGAAATGAGTGAAACGATGAAATTTAATGGAATAAAATGAGGAATAGCTTCACCTGCGACTAGCGCGGGTATTTCGCCAATGTCAAGTAATTAATAGCAAGGACAAATTCAATAAATACACATTATAAATAAAAATGGATAATGACAGTGATAAAGATGG
The DNA here is from genome assembly GCA_914767695.1 of Ptilodon capucinus. Lineage (NCBI taxonomy): Eukaryota > Metazoa > Arthropoda > Insecta > Lepidoptera > Notodontidae > Ptilodon > Ptilodon capucinus. The sequence continues at coordinate 5,052,249 of OU611831.1, forward strand.
CGGATGAATCTAAATTAACAGCAAATGTCCAACAAATTTTTGTACATTTTATAGCTGTCACTGTCAAGAGAATGCATTGTCATAATTACAACGGAGTATTTTTATGACAGCTGTCACCTGTAAAATGTTAAATTAAGTCACTGACATTTTACTGTATGGATTGACTTTATTGTTGCATTATTTGAAGATCGTAACTTTTTTAAACAATTTTGGTAAGATTAAATCTCTTTATGGCACTGATACACAGATTGATACAATGAGCAGATCAACGAAATTTCCCATAAAAAAAAATTTTAATTTTCATTTTTTTTTTAAATTGTTTTTATTGTCCATATTAAGCACAGCACGCTCATAGATATTTCAATCTCACTGTAATTAAAACTTTTAAATTTATGGAATATTCAAATGAAATGTATTCGCCTTTCTTCTGCTGTCCGTACAGTCATTCGTCCAACCAAAGGGCCTGGGACGACATCGAACAAAGGTAGCAGAAACCAATTTGTTACGTGATAATATGCCCCACTCCAGCGCAGGGGGGTTCACCCCCTCAAATACGGAATGAGACTTATTCCAGACAGACTTTGCCTATAAAACTCACATTACCCACATAAGCTTTGTTTCTCTCAGATTTGCCGGTTTACGTGTTAAGTACATAGTTATGTAAATGTTTTATATGTAGCGTATGTGATACGTATTTTCTTAAAACATATATAACGATGGCAGCAAATCGAAATATCCAACTTTACACCAGAGATGATAAACTATTTCTAAAATTCATAACTACTTAATAGCAGTGGTAGCCTCGCGGGCAAGAACGCCCGCCTTGAACGTAAGGGTTGCAAGTTCAAATCCCAGGCCCGCACCTCTGAAATAATTTTCATGTCAATCCATACTCTATAGTAAGATTTGGAATAGGGAAAGTTTCTCTATTCGTCTACGGTACAATTTTAATGACAGACAATTAGTTGAAACTTTTACATCATCAGCCGGTGTCAGTCCACTGCTCCCAAGATGTAGTTGAAACTTTGTTAAGGTTGAAATAAATAACCATAAAATTAAAAGTTACACAGGTGTTATAGAACTCGAATAAGTAAAAAGTTACTTCATTTAACTACTATTACTAATATGAACTAATTTCAAAACGCCGAAGCGTTGAATTTGTTATTGTTTTCATCGATTTGATTGACTTTACAAAGAATTTGTCAGTAAGTAGCGCCCCGTCCCTGCTTCGCACAGATTTATAATATAGCCTATGTTACTCAGTGATAATGAAGCTTTCTAACGGCAAAAGAATTTTTGAAATCGGCCTATTAGTTTTTAAGTTGATGCGTTACATACATAAATACAAATCTTTCCTCTTCATAATATTAGTATAGAAGTATAGATGAAAGTGTAAATGTATCGTAACTTCCTATACATACTTCCGGAGAGCTTGTAACTCTTGACTCTTCATCGATTTTATACGCCTTTCATATTTTCATACGACACCAGTGAAATTCCAATAAAATCGCAAGAAATCCGCCTTAGTACCCGATATTACCACCTTCGAACCAATATAACATCCGACCAATATTTGTCAAAGGGCAAATATAACTTCTAAGGGCCAGGTCATGGAGGGCGGGATCAACAGACGCATAGTCAATGTAATGTTTTGTGTTTTCTGGGAGACGTTGAATAAATCTTAATTTAAACGCTTTAGGGAGTATGAGTAGGCAGTGGTAGACTAGTTGGTACAACGCTCGCCTTGAAGACAAGGGGTTCAAGTTCAAATCCCCGCACCTCAGGAATTTTCGGATTTCATGTGCGAATCTGATTTTTAATAATGATTACCACTTGCTGAACAGCTATAGTTAATAACCTTATATCTTAACAGAAAGATGTATATCTCTTGGTAAAGTTATTATTAACATTACATAGGGAGCACGCAACCTAATTAACCATTCTTAGCGTTGTCAAAGCATAGAATTAATCAATATTTTTTGGATACTTGTTTTAATTTAAATTGACTAATAAAAATTGTACAGCTTAAAATTGTATCAGATACTGTGTATGTACTGTATCTGATACAATTTTAAGCTGTAAAATTTGTAATAACAAACCAAGCAGGCTTGTTAAAGGAATCGAATACTAGAGCATAGTACGCTTGGAAACTGTATTGTCAATCTATTATTCTATATTATAAAGGCATAAACGATTTACGCTAAAAATAAGCTAAATTAATGCACCGAGGGGTCTGTCAATAAATGCCCTTTCTGTATGGAATTTATTTTGAAATTTCTCTCACCCAACTCCCCCATAATCTCTTATGAACGTTGATATCAGTTCACTAGAAGTGACCATCATATATTCATGAACAAACTTTTGGATAGCTTTGACAGATCTTTGAATTGACAACCTTACCACCACCGCTTAAAGTATTTTTGTTATAATAGTAGGTTATTTTTACTAAGTTAATTGACAACAACTGACAGTAATATTTAAAACATTTCTGCGAGACAGGTGGTGGGAAAAGAGCTTTTAGTCCCGTGAGATACTCTATTGTGTATATCAATCTATATCTTCTTATGTATAAAAATCAATTGCTGTTCGCTAGTGTCGCTAACACTTTTTATGTTAATACAGGGAGTAAAGTAAGTAAAGTAAGTAACAGAAAATAAAATTGTGGCTGACAGGTAAATGCAAAAGTATCACATCTAGCAAAACAATATCATTTAAAGTCTGTATCGGGAAATATATTAAATTCGTTCGGAGCACCCTTCCGGCCCGTAACGATGGGCTGTCCGTCCCTGTCCTGTCCTGTCCCCGACTTTTACCTAAACTTGTTTGGATTGCGTGTCCAATTTGGTTGTATTTTATACTTTTACAATTTTATTTGGCATCCTCGGCCATTTAGCGATGTTGGGTTGACACTGCTGACAGTTCAGCCAGATCATTTTACTGAGAGTGCATTTTGTAATGAAGATAGACAAGAGGTACGAGGAAGGAAGAACCCTGTATTCGATATAAGGGTAGGCAGATGTCCACAGGATATCGAAGAGGAGGCCTATTTTCATTGTCCGATTTCTGGGTGTAACTGGGATCTCTCTCAGCCCGTTGTGCGGTATCTATAGTAGATATTTTGCGTAATTTGGGGATGAGTACGTATGTTTGTCTGGCGATAAACAAGTGGAACATAATCAATGTTCTATAATTTACGTTGTCCTGACACCAATACCTATATTTATTGAATTCTATCAACAGCAATCTCTTGGATAGAGCTACCGACAGCAAAGAAACAAATTTCAGTTAATTAATACTTTGTCTTTGAGTTTTTTTTCGACGGAATATGTTTCAACAAGCAACTGTCATAAATAAGTACATTTTCATTGTGGTTTTTTCTATAATTGTTCGTAAATAAATTATACCTACCTCCATTTACAAATATGTTATATATCTAATGATAATGTTTTAATTAATTAAAGCTTTTATTAATTTCAGGAGCAGTTTCTTAATTATGTATTTTACTTTGGAACACATTTAAACACATCTAATTTTAATAATAATACAATTACAATTCATAAAATTTGCTTAAAAATATATTTAAAACACAAGTAGAGCTTCCACACTGGGGCGTCAAGATAAGCGCGTCGACTGTTTTGCCAACACCAAAAATAACTGTATTAACTCATACAAGAAGTTCATTCTTCAATGATACTACATTGACAGCGCGAGTTACATTGACATTAAGAGCATCGGGACGGAGGTTTTACCGCAGATTGGCGATTTAAAAAATGATCAGCCCGCTGAGTTTCTTGCCGGATCTTCTCAGTTTAGGTCGCTTTTCGATCCGGTGGTAGTGTAGTAGAAAGAAAAAAAAATTAAACTTGACAATCTGTAAGTGCCCCCATAGGCCTATACTTTATGTATACTAACACAAAGTTTGTTAAATACTGGCAAATTATATAGACGCGCGAGTTTTGACGCTTTGGTGTGCTCGAGGTTTTCAGTACAATGCCGACCCCGAATTAAAGTTGTCAACGAAATGTAACTTATTAATTATTCATGAGCCCTACACTTAGACAGTGTGGGACACTAAGTACTGTCACCGGTGGTCGTATTTACAGCTCTTCGTAACAAACATGGGAGTTATAACGCGTTTCAAATGTACCCACTTTAAACCCTGTCTGTGCCTGTGAGTGTTATGGTACCTGCGTTAAGGTATCCCATATCCAAAAAGGAGTTTATGGCTAGTTGTACAAGCATGCATGTACATTTGCCGACTCAGGAATCAGTTGACCCAAATATTCACCTTTACGTAGTTTAAGTAATAAAGACAGTTCTGTATCGGTACTCAAGTAAACCGGACGGAGTAAACCGTTCTCACCTACCATTATTAACACTCTCATTCATTACATATAAGATCAGTTTTCCAATGTAATTATTTCAGTATCAGTTATTAGTGTTTATATCGACCAGCCTCTCATCAGCTCTATTAGTACGGATATCCCCGTACACTAGTATTATTTCCATTGTAACTATAAATTCTTTTGTAATTATTATCAGAAATAAATATATCGCCACATAACACATACTCGTCGTATGATCCCAAACTAAGCAAAACTTGTACTATGGGTAGCATACAATGGACTGGGAGCTATCCCAGTTAAAACCAGAACATGGCATATTCTGAAAAGACTAATACCGAAATTTGTCACAAGCAGAAATCGAACCCCAAACCACAGTGTACAGTGAGCCGAGAGTTCTACGCTCAACCCAAAAAAGTCCCCAAAATTGTAACAAAATATTCTCGATTTAAATTGGAACCGAGTTGTAATTAATTTTTATTTTAAACATACAGACACCTGACAGTTTTATAATAGTGAACCCTACCCTCGTTGCTCCGACCGCAATGTAGAGAGCAACTGGGAATCGTGGTAAAACAAATACCCCCACAGCCCTTTGCAAATATTGTGGCCCTTTTCGGCCGGATCCGTGTGCATAGAATACTCATTGTTTATACAAGAAACTTGGGTGCCATTTGGTTGAAAACACTGTATAATGTCTTATGTTATTAAAGCTCTTTTTAATTTTCAAAGTACGCAGGTAAGACACATTTATCGCATGTTACTAAGTAACACTTGTTCTATGGGTACCATGGTCTGGAGGCGTAACCAGTCATAGTCAAATCATTTATTTTGTATAGGCCTATGGGGGCACTAACAAATTGTCAAGTTTAAATTTTTTTTTCTTATATACCTACTACTACCGGATCGAAACGCGACCTCAACTGAGAAGATCCGGCAAGAAACTCAATGGACTCAGTTACACCTGGTGCAAAGTAAGAAAAGATACTTGTCGGAATTTGCCGCTGGCGGGAACTGAACCTGCAGCAACCCTGCTGTGAGTCGAGGAGTACGTTCGATTCACAAGACCAAGCCATCTTCAATAATTAATTAGTAGATTTTAGTATTTATCTCCATTATCTTATTCGTCATACTCTACCAGTACTTGTAGCATGAGTGCCAAGACTAGTCTTATGTCACAGTATATCTTGATTTTATCCCTTTCTCTCGTATGAAATTAGACAGAGAGCATACGAGCGAATTCGTGACAACGGTCTTGTCTTGACTTGTCATCACATATATGTACCCAAAGTATTATTTCGGACTTCTGATACACCCTGTATACCTAACATGTTAAGTAGTTATAATAAAGGCCATATTATTTACATAACAAATATATTAATTCTTATAATATATATCACAAACAAAATGCCTGAAATATTATAAACAAATCACTGTACAAGGCGTTCAGGAAATTAAAGAAGCAGAAAGTACTCATTTATTAAGACAGAAAACAATATAGTCAATTGTTTTGATTAAATTTGAGAACTTGAGTGGAATCACAATAAGTATTCGCGAATTGAGTCCCTTCAATTATATGCAGGCTATATTAAATATCACTGGCTTGTAGGGCTTCACAATTCTTGGTACTTCAATTAAAACAAAGAGCCCCGAACGCAATTTTGAATAATTGTTCGCGGAATTATATTTAAATTGGATCTGTAGCCGGTTATCTTTCACGCCCTGAACCTATTCAGGCGGGTAAGTTGTCGTTTTATGAACGGTGAAGGAAAACATCGTGAGGAAAACTGCACCTGAACGTGACTAGTTCTCGATAAACGTGTGAAGTCTGTCAACCCGCGCCGGGCCAGTGTAGTGAACTATGACCCGAATTCCCCTCACATTGAGGGGAGGCCCGTGCCCAGCAGTGGGACATTAAAAAGGCTCTAGTAATGGTTTATGAAAATATACTCTCTGTCAATATATACAAGGATTAGATGTCTATACGGACCACGCGACCAAATTCGCTCTTGTCTTCATCGATGATATTACGTTGAAAAATGTGCTTTTTCTTAACTTCTTACAGTTCGTTTTGGTTTGGATCTTGAATGTTGGTAATATGTTTATACCAAGTACCACGCGTTTCCAGGCTATAAATTCCTACTGATATAAGTGTACGTATTCAGAGTTCTACTAAACATGATGATAATGTGTAAAGTAAAAATATGTCAATCTAAGTATCCTTAAAACAGTTTTTGAGATCCCAAAGACTAACTCATATTTTATCTCCTTTACAACCCTATAACTTTTATCTTTACAACACCTCAGCCAATTTAATCAAATAGTATAGCCGACTGCTGTAATTCAACTAAGAAAATCCTGAGTGTCATCCCTAAAAATAGGTGAGGGTTGGGGGCGGGCCATAAACAGAAATAAGCACAATTTACAGTCAGGTGCTGAGCATGAGATATAAGGGAATTGTTTATGGTACTCCAAGCGATTTAGATATCAACCCCTCATTTTAATACCATCTCTTGCAGCTTTTTTGACGTCCTTGGAATTAGCAGCAGAATTTGGGAGCTAAAGTGGTTAGGGTAAAGTGTGATAGATGATAGAGAATGTATTCGTCTCGGTTGGTCCTTCGTATTTCAATGGGTAGCTGATTGTAAAAATGACAATAGCTGTTACCTGCCTCTTAAACGTCGTGGTGAAAAAAAAACCAGTCACGTGCGAGCTGGACTCGCGCACCGAGGCTTCCGTTCCTATAGGTTTTTGATACCCGTGCAAATGTACTGAAAATGCAACATAAACCGCCGTATCTTTTGATTCCGATAACCTAGAAGTTAATTTTTTTATGGCACCAAGGGACCGCAGACATAAGTCTCTGTTATGAATTTTAACTTGATACCTTCACGTGTTTCTAAGATAAAGGGTCTTGACACCCCGACAGACAGACGGACGGACAACAAAGTGATCCTATAAGGGTTCAGTTTTTTTCCTTTTTAGGCACGGAACCCTAAAAATAGCATAAGTTAGCCTAGCGGCATTAGTTGCGGGTTCGATTCCCGTCAGTGAAAAATTTCGAAAATAACTTCTTCGGAATATGCCCTGTTCTGAGTGCAACTGCGATCGCCCCCAGTCCCCGAAGTAGCTCTGCATAGTTTGAAATCATACGATGACTAAATGTTGTATGGAGATGTTTTTTTTACTCCTTTTAACATCAGCTGTCAATAAATTTGAATGTTAGTATTTATTATTGACACAGTAGGCAGGAATAGTAATGACATTCTTGTATTTCGGTTAAGTTAACCAATTACCTTTATAGCCGGTCATAATAATAAAGGTAGGATAACACGCCGCTGTTGTGACTTCGCGCAATAAAGGAACCGTTTTACGAAAGTTAAATTACATCGAAAACCAAGCCCGAACAAAAATTGGGGCATCCAACTACCTATATAACTGTTGCGGCTAGGCGTAGTTATTTATATTTTGGTTAATTGTACGATTTCGTTCGGTTTGCGGCCATTTTCTTTTTCTATATAACGTCACTAGTTCTACCACCTACCTAGGCAATAGTTGCTCCTTACCAGGTCCTGCAATTCTCGCAAGATCTAAGCTAAGGACAGGAAGTTATATAATCAGTGAGTTTGAGGACAGTTATATAATCAAGACTTCTATTACCTTATTTAAGAGTATACAGTAGTACACCTATGAAACTACGTATAGATTTTCCTCAAACATTAAGACCACGGGATACTACTTAAACTAGGCTGGTGTCTACATTATAAAAATAATGCAGTCAATTATAAGTCTCGTAAGCATCTCCAACTATGATAAATAATTGGGCTTGGAGTGGATTCACGTCAATAGTTTAATGGCCGAGGTTGGAATCGAACGTGAAACCTTCCGGCTGCCAAGGTAGCCCAGCACATATACTGGGCTATCGACGATTCATATCACTATACGTAAACATCCCTTTCAAAAGAAACCAGCGTGTAGCGTGCTGTGTTATAATAATCCTCCCCTAGAAGTAAACTAGGGTGCATATAGAATTAGGCCTGCCACACAGTGGGGCGTCAACGCTCGCGCGACATTTTTTTGCCATAGCAAAACGAACTGTATTGACGCAGAAAAAGTTTGTTCTACAACGAAATTACACTGATAGCGCGAATTTCGTAAGCGTGTGGCTTACGAAAGAAATTTTATCTTTATGCATATTGGAACAGAGTTCCTTTTAATATTGGCAGAGTTGACGGTTCAGAGTGCGGTGGCTCTACGTCAATGGATATACATAGGGCTACTTTTCTAGTACCCTCCCGTTATCTCCAATCAGTGTAACACACGTGTCCAACACGTGCTTCCTATATTAGCTACTGGCTGTCCAAATTACAATGACCCTCTCACTTCGGCTTTTGTGATTGAAGTTTTTCAGGGAGTCCGTGTCATGTTTTATTGGTATTCGGTTCATTTAGGTGTTATGCGCGTGACAGCCTGTCGGCATCACACTTTTATGGTGTGGTATTGTTAATAACAGTGTTATATGATCATGTGGTGGTAGATAGAATAGAAAAGTGCAATGAGTTTGTGTCTTACAAGAGAAAGCGAGAGGGATGATAATGGATTATGTGAAAGGATTGGTTTCAAAATATAGAAAAAGGCGTATTTAGTTGCACGCTTTCCAAACATAGTTATTGTACTAGAAGTCATGCCAAAGACTAGTCAGTTTTTTTAAGAAGATGGTTTGATTCAGTGTAGGTAACTATCTAAATTCCTTCCTTCCTTTTTAAGTGAAAACGGAAATTTCCGTATTTTATTATCTATAAGTGCATGAATGTGGGTGCAGCGAAAGAATTATTCTAAAGAGGTTTTAAGGTTGAAAAATGTGGTATTTATTATTATTACCTATTACCACAGACCTAGTAAAGGTATCTGGTCTGTGCCTTATACGGATGTGAGCTGGACTTCCACTTGATTGGTCCCGGGTAGTCATAGATCGGAGTGAATTTAAAAAGAGAAGGTAAGATTAAGACTTAGGACAGTACAGGCTAGATATCAAACTACCAAATGAAGAGTTGGCATCAAAGATGGTGTTTCCATCAAATTGCTTTTACTAGTTTTTCTTCAAACACATTTGATCGCTTTGATGTTAAGGCCTATCGACAATTCAGTCAGCGGCACTGAGGCCCAGCAGTGGGCGTGGCGGCCGTGGAAATTGCGACCCGTAACCCCTTTGTTGGGTCGCTTTTTGTTTACAGCAGGTGTCAATTCTAGTCCAACAGTTCGGAATTAAAGTACGTAGAGGCACTTTGAACGTATCAGATTGTTTTATGATGTTCCAATTTTAAAACCAAACTATAGACAAACAAAAATCAGCTCAGATACAAAGGGTATTCTTAAAAAAATATATAAAGGGGATTTTTCTCAATTGTGTTTTCGCCATTACGTTTAACATAGAATCATATTGGGCCAGACTCAATCGGAAGAGGGAAGATGGATGACCTTTTAAATATGTGCCGATTTCTTTTTTTTAAATATGAAATGTTCCATAATGACACTCTTAATTGTGGATGTCTATATGTTATTAAAATTCATCTTGGTCTTATGATCTAAATATCCACCAGTCTTCACAGTATGATTTGTCACTGATAAATTCATATCGTCCCCTGGAGTATACCTTGGGTAACTCCCAAAAACATATTTTAGATTCTCTCTTTATAACATTAGCATATATATTCCGCTATCTTTAAGTCAGTATTCAGACCGATTCCATTCACGAAGTTATTGGTAACTTGACTTATATTTCTCTGTAGAGTTTAGCAATTCAAATCTCAGGAGAAATATCCTGCTTCCAAGTCTAACGAAGATCCTTCAATACCTACTTATTCCGAACTTAAGATTTTATTATAAGTAGCTCTATGTTATTTGGATAAAAGTTGAATGTTTCGGAATGCCTTTGGGATTTGTAAATTTCTTCATGTCGGTTCTAAGTTACAAAGATTATTATGGCATGTCTATAAAAAGGCTTGATAGGCCCATTTTAGGATAAGTAGTATAGGTAGGTTATTTACACCTTTACCTCCCTAGGCATGGTGTAAATAGCCTTGTTTTTAATTCAATGCTTCTGCAAACCAACTAAAGAGACATTGATATCGATTCTATTGTACAGACACTACAACCAAACTATATAGATATAACCAAACTATTTAGATACCATTGAAAATATTGCCGTCTTACTCATACATAAATGCATGTTTGGTGCCAACTGAATTGTCACAATTATACAGTTACAAAATGTCCTGCAATGCTATCATAAGAGAATCAACAAAGTACGTTGAATTTGGGTTTGATGAAAATAAATAACTAACGAAATCCTTTTTTTTATTAATTGTTTAATTTTAATTGTATTGTATCAATTTCTCAATACCAATCACCATATTTTACTAAAAAAAAACAAGTTTAAAAAAAGAAGCAGCTCTATGCATTTCGATACTCAATGGTGCATGGAACGTGGACGCCAATTATTGGTCGCTAGATTTACGTCGCGTCACTTTGCAGCTCGGTGATTGAGTGACGGCCGCCATTTTGTTTTTTTTTGCGTTTTGTTTAACAACTAGTGCCTATGTGTAGAGTCGATACGGTCTGTAGAGATAGAGAGAGTTGTAAAATTGCATTTGAATGATCGTTTTTTATTTGAAAATTATAATTTTTATTTCGTGTGTTTCTTTAATTTTGTAGTGTTTTTTAAGTAATAAGAGTCGTGACTGTTCTTACGTTTTGTTCGGCTTTTACAATATATTCTACTTTATTTACTATAACGAAAGAATGAGAAGACTGAATGAAATGTGAAGTGAGGGAAGGGACCCGTTCTTTTGTATTTATTTTTAAACCAGATTTTGTTTGTTCTTATTCTAAGCCATTATTTTCTGAACTATATACATACTTATACATCATCACGCCTGTATTCCCCGAAGGGGTAGGCAGAGGTGCACTGTAGTGCGCCCACACTTCGCCGATGTATTTTGGTGAACTATTGATACAATAATGCAAGATTTTTATCAAATTTTGTGTTTCTAAATTCGGAAAATAAGAAAGTAGATAGGTACTGATGTAGAACTACAAAACAGAATGTAACGTCCACTAAATTGATAATTTTCTCATTTTTTCCAATTCCAGAACCCCTTATTTCCGTTTCAAAAAGGGCCCCTCGTCTAATAGGGTTTTCAAACCCTTGAAGATTACCGATGTATCTCAATAAAGTGCCGTGAACATACCTACATTCGATGGAACTATTCCCGTCGACACGTCTCAATCCTCGAGTTCTAAGACGGAAATCATTTACGCCAATAAAGTAACCCTCGCCCCCCTCAGGGTAGGGGGGAGGGGTGATTTAAGGAGCGAAGGGGCGCTCAAGTACTTCAGTAAATATCGATTTTTCTAGGTAAATATTTGCGTTATTTATTTCTTTTTTGTTACCGTTACGGGAATTTCTTATGGGTCATAAAAGTCGACTGTTCCGTTCGTGAACGTTTACTGTGAAAACAATGTTCTCGTTGTAGTATTGGTTACAAAGTGTTTAAACAAAACAAACGTTTAATAATAAAATAGTATCAAATAAACAGTGGTAGCCTAGTTAGAAGTACGCTCGCCAAAAACGCAAGGAGTGCAACTTCGAAACCGAAGCCCCCTCTGAGATGTTCGGATTTCATCTGCGAATCTCATGTTTAACTAATGATTACCTCTTGCTGAACGGTGAATGCAAACATCGTGAAGAAACCTACACGTGGATAAAAGGCGCGTGAAGTTCACCAACACGCACTAGGGTAGCTGGCCCAAATCTCTCTTGTATTGATGGGCAATGTGCCCGGCGTAATAGCTAAAGGCTCGCCTCTCTATTACATTGAGACCAAAATACGTCGCCGAAATATGGGTGCACCGCAGTGCATGCCTGATTACCCCGTCGGGGAATAAACATGTCAATAGACACACAATAAAGATACGGAACTGGATGTATTAATTTTTAATATATAAGAGGAAAGATTTGTATTTTTGTATGTAGCGAATAAACTTAAAAACTACTGAACGATTTCAAAAATTATTTTGCCGTTAGAAAGCTACATTATCCCTGAGTAACATGGCTATATAAATTTATCCCAAAATGTTTAAAAAAAGTGTCCACCCATGCGAAACCGGGACGGGCCGCTAGTACTTCATACACTTACTAGTAGTACTACATCTCCGTATATTTTAAAATTCATCATATCCAGCATTTACACTTGGGATATTTTCCGTTCACCAAGTTCGCAAAGAGCCAACGGAAATGGCTACACAAAGCAGCGATGTAACGAGCCGACCAGCTCTCATTACCGCACAAAGATATAGGTATGGCGATGAGGATGGGTAGGAAAGGCTGATTGCTCAACTTCTGAAAATGCCCGTTTAAGTATTTTTATGATTGAAACTTACTATAGATATATTATGTGTTCCAGTGAACTTGACTGCATAGACATGATTTTTGTCTCTTTCAACTTTCAGATTTGTTGAGAAAATGATGTCACACCGAGCCATATCCAGTACAAAAAGCTCGTAGTCGTTTTCACGACAAATCTGACAGTTGAAAGAGATAAACCTTAATTCTACACGGTCATGCTAAGTGTACTGGGGTTTTAAAGACTAAATCGTTGTTTAGGTTATTTTAAAAGGTTATTTTATTATTTACACGTCAAATCTGTAGGTATGTGTGTATTTTTCTTGCGAAGAAACGTAACATCAATTGGAAACTACGAAGGGCCAGGTAACTTGCCAACTGAGTGACTCCCGTAAACTTCACTAATGGAATTCGGGAATCGAACCCAAAACTTTGAATGAAAAAATTGTCGAACAAAAAGTATTTCGGTGTATGTAACGAAATATAATTCATCTTGTATTATATTTTTATTACGGTAACAGAAGTGCGAAATAAAAATATTTCAGTATTTACGAACTTCGAAATACACAATTTTCGATACAATTAAATAGGTACCTATTCTATACCTACATATTTGCGACTAGCTGTGCCCGTGCAACTCGCCCCGGAATTTAGGGATCAAACCCGGAAAAAATTGGTTTTATATTTTTCCCGCGGAACCCTAAATCTTTTTCTGAAATTAAAGCAGTTACCCCTCGGAACGCCAGCTATCTGCCAGTAGGTATTAGTCCCAATAAAATCGGTTGAGCCGTTTGAGAGTTTACCCGGAACAAACGGACAGACTGACCGACAAAAAAATAAATTTATAATAATTAAAAAGATGTTATTTTGATATTACAAATACAAACAGACATTTCAATTTTATTTATTTGTATAGATCATATTCAGGTGTGAGGAAATAGATCTTTGAACTGACACTTAATATTATGATGATCTCAATACGATGGGAAAGTCATATTTTCACGATAAATATTTATTTACACATGTCTGCGAATTTCGTACTAAACGTGTAATCTAGAATTCCTTCGATATAATAATGTTCTCGGAAATGTGTTGTGCTTCTTTAAGTACCCTGCTTATTTGCTAGCAGTACATAAACGAGGTGTTACAGATCCGAAATAAGACTTTAACGTTGGCATCTGGGGGCTTACTCTTAAAGTATTGTTTCTATAGTAACTGCAATGTTTGACAAGCTTTGTACTGGGTTAATAGCTGAAAGTTTATTAAAAACATTACTGCAAGACAGGTATACAACAAAACGGTAAAAAAAAGATAATAAATTTGAAAATGCTTTTTAAAGCAAAAACAACGTTGGCACAAGTATTTAAATACTTGGTTAGTTTTGAGTCCCATTCAAAATTTTCCCGTTCTGTTTTGTGAAAATGAGATTCGCAGATAACACTCAGAGGTGCGAGCCGGGGTTTGAACCTGCACACTTTGATGACCACTGCTACTACAGCTACATAAATCTGCTACATAGTTAGTTGAAAATACAGTTCACAATGATACACGCACCATTGTCCATAAGGGCCTAGGCTCAGAATTCGAAGCCTATCGTGTGAGCGAGGTACGAATATGATCGTGTCTAGTATGCTTTCCAAGCACGTCTCGGGGATCGGGCTGGGCTGCCTGGATTGCTATTTAGGGCTGACTCCTAATGACATTTTATCCTTTTAATAAAAAAGCGCTATGTTGTGACGAAACTTGTTAATTAAAAGTAGGTATAATACTTCATCACGCCGGTATATTATTCCTGGAATTATTTCCAGGGTAAGCAGTGGCCGCCGAGATTTAGGCCATAAGCCACCTAGCTAGTCCAGTGGTGGATGGTGAAATTCACACGCCTTTCTATAGACGTGCTGGTTCACCTCACCATATGTGCCTTCCGTTTAGTATGGTTTTCGACACCAATTTAGGCATAATCTTCGCCGAGGCGTTTAACAAAACTGTTGCTATAAGCAAAGTGTTTTGATAGCTTTTACGACTCGTGAATCGTTTCTTAATTACCGAATGTTGTATACGAGTCCACCATAAGTCTGATCTGTCAACCAGATGAGATGCCAACCCTATCGACATCTTATCTGGTCGACAGGTACGCTTGAAGAAGCTGCGTCAATAGACTTGCAGGGATGCGTTTGTGAGGGTGTATGAAAGTGTATGAGACTGTAAGAGGGTGAGGATGTGTGTGTGAGCCAAACCTTGTCAAGCTGTCTTCGTATCTATATTATAGAGCATAAAGAAATCCATGTACAAATGTTCGTAGTTCATCTAAATATTGGGAACACCGTTTAGGAGATTGGTTAAACTTATTAGTCCCAATTGAACTAAGTGGGTTAAATGCGGCGCCTTGGTTGAGTGGTTCGTAAAGGCCGGACGAGTCACTGCACCAGGTGAATGCGGGTTTGATTCCAGAACAGAATTAGCTGACTGTGTGTAATTTGAATCTCCCAGGTCCATTGAATGGTACCTACAGTATAAGCAACGCTTAGTTTGGGAACATACAATGAGTATGTGTTGTTTGGGGATATTTATCGATCAAAGGAATGGAATAAGCCTCCCTACATATTACTAGTACATGCTTATTGCTAGAAAATTCGAATACTATAACGTACTATTTACATAATGACACCTCCCCACCGCCCTCCCATCGCTTAACAGTCCCGTTACGTAATACGCAGCATATGCCTGACATCTGCACCCGGAAACAACTGACAAGCCACAGGTGATTAACTTCCGCTGATTAAGATACCTGTTAAACTACTACCTAGTTACTGGTAGGACTTTATTACATATGCTATACGTATCAAAATGTTTTGGCGAAATGCGGGTGTACTGCAAGGTGCCCGTGCCTACCTCATCGAGGAATACAGATCTGCGCAGTCATATGAACGCCATGTACTTAACATCCGAATCTATCTAAGATATCTATGCTAAAAAAAGTTGCGACTTTATGGTGCATGTTACCAGGTTGCATTGGCTATACACTGGACTTGCCATTTATAGATCTTCCACTCTGTTATATTACTCTGTATTGTCTATTAGAACACAACCGCAGGTGAAATGGAGCCGTGCGGGGCTAGTGGAGATTGAAGAATAAATAAAATATAGTTGCAAGATTCCACCCGGACATACATTGTTGCAAGGCTAATAATATTAAGCTTGTAAAAATAAAATTCAAGTAATTCCTCACAGTAAGAAAACTTTGGAAATTCGTTTGAAAAATTACGTGTTACTTTTCAAAGAGAATGTAAAAATTACGTTAAGCAGAATAACTATTTATCATTTGAAATTTAAAACTAGAAGAATTATTTAAAACTTGTACTATTTAAATTCTGTTCTATTAAATTTTATTAATTAACACATAACAAAGTAAGTTTGCAGACTGTTTAAATTATGAAAACATTTATTATTAAAAAAATACCTGAACGTGAACAACTATGAGTAAAAAAATACTCGTGAAACGTGATTATTATTAATATAATTAGATCTTTCAAATGTACATACGTCCGTATTGATAAGCATAACGTACGCGAAGTATTCGACATTTTGAACTCGTTATCATAATCATAATACCGTATAAAACGGCGCAAAAGCAACATAACGACTCAACAAAGAGTAGAATGTACTGTAGACATCAGGCGAAATTGCTCCCAGATTATCTTGAATGAAAAAAAAGTCGTCTTCACAAAAAACCCACCGAAGCATAGCCTCTCGTTCCAGATTAAACGCACATTCTGCAATATTTCCCACAAAAGGATACCTTAATCCCTAACAAGTGGGGGGTAAGCCTTAATGCTGCGATTTTCAGAATCGTCCGCCTTTATCGCGTGTGGAAATAAAGCTGGTATGAAAAAGCTTGTAGCTCACATAGCCTTTATTTAATCCTAAATTAATGGGTGGAGTGTTAAGCCATACTGGAGCGACAAATCTCAACTCATATTGATATATTAAAACGAACGGTATTAACTCATAGAAAGAGTTCATTTTTCAACGAAATGTCATTGACAGCGCGAGTGAATTTTGACACCTGGGGACATGGATCTTACTACAGAAATTCAATCTTTATGTGTATTGTTATAGAGTCCGTTTTGCTATTGACAAACAATTCTAACGCGTGACTTTAGACTGGGGCTAAGTATTTATAGCTCATAATTGAATTAAAATACTTATCTAAGTATTTAAGTACTTACTACTAAAAATATAAATACAAAACCGTTTGAATATGACAATATACAAATAACAGAATTTTCAATTTTTAAAATCTGTTATATTCTATATTAAAAACTCGTTTAAACCGTCCCAAAACCACAAACATTTGTCGAATCCTAAATACACTTCATCCTTTTCGACAATGGTCGACAATCGTCGACAAATTTCGCACGCGATAAGATACCGCTTACCCTCGTAATAAGACTTTGGTTTTCATTGCAATATTCTCCGTTCTACACGTCAATGAGTTGCCAGCGATGGGTATAATTTTTTTTTATTAAAACCTTTTTGCTGTCTATGGTTGCAGGGCAGTGACCCCTTGTTTACCATTATAGAGTATTGTAACGTGTAATTAGATTCGTTAATAGTGTTGTTGTTGATGATAGGTGTAAACTGGTGAGAGATATCATAGATAAATCAACGCGGACGTCATCTTGACCGTGTGCGCTGGACGATGGGATTCCGTACTGATGGCGCACTGGTTAGGCCTACACGCGAAAGTAAGCGCCTGACTAGAAATATGTACTTTTACTAACACAAGGCTAAGATCATTGTTACTAACAAATATATGGACAAAGTCTGAAATAAACTATTATTCCTTTATTTCTTATCTTTCTTATAAATTACATTTTTAGGGTTCTGTACCCAAAGGGTAAAACAGGAACCCTATTACTAAGACTTCGCTGTCCGTCCGTCCGTCCGTCCGTCCGTCCGTCCGTCCGTCCGTCTGTCACCAGGCTGTATCTCATGAACCGTGATAGTTAGAGAGTTGAAATTTTCACAGATGATGTATTTCTATTGCCGCTATAACAACAAATACTAAAAAACAGAATAAAATAAATATTTAAGGGGGCTCCCATACAACGAACGTGATATTTTTGCCATTTTTATAGTTAATGGCACGGAACCCTTCGTGCGCGAGTCCGACTCGCACTTGGTCGGTTTTTAAATATAAATGCGGGCCGTCTCCAGAAGTACCGCCTTCTGAATCTGTCCCTTGATCCAGCCTCTTAACGCGAGCCTCTTTAGGTGAAATAAACTAATATTATTATTAGCTTACGTAGGAGCTATTTGCCAAAGTTATATCGAGGGGTGAAAGGCTATTTGACTTAAACGACACTTTTGGGCGATATATACTTTCATAAATATTTGGAATCAGTCAATCAAATTTCTCTGCGTCGAATGTGTACCTATGCTCTCCTAAAAAGGTAAAAAAAAACTAAGAGTGGGTTCACGTCAATAGTTATAGGGCTTGTGTGGGGAGAACGAACCCGGAACCTTTTGATTACGCGTACTACCCCTCACACCACAATGATATTAAGGTTCATAAACATGGTCTTGTTAACCCCTGATTACTTTATTCAAGTAACGCTCCGTTTCGCTAACGGTCAGTACCAACTTACAACAAGACGTTAGTCAAAACTGTCCGTATAAAAATGTTTCGTTTAGTTAAGCTTCCGATTTGAGTTACGACACGTTACTCGTTAACAAGGTATCGTTATCATTGATAATAACGATTCGTTTTCTAAGGAGCACAGAACATTCCGCCATTTTGGAAATACTTACGACCTAATTCGTTGTGCCTAATTCTTATTTGTTCTCCAAAATAGATTCGAAGTTCAAATATAAAGTGATTAGCGTAGTTAAACGGCAGGGATTGGACAATAGAGAGAAAAAAAAAACAATTTGCTCTTTCACGGAGTGCCAAGGGTCGAAAGTGATTATGCCAGAACACCATAATTCAGGGCCAGAGTTAGAAAAGATTCCGGCCAAAGAATTAAGGACAAAAGACCTTTTTCGGTGCGTTTACATAATAAAACAAAGGGCTTCTGCCAGCCCTAGCGTTCGAGGGTTGTCAACAAAAAGAGTTTTCGCATGAAACTAATTTCTGTATTGTCTTTTTGTGTGGCACTTAAAATTGCAAAATTGGATAGTATTTGCTTATAAACAATGGTGTTCATTGATATGACAGACGTCTCAAAGTTACCCCCGTATTTATAAGAAATTCAAACCATCTACAAACTCTCCACAGTGGCGTATTTACTTTAAAATCATTTTGTATAACCATTATTATTTGGATACTGTACAATATTGTACTTAATCTACAAGTTTTGCCGTCTCATAATGCTGTGCAAATGAATGAAAATTGATAACATTCAAATTATTGCTGTCCTGCTCAAACTTTATGACCATGAAAAGGATGGCTATATACACTACACTTAACAAAATTAGCAATTAACATTTAACAATTTCACTAACAAATTTAACCTACCTAAATAAATGGATCTAATGTCTGGAGAAAACTGATTTATTGTCAGGTTTTAAAAATGACAATTCATACAATTTTTCAATAAGCATCCGTGCTTGCCAACCCTAGCGGCTTTGTCGTTAACTTTAAAACGTCCTGGATACATTTAAATACTACGATTATCCCCCGACAACCCTATTTTCCGTACACCAAAGTAATAATACATTATTTGACATGAATTATGTGAATTATTCGCGCCGAAGCGACTCCGACCGCGAAATTTTAATAATGAATTAAAACATCCTTTCAAAATGTAAATTTTTAATTAGTATGGCGTGCCTCCTCTGGTTTGGGGACGTTCATTGGAGTTTTATTGGGTTATGTTGTTTGGTAATGGCAGCTTAAGCAGTGTTATCCAAAGGAGGACGATCCCCATAAGAATGTTCAGGGCTTCTTAGAGTTGATGATAACCAAAAGCGAAGTGTTCTTACCTTGCACAACAAGGAATAACTCAGCCATCTTAGAAGGTATTAAGATATAAAATGATGTCTATAATTAAAAGCCTGAAACATTTTTCTTGGAATCATTTTTCGAAAGCAGAATTAAAATATTACAAAAATATTTTTCGCACTAAAATATAACCTTAAGTTATTTCTGTGTTTAGCCACCTCAGTGTGGTCAGTAAGATCGATTTTCCTTTCTGTTATGTTTAAATTTAGACCAAAGAGAGTTCAAAAGTCGCTTTTAGATCTGTGTTGCGCCAAATAAAAAAAACCACTATAAACAATTACAGTAAAGATATTCGAATTCATAATAACGAATACATTAAGCAAGAGGTCTTGCATTTTAAGAGTTTATTCTGAACCATAAAAATATATATTAAACACTAAAAGCGGTGGATCGTAAGTCTGATCATTTAAATTTATATTCTCCTTTTAATTACCTCTCATGTCAATGAAGCAGATCATTAATTAACTGAAAATACAAGCTGTCTTCAAACAAACAACGTGACATTTTAAATCCCAAATCGGCCCTTTGTCCCTCAAAAATCGATCTCGCCTTTTAATAATATTTCTTGAAAAGTCACCCCTTTCGAGGACCGCTTTAAGCCCTTTGTCTAAAGACAGTGGTTCCTGAACTTTTCCTAAATAAATTTTTATCATCTTCTCTCAAAAATGAGTCATTAAATATTATGTTTTTAAGTTTTAAACTTTATATAATTCATACGTATTTCAAGTATTTAAATTTAATTTAAGGCCTTTGGACGACGGCTGTGGATAGTGGTTTAAAGCGTAGGCCGCTCGTCTCACTAAATGGGGTAGTTGTGGGTTCGATTCCCGCCAGTGGTGTTATCTGAAATGGGCTTTTTGAAATTTGCCCTGATCTGAGTGTAACTGGGATTGTCCTGCTTTATCAAACTCAGCAGGCTCGGTTGACCTCAGCAGGCCCTTACATGACATATTTCACAAGGTATCTACAAGTTGGACCCATATCCCCACTCAAGCCTTCCAAAGTTTAGGACCCCAATTTTCGTTTCATCGACACTGTCTCTATTCGAGATATGTAGAAAAAAAAGGAAAAATACGACCAATTTGTCGTTTTGTTTCGACATATAATCTCGAATAGGGATTGATGTCTATCAAGCTAAAATCGGGTCCCTGGATAAAAGACCGTATGGAAAATAGTAGGTATTTTAAGTCGCTATGGAAAATGGTATTCGAAATCTCTGAAGGCGAATAAATCGCACTAATTTGTAAGTCGTAAAAGACTTTAATGTCTTTGCAAATGGTTTGTATTCTTGTAATATACTATGTTCGCATAATTTTTATGTTTTTTCTATTATGTTATGGTAATTATCGATAATTATGTTAAAGTTAAAACCGTTTTTCGATCCGTATAACGCGATACATTAATACCTTCTTTAAGTTATTGTTATCTTTATTGTAAAAGGTACATTTTTACGGCGGGTTGGTCTAGTGGACTCTGTACCAGATGGTTGAGGGTTCGATTCCCGCCAGGAGTAAATTCCGAGAATGCCCTTTTCGGAATAAACCCAGCGGCCCGATTTTCGTTTGATAGACTACAATCTCTATTAGAGATATGTCAAAATAAGTGAAATAAATACGACCAATTTGACGTTTCGTTTCGACATATCTATAATAGAGATTGATTTCTATCAAACGAAGATCGGTGGTCTGAGTGTAAGTGGGATCGCCCCCAGTCCATTGTATCGTACCCAAGGTAAAGCTTTGTTTAGTTTGGGATCATACGATGAGTATGAATTGTCTGGCCATATTTATTCTTTTAATTCTAACTTCAAATAAGTTAACATTGATTACCTAGGAAAAAAAAACTTTTTTATCTAAAAAAAATACTTGCATAATTAAGATAATCTGATAAGAAACTTGTCTACGAGTGCTTAAAGTTATCCCCCGCTTACTTATTAATACGAAACATTATTACCGTCAAAACTTTACCCCAGATAAGGGGCGGGACACACCGAGCATAAATATATTATTTGAACGCTTGAACTGTCCTCCCGATGGGAAAGTTGTTTAAATATTGCAGATTTATGCTAAGCGGGAGTTCCTACTGGCTTTTTTATTACGCATAAAAAAGTTAATTCGAATTAACTCTCGGTGTAAGACTGGTTTTAGCTTCGAGAATCGTTTTTAGTAGCTTTTTTAGGTAATTATGGTAAACTTAAGAAATGCTGAGGAAATAATTTAAAAATAGAAATGCTAATTAGGTGGCTAATTTGGCGATTTAAAAAAATGATCAGCCCACCGAGTTTCTTGCCGGATCTTCTCAGTTGAGGTCGCGTATCGATCCGGTGGTAGTATACAGGGTGTTTCAGAAGTCCGAAATAATACTTTGACGTTTGCATCAGTATTGGGTATACAACTGAATGGTATAAAAATTTGATCGAAATTCGGCCATGTTTTCCAACTATTTTTTCGTCGTCAATTTCTTTAATTCGTAGTATCTTGAGTCCTATGTAAAATTTGCATGTTCTGTTTTGTGAATATTGATAGTCGCCCCTCATAATTGTAGTTTACACTGCTGAATAGAGTTATGGATGTACCCAAATGCCAGAACACGATACCTGTGACAAATATTCAAAGGTCTATAACTCAGAAAGTATGATAGTTAGGTGTACTCTGACTTCACTAAACATCCACATATGAGCTACCGTATATGTACCCAAAGTATTATTTCGGACTTCTGATACACCCTGTAGTAGTATATCAGAAAAAAATGAAAACTTGACAATTTGTAAGTGCCCCCATAGGCCTATACAAAATAAATGATTTGACTTTGACGTTGGTGTTATAAATTAACTTTGATTGAATTATTTATTAGTAACTTGTGATAAGAAGGTAGTAGCCGAGTGGTGGATCGTACGCTTTGCAAGCAAAGTGCGCAGGTTCAAATCTCGGCTCGCACCTCTGGGTTCTATGTGCGAATCTCACTATTATCCGAGATTATCACTTGTTAAGAAACGGTTAAGGAAAACATCGTGAAGAAAACTGCACGTCTGAGGGGACTCAACTAGTTCTCGATAGATGTGTGAAGTCTGCCAACCCACACTGGGCCAGCGTGGAGGACTATGGCCTGAATCCGCCTCGCATTCACTCCGCAAGAGATTTTGGTCGTAATTGTATGTATTTTGCGTAAATCTGACATTTTACAACGAAAACTAAAATACCTAATCTTCGACGTCTACTTGAAATGAACCTGAATTATTCATACAAAACGGTTCTGTTATGTCAACTTTTGTAACCTATTTTCAACGGTAACCACCAAAGAATTAAAGTCCAATTTGGCATGTTAACTAGATGTAGAGTTCGATCTTCGGATTTCAATCAGTAGAGTTAAATAGAGACTTGGGTGTTAACTCGTGAATTGGATTTTCGTGGTCTGCCAGATATTTATTCGAAAATTTGTTCGAAAGTTTCAGTGAAATGTTTTTACTTAAACTTTACATTATAAACCCCAGGCACCACCAGGGGCCAAGACGCTGCAAAATTAACTCTGTGACAGTAATTATAAAGATCAAATTTCTTTGGTAAGGCCTTTAAAATTTACTAAACTGAAAATTAACCACGCTGCAAAATTCCGCTCGCGCTATCGATGACAATTTGTTGAAGAATGAGCCTTTTTATGAGTCAATAAAGATCGTTTTGGTGTTGGCAAGAATCTCGCAGCGCGAATTTGTTGACGCCCCAGTCTGTCTCGGACTTAATGCATCGGACAGTCGTTGCAAGACGATTAACATAATAGTTCACCTCAAATATGTTATGCAACAGACATTCACGCTAACTAAAGTACTTACATAGTACAAAGGAAACTAGAACTAAAAAAAAATCTGACCTTGTTTGACAATTGATAAATATTTGGTGAAATATTTTATGAATTATTATTTTATTTATCAATCAATTTATTTACCCTATTGTACAATTATTTACAAAATATTTACAATGCAAAATAAAATAAGTTAAAACTAATAAGAAAATATTATATTTATAAAATATGTAAAAAATTTGGCCCATGCGGAAGCGTACCCAAGACGCTGGCTGCATTCCCTCGCTGAATGGCTAGAGCCACTCGTTGAGCGAGAAAATGGCCTGCTCTTGGGTCGCCGGTTGTGTCGACCAATTTTTTGCCGAGTAAGTTCATTAAATTTTGGGTGCTTGGACCCCATGGACCTAGGGTTTCGACTCCAAAAGGAATGAAAATATATTCGGAGCCGATAACCCCGTACTTCCGCCGTTTCAGAGTCTCAGCCGCCTCCGCCGCCGAGCCCGCTTTCTGAGTGGTTCCCGAGAGATGGGAAGGAGCCAAAGTATCAACGCAGGTTGCATCCCATACCATGGCTCGTCCCATGCTCCAAGGAACCAGAGACATTCCGTCGGGTCTCTTGCCATCGTCACGCACGATACCTTGCGGCTCTAAAATGGCCGGTACGTTGGCGGTGGCAAGAGAACGACGGATGATGTCATTCAGAGCAGCATGACGAGAGTGGCGGCCAGCACTCCTAGCGCAAGACAGTCCATGCCGTCCAAGCCGGTCGACGACAACTCCGCAGGGGCACGTGTGCGGCGTACAAACTTCGGCCCCGAGCCGTAACCCTAACGCTACACGAAGTGTATTAGGATCAAGGTAGTTTCCCGTATTGGCACATGGAAAAGCATGTAGCCAATATCCGGATTCCTTACAGGAAACTGCCTTGATCCTAGCGAGCTCGGAGCCTGTGCTAGTGTCCCTTAGATTTCTAAAAGTGGCACTGCAACACAAATCATCCCAGCTTCGCTGTGAAGTCGGGTTTGTTGGATTTTGACTTGGCCAGGCCAACTCCCATGCTTTTCTGCCTTCGTTCACAAAATAAATAGCCCCATTAAACGAGGATCTGGACAAAATCTGTTTAATGAGGCTGTCATTCTTATGTGTTGAAGACAGGAAGGCCGGTAAACAAATATCAGAATTTTTACGTATACCTACTCCTCCGTATCTTATGGGTAAAGATGCTTGATTCCAAGATTTTTCATTTAGTTTTAAATTTACAATGCTTTCGAAAGAAGATCTAATTAGGTTGTCCACGGTTATAAGGGAATTTTGATATAGCCAAACTGGAGATGTACGAAGGAGATACGTAAATTTAGGAATAAAAAGACAAAATTTTAAAATAAAAAGAGCCGAATGAGGATTTATTGCCAATAAACGGTGAGAGTATTCTTTGAATTTAATCAGGGAATGCGCTATTGTTGGTTCAATTATTTTATTTATTTATTTCTTATCTTTCTTATTTAGTACATTTTTAAATATAAATATAAAAAATACATTTAAAAATATAAAAAACAGTTCCCCACCGGCATCTGGAACAGGGTCCTAGTTACCAGTGGTTAGGGCTCCAGAGAGAGGAACTTCCTCACAATGCGCGCCGTCCCCAGAAGTACCGCCTTCTGAATCTGTCCCTTGATCCAGCTGCCTAACGCGAGCCTCTTTAGGTGTTTGTCGAGGCTCTTGGCTAATAAGCCATGGGCGGAAACGACTATCGGTACAATGATTGCCGCATCAATGTCCCACATGTCGACAACCTCGTGAGCCAGATCAAGATACTTGCTTTCTTTATCTTTCTCTGCTTTCACGAGATTCTCGTCATGGGGGACAGTGATATCGATAATCATTGCACGGCGCTCTTGGCGATCTATCAGCACAATATCAGGCTTATTGGCTACAATAGTCCTGTCTGTGATGATAGACCGGTCCCAATACAATGTGATATGACCCTCTTCGAGAACTGGTTGTGGCTCATACCTGTAGTACGGTACCTCGGATGTCACAAGGCGATATTTAAGGGCAAGTTGCTGGTGGACAATCCTGGCTACTTGGTTGTGTCTGTGTAAATATTGACCATTTGCGAGACGCGAACAACCGGAGATGATATGCCTCAGGGATTCACCAGGGCGATGACATGCCCGACAAATGTCAATGGTGCCATCCCTAAGAATATATCTCCGGTAGTTGTTCGTCATCACAACTTCGTCCATAATTGCACAGACAAAACCTTCGGTTTCCCCAAAGAGGTCGCCGAATCGTAGCCAGGCCACGGAGGCCGCAAGATCTACATCGGGCCCATGAAGGGCCCGATAGTACCTTCCGTGTAGCTCCTTACCCTGCCATACCACCCTACGATCATCCGTTGTCAGTACCACAGGTTTGCGCCAGTTCTCTTTTGCCAACGATAGAGGGGTGAGTCCATTATCTACTGCCACTACATCCACATGCATTTCCCCATCGGCACGGAGAAAATATTCTCTGAGACTACATATCTCTCGGTTATGCAAAGTCTTGACGTTTAAAAAGCCACGACCTCCACATTTCCGAGGGATATATAGTCTCATTACCGATGAACGTGGGTGATGCATGCGGTATGCAGTGAGCGTAGTACGGACTGTTCTATCCAGGGCGTCCAATTCGGTCTGAGTCCACTTGAGTATGCCAAAGGAGTACATCAAGACTGGCATGACCCAGCCGTTGTAGGCTCGCACCTTGTTTCCGCCTGATAAAAGACTTTTCAGTACTTTTTTCAGGCGCCCCAAGAAGCGATCCCGCAACAGCTGTTTCATGTCAGTCTCACTAATGCCTAACCCCTGTGACATACCCAAGTATTTGTAGGTCTCGGTTGCGGCGAGTGATCTCAGTTGGATGGAATCTGAAAGTTGGATGCCTTCAGACTCCACCATCCTTCCCTGCTTTGCATGCATGACCGCACATTTATCCACACCAAACTCCATCCTGATAGAATTACTAAAGGTTTCTGTAACCTTCAGTAAGCCCGACAGTTGGAGTGCAGTGGGGGCAAACAGTTTAAGGTCATCCATGTAAAGCAGGTGAGATATTACCTGACCTCCTCGTCGCAACCGAAAGCCAAACCCTGACTCCTCCAAAAGTGTGCTCAGAGGGTTCAGGGCCAGGCAAAACCATAATGGACTCAGACTATCACCCTGGAAGATACCTCGCTCTATCCTTATAGGCTCGCCATTCCCAAGGATCTGTCGAGAGCCTGGACAGAGAAGGACCGTTTTCCATTGCCTCATACATGACTCCAAGAAAGTGCGTAGAGTTGTATCTATTTTATACAACTCAAGCACTCTCACAAGCCACGTATGCGGCACAGAATCATAGGCCTTCTTATAATCTATCCAGCATGTCGACAGATCCTTTCGGTTTCGGCGAGCCTGTTGACAAATGGCCATATCGATGAGGAGTAGCTCCTTAGTACCACGGGACCCACTCCTACATCCATTCTGAGAGGCAGACATTATTGAATTATCTTCAACATGTCTGGCGATTTTCGCTCTCAGGATGGATGTAAGAGTTTTGTAAATTGTAGGTAGACAGGTGATCGGTCTATAATTTTTAGGGTCCGTGGTACTACCGGTTTTATGGAGCAGATGGGTTACGCCTGTAGTTATAAATTCCGGTAACGACCCAGATTGTAAGGCGGATTGGAATTGGGATGCCAAGCGAACGTGCGAGCTACGTAACCATTTGAGCCAAAAATTATGCAGTCCGTCCGGGCCTGGGGCCTTCCAATTAGGTAGAGAACGGACTGCATTGGCTACGTCTAGGGGCCCGATGGAGATGGCTTCCATTTCTTTTATTGGTTCGCACATTCGCTCGACATCACCGATCCAATTGCCTTCGTAGTGAGTGACTGGCACCGACCAGATATCACGCCAGAATGTTGTCATGGCGTTATCATCTGGTCGCTGCAATTCACTCACTGGTTCATTGGGTCGCTCCCAGGATCTATAAACCCATCTTTGATCCCTTTGGAACATGGAGTTCTGGGAATATCGATCTACGCGAGCCTTATACCTACGTATACGGTTTGCCCATGCATAAATTTTCTGCTTCAGGAAGTCAATGCGCTCTGTGACGCGGGAAATATATTCGCGGGGACTGACATCAGTCCCTGCGAATGCCCGCTTCACAAAGCGCATAACTCTAGGGCGTGTATTACCCTCCCTGAAGCAGCTGAGCTTGCCAATGAGTGCCCTAGCCTCGCTAATACGACGCTCTATCCTGCATTGCCATGCCGGGACGGCGGGTTTTGGACGTGTAGTTGTGTCAGTGTTAAAAACCTTGACACGAGCTACACGACATACCGTAATGGCAGCACAATACAGGATAGAGTGTGTATCCACAAGGTCATCACTACTGTCAAAGTAAATTGACAGTAGTGAGTCTAAGGCACCCACTAGCGCTCTATTCCCTTTATGCATGGGTAGGCGAGGTATACGAGGTCTAAGATGGTTCGGCATGGATCGATACTCCCGAACTACATCCTCCAAAGTACTCCTCAATAAGTTATTGTATTGGGTACTTACATCAATAGGCGCGTTATCCCTATCAACGTCGCTATCGGCGGCAAGCCGTGAAGTAACCGTGGCCCTTGCCACAGGCTGGGCCGCCGGCTGCGACGATGCGACAGGAACAACCCGCCTACTCTGCACCTCCGAGCGTAGCCGATCTAGTACGGTATCAGCCAGCATGTTTCCACGCTGGATGACCCGCACCTGATCCGACAGTCGTTGCGCCGACACGTTGACTGCTGGTTCCAGGGACTGAAACAGAGGCAGCATTCGGTCACGGTACGCAGTGAGGTTAGTTCCCCCCTCTGTAGCCTCATAGTAGGCGCGCATGACGTTTTCATTCATGGAAGACGTCCATCGCATGCGCCGCACTACACCACTGGGAACGAGGACCCTGTTCGGAGCCGGTTGCCCCAAAAGCCCCAAGTGTCCCGGTGGCCGGCCTCTCTGCCGACGTACAGGTGGTGGCGACGTCGGCGGAGAAAAATACTCGTCGCTCTCGCTCGACGCTACTGCATTCACCGACGCCCTGATGATGGATGCCGGCGATGGCGAGGCGGAGCGAGGTGACTGGTCCGGGGGTGTTGATTGTGCGTAATGTCGCACGGCACTCCGCTGTCGACATTGTCTCCTCGGATTTCTCCGAGGAGCGTCCGTCATCTTATTTGGTCAGCACTTTTTGAAAATATTTGAAAACTATGGCATTTTTGTATTAATTGCATGTTTTGCGGTATATTTCATTGTATATTCACAGTTTTCGGATGTAATTAGTATAATTTTAGTAAAATAAAAATTTTCACAAATTTTATTGATGTTCTTGACAGCGGTTGCCATGGTTTAGATTTCTAAAAGTGGCACTGCAACACAAATCATCCCAGCTTCGCTGTGAAGTCGGGTTTGTTGGATTTTGACTTGGCCAGGCCAACTCCCATGCTTTTCTGCCTTCGTTCACAAAATAAATAGCCCCATTAAACGAGGATCTGGACAAAATCTGTTTAATGAGGCTGTCATTCTTATGTGTTGAAGACAGGAAGGCCGGTAAACAAATATCAGAATTTTTACGTATACCTACTCCTCCGTATCTTATGGGTAAAGATGCTTGATTCCAAGATTTTTCATTTAGTTTTAAATTTACAATGCTTTCGAAAGAAGATCTAATTAGGTTGTCCACGGTTATAAGGGAATTTTGATATAGCCAAACTGGAGATGTACGAAGGAGATACGTAAATTTAGGAATAAAAAGACAAAATTTTAAAATAAAAAGAGCCGAATGAGGATTTATTGCCAATAAACGGTGAGAGTATTCTTTGAATTTAATCAGGGAATGCGCTATTGTTGGTTCAATTATTTTATTTATTTATTATTATTATTATTTATTTATTTATTTATATTAACACATACATTTGTTTTAACAGGTTAAACCCAAGCTAACAAAAGTAGTCATAGATAACATTAATCACATAGTGGACAACAAACTAAGTGTCACTCTCTGGAATTCCGCCAAAGAACAAGAAAATATGTTGAAAATTGTCAAACACGGTCAGCTCATTGCTTACAATATTAAAAATTATTTTTCTTTTTCAGGTAAGAGCATACAAATTAAACTAGTTGTATTCTTGGCATCTGAAAATCGGCCTAAAGAAATGAAGATGACGCCATCTCACGGTAAGGAATTGCAAGTTTCTGTATTCAGCCGTAATTTAATGACGTACAGAATGTATCAGAAGCCCGAAATAATATAATATTACGTATTATGAAGCGGCTATTACTATGTAGAACCTTAGTGAAGGTGAAGTATCGACTAGGCAATACATTACCTTTCTCTAGTCTAGTGACAACAATATATATTGTAAATACTAGCGGCCCGTCCCGGCTTCGCACGGGTTTCTAATATGGCCTATGTTACTCAGTGATAATGTAGCTTTCTAACGGCAAAAGAATTTTTGAAATCGGTCCAGTATTTTTTAAGTTATTCGTTACTTTCAAATATACAAAACTTTCCTCTTTATAATTATTAGTATAGATAGATAGATATAGATTACGAGTATTGTATAGTAGACTGGACAAATCGAGGGGTGGTCACTATTTTTTCTAGTATTACTACAAAAGTATTACCTACAAAAATCAAACTAGAAATGTATGATAGCATATGAAAAACGGTTATTACGAAGAAATTATGAAATGCTAATACCTGAACACCATACCTTCGGTCTCTGGGGCTGTTGAGAAAAGCGAAATTCACTCTTCTATATAAAGCAACCTTTGTTTTATAAACATACCTGGTAATGTTTAACGAGGTGGGCAGAGACGTGACCAATATTAGTTTTACGTAAAACTATTTCAGTGCTCTCCGTATGAGCCAATGTTATGCGAGAGTGCACAATTTAAATACGAAAAGTAAAGTGAAGTTTTACACAATACAAGCATATATTTTCCATACAGATAACTGGTAATATTTATGTGAATTGCCAAGCGAAATAACGTTGATAAGATCGGTTTTGCGTATAAAATATTGTGTCTATGTGTAGTATATTTTTAAAACGAAGTAGAGAATGTACAGGAAGGTACATGAATTTTATTATATATGAGCACTTTAAGTGACTTGTGTGGTTATTTTCTTTCAGTTAACAAGTCTGCAATTATGAAATTAAAATATAAGTCAAACAAAGAGACTCCATAACTCTCGTTACATCTAGTTTACATAAATACGCCGCAATTGCTGTAAATGTTCATTATGTTTATAATAATTGTCGCGATGTCGTTAACTACCTTTGAAATATTAAAACGTTGAAGCCTTAGTTGTGCTCATTTAAAAGTGGAATAACATCTATTATTTACTTTGAAATGTGAAAGTACATGAATAGTTTAAAACTCATATTCATTTTTGGGTAAGTCCATTAAAACTGATTGCTTTAATCTTAATTCATGTTGGGTCAAACGCTTAGAGAAGTGATGCAATATATTAAATTCACTGAAAATGATAAACCTTAAGAGGCTTTTGTTAAAAGGGAGTGTTCATTCAATAATGCACTCTATGCACTTACTTACTAACTTAATTCTGTAGAAAGTAAACCAGCATAAAATATTTCCATTAGATTAACTCGCATCACCACTTAATTATTCACACAATAGCAACTCATATTTTTCTGCAACACAAACTCGTATTTTACCGCCACACAAAAGGTAGGTAGGTAAAAGGTAAGTAACATCAAACAAAAAAATACCGCACACCAGCAAAATTACCAACAAAATATTCAACGGTAATAAACGTGGTAAATAGGATTGCATTGTTCACTCTCGCATAACCATCGCCCCAACTGGGTCACTAGTGCATAGTGCATGAACATTCACTGACCGAAAATTAATGTTTATAATTAACTTTAGAATTGGTAAATATTAGATAGTTACCCTATTCCCTATAGGGACTGGTTAAAAGTTCTTGTGGCGTTGCATTTAGAACTGCAGGATTTACCGCTGTTTTGATAACTTTATGTAGTTCTGTAGCTCATGCCATGTGAGAATTAAGTCATTGAATGGCAGTTATACTTTAGTACGCAACTTTATGGAATAAACCATTATAGTGTAGAATTTCGTATAACTTAAAACGAAATTGAGGAAAAAAAACAACTGTAGTACAACTGCACATAGGTACAACTGTTTTTGCAACTGTAGTATAGTTTCGGTAAATTGTAAGAATAACCTGATTTAGTAATTCTGTTGTCCCCACATAAATAGGCGCGTCAAAGAACGCGCGACCATTTATTCGCCATAACTGAAATATTCTTTATTTATTGTTGTCTTATATTTACGCGAATACTACACATTGAAATAAAACTATTTTACGGATTCTATCGCGTTTATTTACTTTTTTATGTTCCTATTTTTTATGTTCTATTTGACCTAAGCGACATTTTTTTAACTTTACAGGAGAGCATACTCATTCGACGCAGAAAAAATCTCTGACTCCAAATATAAGCCAATATCGTCCAAAACTGGCGCTTAAAGTCAAATAGCCTTTTACCCCTCGATACTTTTCAACGAAACGTCATCAATGTCGCATTGTGGTTAGTTGGAACGTGGTTTTTTCTAGTCATTCAATCTCTAAGCGTGACACAGAGCACATTTACAAAAAAATGTATGCCCTATTTAAGGGCGTAAAAATTACAAACACAAAGAGAACAGACACTCTAAGCTCATTATCGTGCATTACATTTAAGACTAGCATAGTTCCTCTCTCATCTAAGATAGCGTCTATCTAGATTCTAGCATTACATTCATCAAAAGCGGTACGCAATGACGGCACCGCTTCAGAGAATACGACTCCTCAACCCACAATGCTGCTAAATGGGTCAGGAGCGAGCAAGCTGGCAAGTTTGAGCGAGACGGAACACATACTTTGTTGCGTACTTTTGTTCTCAAATGTAGGGACTGTGGGTTTTTTTTCTATGCAACGAAGAAGTGGTTATTTCACAGCAACTAATCTCCTGTTGTTTTATGCTTTCCTGGTACATTTTTGCTTTACCGATTCTAATTCTGTGTAATTTATAGTAAGACTCAAATCAAATGACTTCAATGTATATCTTTATGAGGGTTATCCAAGAGAAGTATTTTTTCTATGCAACGAAGAAGTGTCAATTTCACAGCAACTAATCTCCACTTGTTTTATGCTTTCCTGGTACTTTTTTTGCTTTACCTATTCGAAAGCATGACCTTTCTAATTCTAAGTAATTTATTACCACCACAACAGTAGGTTTCTTAACTTCAGATGTGTTAACACCACCAAAGCGGTAAAGCTGTAAAGGCGACCTTACGGCCAACAGCGTAGTCCATTCGAAAAAAAAGATATACTCTTTGAACTCATTTCA
This sequence comes from Ptilodon capucinus, assembly GCA_914767695.1. Lineage (NCBI taxonomy): Eukaryota > Metazoa > Arthropoda > Insecta > Lepidoptera > Notodontidae > Ptilodon > Ptilodon capucinus. The sequence continues at coordinate 5,085,239 of OU611831.1, forward strand.
TTGTCTCGTGAATTTCAATAAATTGCGTGCAGTTTGATGTCTATCTTAGAAAGAAGGTTAAACATTCATTATGATAAAATATCATAAATAATATAGACACAAAATGAAGTACATTAGGGTTGTTTATAGCGCAATGTTACATAAGACCATTTCAGTTATCCTGCTGCACTGATTTTCATCTCAGTTCCTTCAGCACAACCAAACGATTTCCAGAAACCGCTTCACCTCATTTCAAATCTGAAGACACACGAAATGTATCTCAATGTATATCCGCACATATGTTAGCTATTATTCCGTCGTAATACCTTATTTCACGCATCCTGTCACAGACAAATGCATCTTCAAGATTGTATCTCTAGTTATTGCGTCCACGTGCGCGTGGAAACGCGCGCTATTGTTTTCTGAAAACGAACTGTATTCACTTGTGGAGAAAGCACATTTTGCATCGAAATTTCATCGATCCCTCGAGCGAATTCTGACGCATGGACGCGCGACTGTTACCGCAGAAATGCAATCTTTATGTACACAGAGTTCGTATTGGTATGGGAAAAAAAATACACGCGCGTCTGGACGACTGTATGTGCCCGGTGCTCAATGCTCGCAGAAATAGGTCATGAGTCAACCAAAAGAGCTACAAAATAACTTTTGTTACTTCTCGCATGTTACACGTTATATTCTTGGGGTATGCTCGACACTTATTTTGCGTTGACAAAGTTGCGAGGCGTGTTGAACTCAAAAATATCTCCAAGAAACCTTGGTCGTTTTGTTTGAGATGAGATGCAACTATGTTTCTAGTTGCCAACATATTTCTAACTGTATAGTTAGATGATGCTTGTCTTAAAGTAAGGGAAGAGGTTGTCTCAGTGCTTATAGGAGAATTTTGTTTTTCGTTACACAGGCCTCACAAATGTTAATCCATTTACAAACCTTTGACTTACACTTTTCATATATTTGCAAGTGTTATTAAGTCACATATTTAAATGCTATGCTAACATAAGTTTTATTTACTCTGCTTAACAAGTAACCACGCCTTGTTCTAGTGGTTCGAGCATAGGCCGCTTGGATTACTGTACCGACTAGTTTTGAGATCGATTTACGTTACCGACAAATTTCGAAGATCGCATTTTCGGAATTTGCCCTAGTCTGGATATGGTATGGCACCCAGCCCTTTCTATGGTACCCAACATTATTAGTTTAGGATCATTTCTAGGGGTGAAATGCTATTTGGCTTAAACGACTTTTTTAACTTTACAGGAGAGTTTACTCATTCGAAGCAGAAAAATTGGCTGATTCCAGATATGTAATATGCAGATAGCCTTTCAGCCCCCGATTTGATGTGAAGTTTTATTTAATTGGTTGACGAAGTTGTGCTCTCCATTTTTATGTCATGAAAGGACCTTTGTATACCGTGGGATGTATTCCACTATATCGATCTATTCCTTACTAGCTACCCTACTCAAATAATCGCACCATTTGTTGAAGGGCTCCCCCGAAACGCATTTGTGGTCACCATTCCCGGATTCATTTATCCCAACTTTAATTGGTAGTACCAGATGTGATCTTTAATGTAGCAGTATAGGGTAGTGCTTTTCTCGGTAACGAGTCCAGTTTTCACTGGATTCATCACTTTTGGTATTACTTATATACTTATATACTAAGATTATTATTAAAAATAAATATTATGTACATGTCATTTGCAGGGTTTGTACCTACGGCTATTCATTGTCCACTTTGTAATATATGGAAAAACTAGCTGTGCCCGCGACTTCGCCCGCGTGGACATTAAGGAGATAACCCGGAAATATGGGTATTATGTTTTTCCCGCGGAACCCTAATGCTTTTTCTAAAATTAAAGTAGCCTAAGTTACGCCTTGGAACGTCAGCTATCTGTCAGTGAAAGTCCCATTGAAATCGGTTCAGCCGTTTAGAAGTTAACCTCAAACAAACAGACAGGCAGACAAAAAATAAATAATTGCGTTTTCGTTATAGGTATCGTATATACTTTCATACGCATTTGGTAAAAAATTTAAATAAAATTTATTTATTTGTATAGATATATTATGTCCACTAAATTCGTTGTATATTCTAGGACAATCATTTAGTCCACGAAACTCGCTTAGAGTCAAATCTCCAGGGTTTTTTTTAGATAAAATTAGGATTATTATGTTTAAATAAAAAGCGCGCTCCAAAATTTAATATCGCCGGAAATATTCTTTTAAATTACATCCAGTGAATTTTGAAAAAAAAATGTGTATTCGTCACAATACTTTTTCAAACTGAAAAGTTGGTATTTCAAACCCTCCAACGTTGCACGGTATGACACCACTTGTGGAAATGTGTCTACTCACCCACAGCCGCAACTGGGTCATTTGAGTGTCTGCTTTTGTGATGAGATATCATGAACTTTGTTAATTAAACTACTGGCCGTGAAGTCGTCACTGCAGTTTCAGGTGTGTGCCTGAAAGTCTCATCATAGTCCGTATATTGACGACTATTCCATAACCAGATAACTGTTGCCGTCATAAGTAGGAGTGTGTAGATATTGCCAAAGCTAGGTTTATCTTTTGTCTCTTACACTCGTATGAAATAAGACAGAGAGCGAGCGGGCAGAGGTCTAGTCTTGACATGCGTGCTAGCGCCACTGAGTTCGATTCCTGGAACTCAACAATAAACTATTGACATGAGCTTAGTAATAGCACAATCATTTTGCTTAGTTGAAGGGGCTATTGGAGTTACTACTAGTAATAGAATATAGTAAATATATTTATTAGATATAAAATATTTAATACACTACTACAGCCCTTTTAACGTCCCACTGCTGGGCACGGGCCTCCTCTCATGCGAGGGGGATTCAGGCCATAGTTCACCACGCTGGCCCGGTGCGGGTTGGCAGACTTCACACATCTATAGAGAACTAGCTAAGTTCCCTCAGACGTGCAGGTTTCCTCTAAAAACAAAAAAACATACGGGTCGAATTGAGAACCTCCTCCTTTTTGAAGTCGGTTAAAAATAATAATTAAATCGTTCCTGCTGTTCATGACATGAACATAATTATTTCACAAAAATACAAGAAATAAGTTCGCCTTTTTCGTCCTATATTGACAACACAGATAGAGTAAATAGTACACAGACATTTCATTTTGTCTGTCAATCATAAAACATGAATTCGTATCTATTCAGAAATAATATTAGTCCTAGATTTACTGTACCTAATAGGGCTCAATAATCCTTTTATGCCCAGCCCCGGAGCCCCGCATCGCGACACAATACGAGGACCTATATCGCGTAATAATAAACACAATAGATCGTAAATCATATATGCCAAAGTGAAAATATTTCTCGGCTCGTAGTCACTTACAACGTTTTGCTTTTCACATTTCATTGTGTATAAAATATTGTGAAGAAAAAATACCGTATCCGACATTTTGTGATGTCACATACTTAGGTGGTTTTTGCTTATGATTGCAGACGTTGTTATATTTATGGTATACTCATAATTTTGCTTGCAAAAATGTTTTATTACCTCAGTTCGATTTTTAGCAGTGGTAGCCGAGTGGTCGAACGCACGCTTTGCAATCAAAGTGCGCAGGTTCGAACCCCGGCGCGCACCTCTGGGTTTCATGTGCGAATCTCATTTTTATCCGATATATCACTTGCTAAGAAACGGTGAAGGAATACATCGTGAGGAAACCCTGCACGTCTGAGGGAACTTGACTAGTTTTCGATAGATGTGTGAAGTCTGCCAACCCGCACTGGGCCCGCGTGGTGGACTATGGCCTAAATCCCCCTCTCACTGAGGGGAGGCCCGTGCCCAGCAGTGGGACGTTAAAAGGGCTGCAGTAGTAGTAGTAGTTCGATTATTTGCTAGCATAAAATATCAGAAATTGCCTTTTAACTATTTATCTGGTCTGGGTTTTACTAGGATCACCTGCAGACCTAGACCTGGATATAAAACTAGCAGCTTTTGAAGTTAAGTTACACGATGTTTTATCTGATAAAAATTTGTTTTATCATTAGATACAATACATTAATGGGTCAACGCCCTTTTACACACTTTATTATAGTATTTATGTTTGGTATCCAAATGTAAAAATGTCGAAATTGACAATAACTTACCGTGCCCGTGTTGTAAAAACGTCGTAACTACATTATTAGGGCCCTGATGGATTGACGGTGTAATAAAGATTCCGTTAACGCTCAGCGACGCGTCTCCGAATATCATCGAATCGTATAAAGCCCCCGCACACTGGGGCGTCAAAAGGCACGCGCCAAATTGTTTGCCAATAACAAAGCAAACTCTGTGCCAATATACATAAAGCTTGAATTTGTAACGTTAAAGTTTGTAGAATGAACTTTTTCTATGTGTATATTTAAAATAAATACATCACCACGCCGGTATTCCCCGAAGGGGTAGGCAGAGGTACACTGCAGTGCGCCCACACTTCGCCGATGTATTTTGGTCCCAATGTAATAGGGGCGAGCCTATTACCATTATACCGGGCACATTCTCCCTCAATATTAGGGAGATTTTGGACCATAGTCCACCACGCTGGCCCAGTGCGGGTTGGTGAACTTCACACGCCTTTCTATAGACGTGCAGGTTTCCTCACGATGTTTTCCTTTAATTTAGTTGGTTTAGTTTAGTTTTATTAATAGATGCGCGCGGGTTGACGCCCTTGTGTGTGGGGGGCTTAATCGTATCGTTCAATATTATTTCATTTTACGACTCCCCATATATTGCCCCCCCACGGTTGCTATTAAAACGCAGTATTAATCCGAATAATCGCGTAAGTGGATGATTTTTTTTATGATTTATTTTGAAGCTATTGTCAAAATATCTGGACTTTTTTTACTTGTAAAGGCGGGAGGGAGCTTAGTGAAGAGCTTATAGATATCATGCATAAGTTGACAAGAATATTTTATATTATTTACACTTTCATATTTGATCATAGTTCAAAAACTATTTTTTTTCATACGAAGACAGCAACTAGCGTTTATAGCTACTAAAAATATAGCTCAGAAAGACGTGAATACTCTTAAATAAATTAATTTAATTATTTTGTATACCTAATTAATCAACTCAAACTTTAAACAACGTCGGGGTCCAATCTTTATTTAACAAACTAATACCCAAAATAATCTACACTGTTTTAAATGAGAAGCAACGTATCTCCTTATTTTTTAAATGAGAAGTGCCATAATCTATTTTTGTAAATAAGGAAATAACAAATCTATTTTTTAAACAAGGATATGATCTTGTATTACCCTTACAACAGTATTGCAAGCATTTGCTAATTAATTCCTGAGAATATGGGTTTTGTTTTTATTTTTATATACGAACTTTCTATTTAACTTGTTCATTTGATTAACAGGCTATACTCCTATGACAAAGCAAGCCACACAAAAATGTAGGCACCGTTGACACTGTGCGGGCCGGTTTAATAGGGTTCCGTACGCCAGTAACTGCTAGCACGCGACACCACTCATAATAGTCCCCTCCGATTTATAATAGAGAGAAATAAAATGTTTTATCGATCGAGTGGGGTCTACAAGCGTAGGGTTGGCATGAGATGGGTCTTCGAAAATATTACAATTATCGCCAGACAACGCATATCATCATCGTTTGATCTCAAACTAAGCAAAGCTTGTACTATGAGTCCCATACAACGTACTGGGGGCGATCCCAGTTACACCCAATCAAATTAAGAAAATACCATTTCTGAAATATGACACTAGCGGGAATTGAACCCGCAACTTTGTGGTTCAGTGAGTTGAGTGGGCTACGCTCAAAACACTACACTAAGCCGTAGTTCAATTGAATCTAAGTTCGCCCCCAGTGCGTTGTATGGTACCCATAATACAAGCTATGTTTAGTTAAGGATCATGCGATGAGTATGTGTTGTTGATATAAATTGGTACGTTAGGTAATAGTACTACCTACTAGTCGACTGAGACGTATAGCTGAATATACAATGTAATTCATATTAGGTATAACAAGTCTGCAATCCTTCGTCGTTTAAGGTATATAAATTCATTTTATACAGATAATATGGATTAGACTTTTTCCCCATATTTAAAAAAAGAAACTGTATGTATTGACTTAGGCTTGCATGTTCAATCGTCGCTTGTTTCTTCTGCTATGTAAATCGTTAGATCAAAGAATACTTTGCATGAGAAATCGAATTTCTACTAAATCATATGAAAATAAATTCCAAATGGGTAGAATTTCTTAATTTTTTAAAAGTGGCAACCCTGTCGGTAACACGCGTCGCGCGGCCGACACACGGTTCGCACGTCCCTGTTTGTATTATTGCCGATGTGGCCATTGCTATTTTTTGCGTTAGAATCAATGAATCAGAAAGATACACATAATGCGATTAATCGAGTCACGATTTATATCGAGTAAACGATTATCACTGGCATGGGAAATCAATCGTTACTTATGACGAAAATAAATCGGAAGTACCTAGTGTATCAACTTCGTTTTTATTTTAAGTTTAATTAATTTAGAACATGTGTTCAGTTCAGCAGTTCCTTAATCGAAATAAAAACAAAATAATATCAGTGCGATTAGCTGAAACGTTGTGACTTTATTAAAACAATTGAAAATCGATCAATTGACTAGTTACTACAAAATAGTTCCATTTTCAAATTTAAAAGAGGGCGGCTAACGCAAAATGTCTTTGGTGTATATAAAAGAAAAAAAACATAGTTCCTTATTCAAAATGATAAAAAAAGAAATTGTCCAAAATGTCCTTACTTATTTTATAACGTTTTTCCACTGATATACACGTGTTAACTCACGTTTGCCTAAACCAAAATGAACTGTATTGACTCAGAGAAAAAAAACCTCATTCTTCAACGAAATCACATTGACTTTACCACAGAGATTCAATCTTTATTTATGACACACGGTTATTTTTAGGGTTCCGTACCCAAAGGGTAAAACGGGAACCCTATTACTAAGACTTCAATGTCCGTCCGTCCGTCCGTCTGTCACCAGGCTGTATCTCATGAACCGTGATAGTTAGACAGTTGAAATTTTCACAGATTATGTATTTCTGTTGCCGCTATAACAACAAACATTAAAAAGCAGAATAAAATAAATATTTAAGGGGGCTCCCATACAACAAACGTGATTTTTTGCTCGTTTTTATAGATAATGGTACGGAACCCTTCGTGTGCGAGTCTGACTCGCCGGACTGGTCTGACTTGGCCGGTTTTTGGCATTGGCAATATATTTGCGTGCGAGTTTTGACGGGATTTTGCGTAATTCTGTAGTTACTTCGCTATAACTTTGTATACTGTGTACTCGTAATAGCTATGCGAACTATGGTTATCCATTCAGTTCATACTCCCATTGTTTTAAGCACTTAAAACAACCCACCATAACTAATAATAACGCGACTCGCAACAGAATCCCATATGTGGTATACGAAATCTTTATAGGGTGCGGGCGCCCTTAATAAAGGTCCTATTGTCCTCCCCCCGTATTTATTTCAGAGATAGATAATCTTTTATTATACGTATTCACAATTTATGGTTGTACGTCGAATTTCATTTGTCACTGTGAGTCTTTGTGAACGGCCTTTTGTAGTCTTCTCGATACTTAGAATCGATACTGATTATTCGATGGTTGATCGACTTGTTCGATTATGAGGACTGACTTAAACGTACGTAGCTCTTTAAACCCACTGGGGCGTCAAAAGGAGCGCGTGGTATTTTTGCCAATATCATAACGAGCTGTATTGACTCATAGAAAGGGTTCATAATTCAACGAAATGACATTGAGAACGTTTGACGCCCAAATAGTCAAATCAAATCATTTATTCTGTATAGGCCCATGGGGGCACTTACAAATTGACAAATTGACATATTTTTTTTATTTACTATTACTACTTACTACCTATATACTACTACACGACTACCGGATCGCAATGCGACCTCAACTGAGAAAATCCGGCGAGAAACTCAGTGGGGCTGATCATTTTTTAAATCGCCAAAAATGATTTCAAATACACTGGTAGATATAGCTTCAGTGTGTTGCCTGCGGAGCTGCTTTTAATAATTATTTATATAATATTTAATATAATAACTTTTAAAAATGTGTGCAGAGGCTTTAAAATATAATTGAAAAGATTATGTTAACATTTCGACGACCGGTTTTGACTAGTTTTGAATGCTTGCGGGTTCGATTTCCGTAGATGGCATTTTCGGAATTTGCCCTAGTCTGGGATATCGCCCCCAGTCTTACTGTATGGTACCTATTTAAGACGTTGCGTAGTTCAGGATTGTAACCTGAGTGTGTTTTCTAGCAATATTTATTTATTTACCAATTGAACACATAATGGCAACCCCTATTACATTGGGACCAAAATACATCGGCAAATTGTGGGCCCACTGCAGTGCGCCTCTGCCTACTCCTTCGGGGAATACAGGCGTGACAATATATGTATTTATAACACACGGATATAAAGTACCTAGTTTGTTTAAACATGTAGAAATTAAAACAACTGCATAATAAAATTAACAAAAACGGCTATTTAAATCAAAAATAGACAAGCAAGTCATTTGTGGGCTCGTGTGTACCCAAAGTTTTATAATAAAAATGCAGCTTTACCATTTATAAATTTGTTCCAAATCTTTTAAACAAACATGCGTACTCTTTCGGGATAAATTAGTTGGTATAAAAACATTAACTTTTAATAGTTAAGCTTTATGGGCGGGTTTTTATTACATTTTATATGAGGTTCGGTTCTGAATTTGAAAATGTATGAATCTAATACTGTGTTTTATATCAAAATTCAAATAACTATACTTACGTCGTTTTTAAATCGTCGTAAATTATATTAAAATATGTTTCGGGGTTTTATGCGTTTTTTAAAGTTAACTGTCCCATTTTTGTTTCCGTGGGAATAATATGAATTATTATTTTTGTTACTATTAACGACTTTTCAACAATTAATGTCTTCCTACGTCTAATTACTCTGTTGTTCCTGATAATTCAAGGCACAAACTCCTGAATTTTATAGTTAGTTTTTTTTTGCAATTAGACAAGTTTACCGCAGCCAAAACGAATAAAACAAGTAGATGAACTACGGCTTAGTTTAGTGGTGTGAGGGTAGATCGCTCGGCTCAAAGCACCTAGTGGTCGAGGGTTCGAATCCCGTCTGAGGCAAATTACGGAAATTGATTTGTCTTGGTCTAGAGATGTAACTGGGATCGATGGGCGCCATAGTACAAGCTTTTCTTAGTTTGAGATCATACGATGAGTATGTGTTGATTGGCGATATCTAAGTTAAGTATATTTATAAAATTGATAATATCGAGAGGTGAAAGATAAAAGGCTTTTTGTCTTAAACGACACTTTTGGGCGATATTGGCGTATATACATGTTTGGAGTCAGCAAGTTTTTCTGCGTCGAATGAGTATGCTCTCCGGTCTCTGCTAAAGTTAACAATATGTCGCTTAAGTCAAATTGATTTCACCCCTCGATATAATCTTGTGAAATGTATTTTAAAGCAACGGTTAATTTTTGTGTGACTATTTCAAAAACCGTTTGAAAATCCGACACCTAATGTACCTATCTAGTTCCGGAGATACCTTAATGTCGATCATCTGTTACCATCGACCGTTTACCGACTCACTGGTAGCTGTCAATGGTAATTTACCATCGTTACCGAATCAACGGTAATAGCAGAGTGTGCGTCGATTTAATTCCGATTTTACGACTTAAAAACGTTTTATCGGAAAACTTGTTTTCGATAAATCTGTGACGGTACAGTGATACACAAAATGCAAACTAGAATAGTTTTTGAATAAGTGTGCAATTCATCAAATGTCAATATAAGAAGGTAGGCTCTTAACTGTACATGTACTAGTGTGCTAGATTACAATTTAAGATGAATAAATATATTTGAATTTGAAAAAAATAAAAAATCTCGGTTAAGTATTAAGAAAACTTTTTAGATTATAGTTAAACTAAATTTTACGTAACATTTACGTACTTAAATAGTGTTGCTTTTAGTAGTTTTTATTTCAGGGTTCCGAAGTCGAATGACGAAAACGGAACCCTTACAGTTTCCTTATGTACCTACACAGACAAAAACACGAATTGTGTATTCGTAAAATTAGCAACGCTTGTTATATATGTACCGTACAATGAAATAGCAATTTGCTTAATAGTTAGACACCTCGTTAAGGCGTTGCCTAGTTTCAGCGAAAACGTGCATTACACTCATATAAAAGACTAGCTTCTACCTGCGATTTCGTCTGCGCAGACTTTGATTTATCAATATCATTACACATTATAGCCTGTATGTTATTCTGATATACCTATAAAATAAAGCTTAACAATTAACAATAAAGTTTCAATCAAAATCAGTAACAAACATTCATCCATCCTCGGAAACTTTCACATTAATAATACATAAAAGTAGGATTCACTAACCTAAAAAAAAAAAAAATCCTATTGAGGTCACCAGTTTATCTAATGTTACGTGCAACCTCATTCCTTATATCGATAGGCTAATACCATACCATAAACATCCTATTGCCGATTGTACAAGTTTACGTTTTAAAACCATAATCGATTTCGCAATGGTATGAGTTACGGTGTTATTGTTACCCTCCTGACTCAATTTGTTTTACTGATAGTCGACAAATGAGTTTCGATTACGACTTCGGAATTGCGTCGGGTAATTGTTATAATTTTTATTGCTAATCTCGTTTTGTTATTGATTGTACTTTAATTATATTTTTAATTGGTTCTTTTAATAATTATAATTTTGGATTTAATTTTATTTGACCGAAGTTTTAAGTTTAGTTATTGAGATAAATATGCACTCAGATAAAACTAATTTAATTATCTGACTATGTTTTTTTAATATTTTATCGGTAAAGTAAAGAAGATCCTACAGCACAGCGTTTCCCATTAGCCGGGTTGCGACCCGGTACCGGGCCATCGAACTTGGAATCTTGGTAAAAAATAAGCAGCAGCTCCATAACTCGCACTTAAATTTAGTGACTAAATAGGTGATACCAAAATATGTAATAATAATAAAACATTTTTACTATTAATAAAATGTGTATTACCTAATGGATCCAGCTGGATTATTATTAGTTTACCTAATGAATCCAGCTTGTAGGATTTCTGTTTGTGGCGAGATAAAGGGGGCGCAACAGGTCACCCAAAATGTGATTGGCGGTTAATTAAGTACATATTTTTCAACAGGCACGTCACAAGCATACAATTTATAAATCTACCAGGAAACCTTTGAAATTATATATTTTACGTAAATAATTACCTATTTAGAAAATACCCTTACAAATACACGTGCCTATCCAGTAAGTCCTTCCTAAGTTCCATAATGAACTATTTTCGTACCCAAATAACATCATTATCAGGAATTTCACATATCGCTATTATTCAGCATCTCTCAAAGTAATACCTTATTATCATTATATAACCCCCCTACACACTGGGGCCTAACCAGCCGCGCGTCAGATTTTCTGTCAATACCAAAATGAACTCTGTGACAATGATATTTGTCTTAAGTGCCATTTTTTTAACTTTACCAGAGAGCATACTCATTCGACGCAGGAGAAATCGATTGTATGTATATACAGTATCGCCCAGTAGTGTCGGTTAAGTGAAATAGCCTTTCACTCCTCGATATAAGGATTTAATTACTGTAGTAAAAGTCACGCCTCACGCATCAATATTCGCTTACGCTCTCAATTTCCTTTCGTTGAACTTTTTCTATTAGTCAATAAGTACAGTACATTTTGGCATTGACGAAAAAATTTACGCCCGTGTTTTGACGCCCTTATGTGCAGAGGGCTTGTACCTAAGTATATGTGTCTATTTACTCTTTATTGTATTTCCCAGCACGTGTAACCAAAGGTCGGTAAATATGTCGTCTAATGCCCGCACAAAGGTATTCTGATTGGCCAGGCGGTCCACGGACACGTCAATATCCGCGCGAATATTTTCTCATACCAAAATAAACTGTATTAACTAATAGAGAAAACCCATTTTTCAACTAAATTTTATCGATACCGCGAGCGAATTTTGACTCGTGGTCGCATGTTTTTGATGTGAAACATCTAATAGCGACAGCGACTGTTGATGCCGTGATCCCAAAACTTCGAGCAGCTTCGTGGCTCCTCGGTTCTTTCCGCCGCTTAGACTCCGCTCACTCGCTACGACGTTTATGTTTTATGTTTCACATCTGCCAGGCGTCCCGCGACGGCTCAGGTTTTTTTACTACAGAATTTAATTGTTATGTAGGTATATTGTCAAACACAGAGTATGACAAACAATTGAACGCGCGCTTACTGACGCTCCTGTGGGTCCGAGGCTCTGCTGAAACATAATATTTTCTTTCGATACAAAAGAAGACACCTAGCTGAGATTATGTAGCATATAACAATAGTAAATTAGCCCTTTTAATGGCCTATTACTGGGCACGCGTCTCTCCTCAATGCGAGGGGGATTCAGGCCATAATTCACCAGCCTGTCTCACTGCAGGTTGGTAGACTTCACACGTCTACCGAAAACTAGTTAGGTTCCTTCAGACGTGCACGTTTCCTCACGAAGTTTATCCTTCACCGTTTCATAGCAAGTGATAATCTCGGATGAGATTCGCACATAAAACCCAGAGGTGCGAGCTGGGGTTTGAGCCTGCACACTTTGATTGCAAGGCGTGCGTTCGACCACTCGGCTACCACGGCTGCATATTCTACCTACCATTGATAAAAGATCTTGTTTTAAAAAATAAAGTCATATCAACGATTTAGTACGAGTATTAGGGAACTTGGGACCTGGTCTTAGGATTAGTTTTTAACAGGAGCCCAACATAAATTGTAAGGCAGTATACTCAGTATATCATCGTTTTATCGCTAATATAAGCTCTGTCTGTGTGTTTGTTCGTACCCTCCTTCGCTTCCGTGTTCGCATTGTGTAGACTTTACACTTGACTGGTTCTTGCCTCTATAAGCTATCGTGCGCAGGGCTGATAACATTCGCGAGATGTGAAACGCAAATTGGATTTCCTTTCAACTTTTATACATGCCAATTAAACACCTTCACTGTGGCTTGAGGCTGAAACTGCCTCAAGGTTGACTTAACGCCTGGTGTGTACGCACTGTAGGAGTGTTCGGGTTTGGGCTGATTAAAACCTCAACCACACTACCTAAAAGTTACAATTGGGCCCGCAGTGAAAGTGTAAATAATAAAACGTTAACGCAAACTTAATCTTATACTAGTTGCATTATACCGATCTTATTGATCCAATATAGAGAATCTTAACAATGGATTTAAAATATGTGGACTCAACCCTTCCTTGTATTGTGATATTCTAACCCTTCCTTGCCACCTAACCCTGTTGGCTGTTTCTCATATAAATCCCCGTTCACTGTACCCGGGTCGCAAAGGTGTTTGAATTACAATGCCATGAGAATATTATTGCATTCCGCTTCATTCTTGCTTACTTTTGATTTATAAGAGTGTTGGAAGGGTGATTATGCTTATTTTTTGGGTTAAGCTTCGAATGGAATGGGTGAAGACACCCCTTGAATATTGTTTTGTTCGTTTGTAAAACTAGACTAAGTTGCCGTACAAAACTATCTACTACACTACAGTCCTTTTAACGTCCCGCTGCTGGGCACGGGCCTCCCCTGAATGCGAGGGGGATTCAGGCCATAGTTCACCACCCTGGCCCAGTGCGGGTTGGCAGACTTCACACATCTATCGAGAACTAGTCAAGTTCCCTCAGACGTGCAGGTTTCCTCATGATGTTCACCGGTACACAAAACTAACTATACGTGAATATGTTTTACCTTAATTATCAAAACCAGCTTTGCATGACCGCGTAGACATAAGATTGGTCTCTTTCAACTGTTAGATTTGTCGAGAACATGACGTCACTTCGAGCTTTTGGTACTGGACATGGCTCGTTGTGACGTCATTTTCGAGACAAATCTGACAGTTGAAAGAGATAAAACTTATATCTTCACGGTCATGCTTAGCTTTGAGACTTTAAATATCACGTATTTCAATACCTAAGCAGTGGTAGCCTAGTAGTAAGAACGCCTTGAAAAAGCAAGTTATAATCCCGGACCAGAATATCTGAGATTTTCGAATTTCATATGCGAATGTCATTTTCAATCATGATAACCACTTGCTGAACGGTGAAGCACCACATTGTGAGGAGACCTGCACGTGTATAGATAGGCGTGTGAAGTTCACCTATCAGCACTGGGCCAGCGTGGTATCCACCATATGGTCCAAATCTCCCTCGTATTGAGGGGAATGTGCTCAGTATAATGGCAATAGGCAAGCCTCCTGTTACATTAGGATCAATATCCTCAAAGTTTGGGTGCACTGCAGTGTACCTCTGCACATCTCTCGGGGAACACAGGCGTGGTGATGTATTTATTCAATACCTCCCATGTTTTAAACGAAGCGTTGAGCTTCAAATTACGAAGAATCTCGTTGATTGCGAATTCTTTTCGCGTCGACTCTCAATTACATCATATTACAGTGTAATCAGCGTCGTTGCAGTACAATGGGTGGTCTGACATCAGATTACGGATTATTTTAATTAAGAAACACAAAGCTAATGATTCCCGGTACATGTTAAGTCCCCGGACACACTGGAGCGTCAATACGGGAGCGTCAACATTTTTGCCAATATCAAAACTACTTTGGCGAGATTGAGGAACAGGGTGAAAAGTTCCTCCTCCACCATTGAAAAGGGAGAATCCTCCGACCAGACGGGTGTTGTGTCTGGTGGGCTACTGCCCGACGGTTGTTTTAGGGTTCTTGTATATATGTGCAATCGCTCGGATCGCTTTAATATCGTGATGCAGGATTGTGGTTAAGATAACTTTATTTCCCAAAAGGATTTACATTCACTTATATGAGAAATTAATCGCTAATTGGTTACATAATGTAACTACAGAATATTTAAATGAGACGGTTACAGATCTTAAATGAAGTAAGGTATAGAAGAATTCAAACAAAAAAGATTAACAAAAGACTACTTAATTATTTGATTCGTTAAGTATTTACGAAGCAAAATATAACACAATATTTCGTATGTGGCGAGATAGATGTCGCTACACTACCTAATTAATAAAAAAATCTAATTATTTATGCAAACGTAAAGTTTGTTTTGATATTGGCAAACATTTTGATACTCGCGTTTTTACGCCCTAGTGTGTGCAGGGCTCTCGGTGTTCGTACTTCTAAAATTACAGTGAATTCGTTTTGGTGTCAAAGTTAGATGTTTATAGTGCTATGGAGACTATGAGACGTATCGTGTCGCGCATGCTTGCGCAAGCCTTTAAATCGTCACTGGAACATATTAATTAGAATTACTCTGAACTTAAGCCTTATTGCAATTGTATTTAGAACTTTATAATAATTGTACAGGGTGTATCAGAAGTACGAAATAATATTTTGGGCACATATACTCATTATGTGGATGCTTAGTAAAGACTGTTTTTACATATCTATCATAGTTTCTAAGTTATGGACCTTTGAATATTTGTCACAGGTATTGTGTTCTGGTCTTTGGGTACTTCCATAACGCTATTCAGCAGTGTAAACTACACTTATTAGGGACGACTAGCAATATTCACAAAACAGAACACGAAAATTTTACATAGGACTCGAGATATTACGAGTTATAGAAATTGACGACGAAAAAAAAGTTGGAAAAAAATGGACGAATTTCGATCAAATTTTTATACTATTCAGTTGTATACCCGATACTGATGCAGAGGTCAAAGTTTTATTTCGGACTTCTGAAACACCCTGTATAGCATTCGTGGAATTATTATGAATCCACAGTAAATTACAATGGATCGATTTCCGTCATGGTATAATTTCGGGAAAGGCCTTTATGGTCCTGGTATCATACAATCACAAGCTTTCTTTGATATGGACCCAAACGATATTTTTTTAGACATCGATAATGATTATAATAAACTACGGTCTACTGGTTTGAGTGTAGGCGCATTGCAGCGGCATACAGGTTCGATTCCCGTCAGTGAACAAAAACTAAAATGGCCTTTTGACAATTTGCCCTAGTCTTAGTGTAAATAGGATCGCTCCCAAATCAAGCTTTGCTTAGTTTAGGATAAGTAGGTGTTGTCTTTTGATGTCATTAAATAGACCATATGGTTTATATAGCAATAATGGGAAGCCCAGGAAGAAATGGACCAAGATCGGACCCGCTGGTGGGACTAGGAGGAAGCATTTGCCCAAGAGTGTGACAAATATAGAAAAGTAAAAAAAAAAACTATTCTATTACATATTGCTCTATGTTAACAAGTCCATGAAACAATAGAATTAATTCCTAGAAAAACTTACCTACGGAACTCCACGCGTTGTTAATTAAATGTCATGTACATTGTTACCATTCAGGAAGTGGCGATTCCCCTGTAAATTAATTTGGTATCGGTCGTCGTGTTCCCGTCACGTTCAACCCTGTCTCATCTCGGCAGGGTTGTCGCGACGTTGGAATTCCTGACTGAAATATTGGTCCAACGATTTTCAGTGTATTACAGGTGCATAATTTATGGTGGGTCGCTGTCAATGCGTGGAATGTGTCGCTATAGGTACAGCTTAGGTGTGAAGGTTGTGGTTACTGTATGTATTATAGCTACGAATTGTTTTGCGAATGATAAATATCGCCAGACAACACATAGGTACTCCTCGTATGGTCCCAAACTAAGCAAAGCTTGTACTATGGGTATCATACATTGGACTGGGGTGATAAAATTCCGAAAATGAAATTCCCGAAATTTGCCGGATACACCGAGAACGACATAAGATGGATTTGACTTTCATATGGACCATATAGAGCATCCTTTCCCAAAGTGGGCGATATAGCCCCCTTGTGGGGGCTGCAGGCATAAAAGGGGGCGGTAAGAGACCCAGAAAAAAATAGGGGCGTTGTGTAGAGGCTTTAATCAATTTATTTATTTTGACGTTATAGTGGTTTTTAAGTAGGTGAAAAAATGGGGGCGCTAAAAAATGTTTATTCTCAAAGTGGGCAGTATACAAAATAAGTTTGGAAAACACTGGTGTAGAGCTTGCCTGGTCTTGCTTGGTCTTGACCTCGTGCACGTTGCGGCGTCAAAACTCATGTTAGCCCATACCAAAACGAACTGTATTGACTCAGAGAAAAAGTTCATTCTTCAACGAAATAACATTGCCAGCGTGAGCGAGCACTGGTCGTTTTGGTATTAGCAAAAACTATTTTATTCTACTCCTTTTTTTACGAAATGAATCAAATGATGAAATTTTATGGAGTAAGTTGTGGAATGGCTCCCACCTGCGGTTAACAGTTATTTCAGCTAGTGTCAAGTAGCTGTAATACCTGTGATGACAGAGACAGAGATGGCGGATGAATCTTAAAGATTACCTAATAGAAAAAAATGTGTTACATTGTATGCGGTGAAAGCAAACTTCACATTAACATGTTTATTAATCTGTCAGCCCTGCAATGTCAAACGTAGGACTCCCTAGGGCTGGCAACTTCGACAATTTAGCAGTACAAGTTGGCGCGGTGTCCGGCACATAACGTATTTACCGCGGCGAAATATTAATCCGCCTCGTAACGAACTGGCGATAGTTTGGTCAGCAGACACCGTAGATAAAATAATAGTAGACGCGACAGACTTTAAACTTTGGTTAGCACCTATATAATAATTTATTAAAGGGATTCATCCCCAACGCTCATCACATTCATCACCCTTTTTTATTTATATATTCGATATTTTAATCATGATACCTATTTACAAATGATTTTCAACTAGATAGGTGCCAAAGCCCACATTCAGTCTGCACAATAGTTTATTTGTTATACTGGAAGGTTTAAAAAAAACGCCGGCTATTTTCGACAGTACCAATGGATTTCACTATGTGCTTTTTGGCCTTCATGATAAAAAATGCGTAGGTATAAGTAGGCATCCGACAGAATGACTTATAGGGTTTTACATTGGACCCAAACACGGCATTTGATAAATATATGTAGTATCATCCCTGTCGTTTGCAAATCTACATTTGAATAATCTATGCCGAACTGATGAGTCAAATGTACTAGTTCATAGCACAAGTTGTTTTATGTTTCGTAACTTGCTCACCTCAGCTATCCTAGCGAACAATAAAGACTACAAATTGGATAGTTTTAATACGTTACTGTATACTAACCTAATTGGACGCGCAATGCTCTCCACACACTGGGGCGAGCGAATTAAAATTTCTTCATTTCTTTTTAAAGTTTACTCTATGTTAATATACATATAGATTGAATTTCTGTGGTGTACACGTCTAACACCGCAGGCGTTGCCGATATTTTATTGAAAAATGGGCTTTCTCTTTAAGTTAATACAGTTCGTTTTGGTTATTGACAATAATTTTATCGCGCGCGCTTCGGGCGCGGCGCCTATGTCACAGAATATGTTGATTTTATATCTTTCTCTCATATGAAATAAGACAGAGAGCGAGAGCGCGAATCCATGACAAAGGTCCAGGGCATGCGTGCTAACCTCCAGTGTTAACCCTTAGTTTAACGTACCTATGGGTATAGTGATGATGGGTAGCCGTCTAACTAAATAATAGATCGGTGTCGGTGTCAGATACAATACGTATAGCCACGCTTATCGCGTGCGACAAGACAGGACAAGGCTTAGATTATGTCGCACCGAGTTGCTCTATCAAAAGGCAATTTCACATTTCCTTATTTCAAGTTATCGTTAAGTTATTGTTGTAGATGTATTGCCACGTCAAGCCAATCTAAGTTGCGTTGACAACAATTATAAGTTTCGACGCCAGTTGTCATTTTGTTTTAAATGTTACCCGCTCTTGTTAACTTAGATATAACTTAGCGGCGTGTTTTGAATTACTGAAGGAATTCAACCTAAAGTAACTTAATATAATACTGTACACACTTCATTAATTAATATTGTTATTTGTTAGAAATTAACAGTATCGACTAGGTTTAAGACAGTTTTTTTTTATTAATTGTAAATTGAATTAAATGCTGCAATTTTTTTTTGTAAAGAGCAATTTAATTTTTTGTTGATAATATAACAGAACAAAATTATGTACGAATACTGCAAAGTGGATCACATTCCTTACGCTATGCCACCTGTGTCTTCTACCATTGAGAAATCCTTTCAATAAAAATATCTTATCATATTATTGAAATAAAACTATTTTACGGATTTTATCGCGTATATTTACTATTTTATTTTCCCGACGTTTCGGCTGCTTTACAGCAACCATAGTCACGGGGGGACTGAGGTGTTAGACGTCATATTATATCATTTTTTTTATTTTTATAATTAATATGGCAGAATGCCCGCCTTGAGCTCAAATATATATGTTCAAATCCCGGGCTGGCACGTCGTACGTACGTGAATGGCTTGCTGAATGTTGCAGGCAAACATGGCGAGGAAACCTGCACTTGTATAAAAAATCGTGTGAAGTTTACCAATCCGCACTTTGTGGTGAACTATCTATACTATTATATTTCGTTGTATTATTTTCTTTACATCTCCAAAGTTTTGAGCGGAAAACATATTTCAGGGTGACAAATGTTTTTATGATTCCGCTAGAGAACAATGCAGCTTAGCTTGCGCCCAGTCTCGACACCCCACCACGTCTTTGCCTGAAAAACTTTACAAAACCGAGATGGAATTATAAAGGCGTACAGTCAGAGCGAGACGGCAGATGTCGCGGATAGACCAAGTTTGAAAATTTACGATCCACCGGTCACTTTTTTGGCCAACTATTATAATAGCGCTTCGCCACACTGGGTGTGTAAAATTCATGTAATTTAAAACTTTGAATTAGTGAGTTTTTGTACGCCATGATTAATGTTACGTTTAAGCTGGCACACTGGGGCGTCAATAACCGCGCGTCAAAATTTATTTCAATACCAAAATGAACTGTATTCGACACCTCAGAGTAGATAGAGAACCCTTAACGACCCGACTCTTCGTAATGCTCTGCGGCGATGTTTTTATGGATTATATGA
The DNA here is from genome assembly GCA_914767695.1 of Ptilodon capucinus. NCBI lineage: Eukaryota > Metazoa > Arthropoda > Insecta > Lepidoptera > Notodontidae > Ptilodon > Ptilodon capucinus. The sequence continues at coordinate 5,105,296 of OU611831.1, forward strand.
GATCCGCCATCGTAGTCTTAAGATCAAATAAGTACCTAAGTTTCACTAGTCAAAACTAATATGGCGGATAATTTACTCGATATGCCGGCTCCTTATTACTATACTACCTCCATGATTGACACACAAACAGTAAATTCGTCATTGTAATGATATTGACCGCGCGAGCGAATTCTGTCGTAGACAATTTCAATCTTTATCCATATTGATACAGAGTTCGTTTTGGTATTGACTAATAGTTTGACGCGCGACGTTTGACGCCTCAGTATAAGGCCTTATAAGTGGGGGTGAGAGTGAGGGGTGGTAACTTTCGCTATTACTTTGAATGGTTGTTTAAATTTCTCAATAAAAGTTCCACGAGTTGTTTGCACTCGTATTGTGTTTGATATTTTGACAGAGCCCTTTGTATCGAAGTTGGAAACTCGGTGGGAACCGCTTAATAAACGTCTTTGAAATAGCTCCGAGTATGTAGATACCTACTGTTTGTTTCGTGTGCCGAAACTTATTTATTGGAGGTCGAAGTTTGGTTTTGGTGAGAATTAATCTAAGTAAATATTTTATTTTTTTTAGCTTTACATTTTATATTAAACGTGGATCCCAAAGAAACGGTGGCGCGATGATCTAGACATCTTTGCGGAAATGACGTGGCCGGAAATGGCTCAGGATCGGGATCGGTGGAGGGAGAGAGGGGAGGCCTTTGCCCAGGAGTGGGACACAAACTAGGCTATGAAAAAAAATTATCTGCAATTGGTTTTGTCGACTGATCAGTATCTACATTCTGACTTATAAAATTCCAATGTCGTATACATCATACTCATCGTATGATCCCAAACTAAGCAATGCTTGCACCATACCTTGCAACAAGCTTTTATTTAATTGCCCTTTGTTTTCGTGTTCTCCCCAGCAAACCCTTTCATATACCTGGTGGTACTACCCATACTGTGGTAGTGCAGAAAAAATATCTATTTCGCCATCTTGGATGATCCGCCATATTGGAATTAGAATGACGTCACATAGCTAAGCATGCATTGTCATCCAAACTAAGCGTGTGCACCAAATTTCAGCTCAATCGGTTAAAGATAACTTATTTAAAATTCAGTTGCAAGATTCCACCCGGACATACATTGCAAGTTAATATAAAGCTTGTAATAAAAAAGGCTATTTTCCAAATTTGACGCTGACTGAAATCGAACCTGCAACCACCAAGCCGTCATATCCAGCTCATACTTTACTGAGAATATTTAAAAATGGCATATAATAGGAAATATCTCAAAATAAGATCTCTTCAGCGGATTATATGACTCACGATTGCAGGTACAAAATCTTAGTTGGACGTGATCTCCCTAAATCCAAGATTTCGTTGCGGATTTCTACCTAAGTTCAAGTAATTACTTGCGTACCTACCTAACTTTGCTAACTTGACTCTGAGACACTTAGTTAATTAGTTTTCTTTGTTACATACCTATTCGAGTAAAGTATGATGACTAGTAACCAAAAATTATGAGTAAGTGTTAAGTTATATCGATTTTGTTGATTCATTAAAATATAATTTTGCTGTCGTAGTTAATTTTTGATGTTGATCGATATTCTGTTGTACTCACATTTATTTATATCTATAGATTCTCACTTATACAGAACACACACATTCCACACACACATATATATACACACACACACATATACACACACACACACACACACACACTTACCCACGCTTACATTCTAATACCTCAAACTAAACTCACATACACATATCTCACTCTCATACAACTCACACACCTCAAAAACCTGGAAACCTATTGCATTCGTTTTACTTAATGTTTTTTATTCTATAAGTTATGTCGAAAGAGCGTGACTCCCACGACACAGGGCAACCTAATGTGGGAGCTCAGGCACCGAAAATTGTGTGTACCAATGCTGAATAAAAATATTTTCATTTTCATTTGCATAAGTCAAAGAGGCCTTGCGAAACAGTGTTGAATGGGTCTGGCTCAAACGAGGCATAGGATAACGCTGCTGCCTCGTCCGAATGCTGTCATTTACCAACATCCTAGCTGTCAGCTCGGTCGGTTACTTTTAAAATTTTAGTATGAACGGTATTTAATAAAAGCATTGCAATGCAAGGCAGCTCGTTATATAAATATCACACACACTTCGCTGGTGTATTTTGGTCCAAATGTAATGGGAGGCGAGCCTGTTGCTATTATACCGGGCACATTCCCTCTCTATGCGCGGGATCTTTGGCCCATAGTCCATCACGGGTTGGTGAACATTACACGCCTTTTTATAAACATCGAATTACAATTCTTCTTCTTTCTTCTTTTATCAGCCTGTGTCGACCCACTGCTGGGTGTCTCTGGGACTCTCATCTATCACGCCATCCGTTCGTTCCCGTACCAATCTGGTCCAACATGTGCCGTCCACCTTTTTTGTGTCATCGGACCAACTGGCTGGTGGTCTGCCTGGTTCCCTGTGCACTTTTCTGGGCCGCCATTCTGTTCCCACCCTGGTCCACCTGCCATCTTCCCGCCTTATCAAATGAGTTAATTACAATTAAATAGTATTTTATACTGACCGCCTAATATTTAGATAAATACTAGTAAACTAGTAACTTGCCAACTCAAATGACAAATTAACACGCACACTCAATCAGTTCTAAAAACAGTTGAAAGTCAAACTAGACGAGGCATTTAAACAAAATTGCACCAATAAACAGTTGGTACAAATTGCTGAAATTACAAGTTTACAGGCGGTTCGAAACAGGTGCTACTAACACATAACTTTCTATCGACCTTAACGAAGTTTTTATTGGCTTGTCTAGCTTTTACAAGTTATATTGCTATGGACGTGAAGGTCGAAGTATCAGTAATTACATTTAGTTCAAGTTTTCTGAAAACTCTCTGAAAATGTGACATGCATGGAAATATAATTAATGGTTCCTTAATAGTCAATGAAAATGAATTCTTTTTTCAATTTTGGTACACTCGGCATCGTTAATATCCTTCGCAATTCTTATTCAACATTTATTCACATATTTTAAATAATTATAATTTATATTCTTTCTTTGACGACGGCTTGGTTTCGTAATCTGAGCGTAGACCGCTCGGCTTACTGCACCAGGTGTTTGCGACTTCGATTCCCGCCAGTGGCAAAATTCGGAATTTGCCCTGGTCAGAGTGTAACTCGGATCGCCCCTAGTCCATTGTATGGCACCCATCGTACAAGCGTCACTTAGCTTGGGGTCTTACGATTAGCATGTGTTGCTATGCGATATTTTATTCTAATACAATTCAAATACAAAATGGTTCTAAATTAAAATTGAAGTAAATTGTAACGCTTATTTTTTTAATCCTATTAGGTGGAACAATAAAGAGTTACTATCTAAATATTCCTTAATAAAAAAAAACCTTACAGGTCGAATTGAGAACCTCCTCCTTTTTGAAGTCAGTTATAAATTAATACAATGCCTTGGGTATGCATTTTTAGCTAATTTGGTACACACGTAAGTATAATAGACGGCTGCGGTGGGATGGCGGCAAATACTAAGTGCGGTCGGGTTGCGTCACCTGGGACCGGTCCCCTGTAACGGGTTGACATTACCCTGTACACGAAATGACGGCAAAGACACAGGTGACGTGCACTTAGTTATCGTTTTATTATACAACTCTATAATATTGTCCACCGAACAGCTTTGGGCCACGATATATTACGTGGACTGTACCTATGTATACAACATTTTGTAACCTAATTATAATACTGTTGATATCTGGCCGCTGCCTCACGGTTGCCTCAGCTTTAGTTCTGACTCGGGTCTGACTAAAAGCAAGGAAAAAGACAGCGTTCGGACGAGGCGGGATGAGTTTTGCCTCGGATGAGCCTTTTAAACTTTTATACTGGCAAACTAGCCTCAGTACACAAATATAGGCAAATTTTGATGCTCAGATGAGCCAACACGTGTACCTTGAGCACTGTCCAAGTCTTGGGAAACCTTAAATGCAAGTACTTAAGTCCATTTTCACTTACACCAGGAGTCGCCTTAACGTGATACCTTAACTAGTTGCAGTAGTATTAATATTTACGCATCTTTTCAGTAAAAGAAGGCACTAAAGAGTTATAAAAAGTAGGTACTCATTTTGACTCCACATAAACTTAACGTTAAGCTCTTAATATGTGCATATGCTAGCGTCCCTCTTTGTAATTTTTAGGGATATTTTGCATACGTATAATAATATGAAAGAGGGTCACTTGTTAAATATTCTAAGGCTTTCCCGTGACGTCAATACGTACGAACGAACAGGCTCATTATATTTATTTTCGTAATTAGGCCCCACCATCTTGCACGCATTAACGCTAAGTGTGTTTCAGTGTGTGTTTATAACGTTAATTTTTATGTCTGAGTTGCGTTCGCGTAAAATGTTTTTTTAAATATTCGGGACCATACTGAAGCGAGCTTTGCGTGCGGAGTTAATAATTTTATGTACTAAAGTTGTATTTTAATATAACTCTGTATGTGTTATTTAAATAGATACCTACTTACTCAGTGAAAATGTAGACACAAACTCATTGCTAAATGTAGCATACGAAGCTTATTCGGTAATAAAAAAAATTGGAAATCTCCTGCATTTTGAAGTTGGTTAAAAATAATCGTACTTTTAGTCCCAATGTAATAGGGGATTAATATTGCCATTATTTTGGGCGTATTCCCCCTCTATGCGAGAGAGATTTGGTGAGCCCAGTTGGTGAGCTTCACACGTCTTTTTATAGACATGCAAGTTTCCTCACGACGCGATGTCAGCGTACAAAAAGTTGTTAACACTATTGAAAATAACATTCGCACTTGAAATCCAAAAATTCTAGAGGTGTTAGCCCGGGATTTGAAACCTGCACCCTTTAGTGCAAAGGCGAGCATTCTACCAACTAGACTACCACTGCCCAAGACGACACTCAAGTCCTGAATAATTGAAATAATTGATATTGTTGTGTCTTAATAGTCCTGATCAGAGTTCAACCTAAAATAAACTAACCTTTTTTTGCGTGGGAAAATGCATTACGCATCCCCGGCCGACGCAGGAGAGTCACCGGAGGTATGTGGAACTCCCGTCAGAGTGCCGTATACCCACTAAAAACCCACAGTGTATCTTCTCGGTCGCAGTGTCGAGGTTACGCGAGACGCAACCTACCGCGACCCCGACTTGAAGAGAATTCAACCTAGGAGAAGGAGGAGGACAACCTAAGTCCAATTGGAAATTTACCTAATAGCCCAATAAGTATCAACTTACATAGTTTTATTCTTTGTAAGAAATCTATGACTAACGTATGGTTACCTAACTCCATTACACTGTCACGGAAAAGACATTCTTTAGTCATAATTATAATATTATGTAAAAAAAGCTGCGTCACTCATCCGAAGGGTGAATGAATGTAATAATTGTCAATTAGACATGTTCCAATAGATGGATAGTGAGTATATAATGAGATGTAATTATTATAAAACGATTTCATATTCATGACTAAATATAATTTTATAATTATGGCAAATCATCCGAATATAATTATTTAAGGGGAGGAGGTTTTAAAACATATTTGTATTGGTCACTTACTTAGTGTATTAAGTAAGAGACTATATTACAAGTTATGCAAGTTAGGCCTTTGTTACTTAAAATGTTTTATAAACACTCACTGCCGTGGTTGTGCATTTGGTACCTACGGCTTTTTGCGGATGCGGATTTGGTATGGTTTTAAGCAGGTGCGGGTGTAACATAGAATGGCACCAGTCCATTGTATGGTACTTATAGCACCAGCGTGGCTAAGTTTGGGACGCAAACGATTGGTATAACGGTCTGGCATATTTTTTTTCAAATTTTTCAAATTTTTCAAATTGTTTTTTTATTTTATTTGGTTCTTTAGGCTTAAGTTTAGATATTTATAATGCTTGTGTACACATAGGGTTAAGGCGTAAAAATTGTATGATTCTATAAGCGCGATTGTTACTCGATTTGTATTTTTAACCGATGAAAAAAAAGAAAGGAGGAGGTTCTCAATTCGACGCGTATATTTTTTGTTTTTTTTTTTTAATTAAATTGTTCGTCACAAAAACATTTAAATCTTAAGTTTATGTCAAGCTTTTCAGTGTTTATTTGGTAAATTTCAGTCGTATTTAATAAAGGTTTGGTGCCTTAGCTCGCAAACTTCAAGCTGGGGTGACAAGTTAAGAATTTATTTTAGAATCCAAGTTTGGAATCTCGCCTCGGGGCTTGACACTGTTTATGATTTACTCTATAGTGACAGAGCAGTATGCTTGGTGAAGTTAACAATTCAATCTTATTTGTTTCGAGGATTTATGAGATGTTGATGAAAAGTAAAAACTTTCTTGATTATATAATAATGGTAAAATTATTTACTTTTCATAAGCTTACATCATCATCACGCCTGTATTCCCCGAAGGGGTAGGCAGAGGTGCACTGCAGTGCGCCCACACTTCGCCGATGCATTTTTGGTCCCAATGTAATAGGGGGCGAGCCTATTGCCATTATACCGGGCACATTTTCCCTCAATACGAGGGAGATTTTTGGGCTAAAGTCCACGCTGGCCCAATGCGGGTTGGTAAACTTCACACGCCTTTCTATAGACGTGCAGGTTTCCTCACGATGTTTCCCTCCACCGTTTCAAAGCAAGTGGTAATCTCGGATGAAAATAAGATTCGCACATAAACCCAGAGGTGCGAGCCGGGGTTTGAACCTGCACACTTTGATTTGCAAGGCGTGCGTTCGACCACTGGGCTACCACTGCTCGTAATATCGTTCATAAGCATCATTTATTTATTTATTAAAACATCTCCCTTACGTCTATCATTACAGGTACTATACTTAATGCCATAGTGAGGCTTATTTTCTAATACCTAATAAATATAATAAAACAATGGCTTACTTACACTAAAACCTACTCATTATAACATAAAATAAATAACAGAATCTTTGCGAATTCATTCAAATGACATGTATAAACATAAATTTTGGCATGGAGTTGGTTAATTACGTGGGTAAGAGGTGGCTTAGCTAGTAAGTTGGTTATCATGACTATATCGAGGGGTTAAAAGCTATTTAGCATAAGCGATATTTTTTAACTTAACAGGAGAGCAGACTCAGTCGACGCGGAAAAATTCACTGATTCCAAATATATAGTCAATATCTCCCAAAAGTGTCGTTTAAGTCAAAAATCCTTTCACCCCTCGATTTAATGATAATTACTAGTGCCATTAACTTTCCACTACTGGGCACGGGCCTCCCCTCAATACGAGGGGGATTCAGGTCAGAGTCCACAAAACTGGCCCAGTGTGGGTTGGTAGAGTTCACACGTCTATAAAGAAATTGACAAAAATCACAGTTAAATCCATTTTGTAAGGAACATCGCCTTAACAAACATCTAAAACGCACCGTAACGCAGTATTGTGTTGGGAATTAGATATCTTTACTATATCTATATGAATGTTGTTTTTTTATTTCAGTTTCTTCCATTCTCACGCCTCGCACAAGAGGCTGTCAATAGGCAAATTATGAAAGAAATTATTAGTAAATGACAGTTATATTAGTCTTAATATAGTCTGCTGGACATTTAATATCGAGGGATGAAAGGCTATTTGACCTAAGCGACATTTTTTTAACTTTACAGGAGAGCATACTCATTGGACGCAGAAAAAATCGCTGATTCCAAAGTAACTTATAACTATCGTGTATTTTACTTAGCAATAAATTGATACATTTAAAAAAAAAAGTTGATACTTTCTCTGCAATGGTACTTGATAGAGCCTCCTAGTACTCTATGGTAGAGACTACTAAGACTTTACCTTTTGGAACTTTTTGATGGTACCAAATAGTGCCCATAGTGTTACTCGCCATTCAGCCAAAAATTACGTCCTGAAAAGTGTACATCATATGTTTTATTACGCAGCGCAACTTCTGCGGTAGTATCACAATTGTCTAGTTTTATCATTGAATTACATTGCTACTTATTTATTTGTGTATCGTATACTTCGCTACCCATCAATGGACAATCATACCTAATATTATTAATAATCTTACTCCTAAATTTAATTAATCAACGGCACCGCGTAGGTAGGTTCAGTTAGCATCAACAATCATCTATCATGGCCGGCCGGTCAGTACAGTCAACCGAATCATCTTCCGTCCAAACAAAGGGTGGAATCGCTAATTGAATGCCTGGCCTGCGGATACGGTGGACATAAATCTTGGAAAATTATCTCTATTCCGGTAGTTACGAGAGGTGGGATAGGTAGAAACCTATATAAGAGGCAGTCGATCTTTAAGCTCAGGGGAGCGTCGACATATTTGCCAATATTAAACCGATCTCTGTCGTAATATACATAAAGTTTAAATTTCTGTGGTAAATACGCTCGCGCTGTCGACATTTCTTTGAAGAATGAGCTTTTGCTATTAGTTTTGGTATTGGCAAAGAAAATTACGCCCCAGTATGCGGGGGGGGGGGGGGGGGGGGGGGGCTTATTAATATTGACACAGAGTATACAGAGTGTATCAGAAGTCCGAAATAATACTTGGGGGCCATATAGGACAGATGATAAGCAATCAACACGTTCAAGCAAAATATACGTAACTAATTTAGTTTCTGAGCAATTTGTGTCCAAAGTTGGTGTCAAAACTTACGCACCGCGACCCTAAAAATCAGCTGATGAGGCGAATGAACTCGCTTTAAAATGATGAGGGAGTGATAGATATGACACAAGGTTTTTACCTACGAGCATAGTTCAATACAGAAATAAAAATCGGTCACTGTAGTTACCTAACTATGACAAAAAATCATACTTCATTTAAATCGATGTAAAGTAAAACTTCTACACGAGCAAATAATCCATTTTCGTTTTAGTTTTCGTGAACGGATTTCTTTTTAAACTGAAACTTAGTGAGAGTTGATTAAAAGAAAAAAAATATTATTTTATTATTATTGTTTGTCTTTATCATAATCACTACAATTCTCAGAACCATCACTACATCACTACAAGTAGGTACCTAATGATGTAGACAATTATTAGAATTGGTCTGGCATATCTGAAAGACTTTAATCTATGATTACTCTAATAATCATGGCCGCGAATATGTCAATGTAGTGAACATTAGCGGGCGGAGATATCACACACAAGGACAATTTTCGTCCAATGACAAATCATCGGCCATATTGCATCAGCGGTGATTGGCCCAGCGTTGCAGCGCGGTAAAACACTGTGCCTTCGTGCAATGTCGGAGCGGTCCTTTGATATTTTTATTCAGTAATAATAACGTAAATCAAAATATTTAAATCCTTGCAATCCGTCAAGGCGTTAACTTGTGTTCCGAAAAATGTCTCGCTCTCCGCGTAATAGTGAAGTGTTTTCAAACTCGGAAAACTGTGAGATGATTTTGTGCATTGGTGCGACTAAAGGGAATACCGGTAACAGTTTTGTGATTTCTTTTGCGTCCTCTAAAAAACGTGAAAGTAATATTTACTCAAGTGTGCAGGTGGGTAGGTACCTACCTAGCTCTTTGTGATATGTGAGAAGTGAATAAATTCCAATTAAACCCATGGATTGATACACTGCACACATGGCCACGGGTAAATACTTACCTACTATTATTATCTTTATTTCATAGCAGTTTTTAGTCGGACGATTAGGTCATTTAATTAAGTAAGTGGTTACCCAGATACCTACTTACTATTAAAATTAGTGAAGAAAATCTGTTAAATGAAAACTTACGTACCTACCTACCAACTAAAAACTTCGATAAGGTCGCTAGTCGCTACCCAGATACCTACTTACTATTACAATTAGTGAAGAAAATCTGTTAAATGAAAACTTACGTAGGTACCTTCTAATTTAGAATTTTAATAACCTTACCAACCTACTTCTTAAGAAGGTAGTTATGTAATTAGGTAGATACCTAGACAACTGTTGTAAAAAGAAGTCATACATCTTATTCATTAGTACCTAAATAGTGTTTGTATGGTAGGTAGGCCGTCTGGGATCCTAGATAGATACCTACACACTAACCCAAGTTTCAATAGCACAAACCCCGTACGGTAAAGCTGTAAAGGCTGCTCACGGCCAACAGCGTAGTCATTATCAAAAATAAAACAGCTACCAGGTTCATTTTGATAGAAAGCTACCTACCAAACCACAAAAGATTTAATAATGTTTACTATTTAGCAACAAAAAAAAATGTATGAATGCGTTTTACAAAAAGTGTCTCGATACCTACCTACTTACTTATTTACCTTCATTAAAGGAAGCTTGGTTCTCGGCGGTTAAATTTTACAGTAATTTCATTACCAATGTTTTGGTCATTCTCATACCTACCTAGGAATAACAAAATTTCTGTCAATTACAATGACCGACGAGTGCGAAAGAGAGGCGCGAGTGCGAAGGAGACCGCTGTGGGCGAGTTGGCAACGGGCGACCGACACAATCAAAGCCGCTCAAAGACACCGCGCCGCCGCCGCTTCACCCCTGTACCCCACCCCCGCGCGGCTCGTGTGTTAGAGTACTAGTACCCGCTGTGGGCGGGGTTTGTCACAATGGGTGTGAAGCATTGACCTTTAAATAAACAGCTGGTTCACGTTTTGCGAAGGGCCGACCGAAAATTGTTTAAAAAATGAATTTCCTAGTTTTGTATGAAAGAATAAAGTTAAGAAGTTTAACTTAATGTCTGGGCCATATAGCTCCACTCCTTATAGCGATATACAGGTTCAATTATTATTTCGGACTTCTGATACACCCTGTATATTTAAAAAATGCCAAATGAATACGCTCAGTGTTTTGGGTGTAAAAATGACGTAGCAGACACTGACATAATTTTATTAAACTGTAGCATAGATACGGTTCCAGGATTATCTCTATCTCGCCATCTCTATCACGTTCATTACCTATTTTTATTTATAATGTGTATGTATATGCTTTATGCTCGGTAACCGCAGTTGCAGCCATTTTTAATTTCGTAAAAAAAAAAGAAGGCTCTGTAGCATGGAAAAGCAGATAAAACTAACACAAGCAACTACGTCGCCTAGAAACAAATGGCATAATCCTGAAACAAATAAACCATGGCCGTTGCACTATTGCATTAAAAAAACTCCATGGCCCGTACTCAATTTCCATAATTCAAAAATTGACACTCTGAAATGCGATACGATTGTTAATACAAAACCCGGGCGTGTACTCGCAAAAACGGCAACGATGGATGTACTAAACTAGTGATGCCACTCAAGCTGTTTTTTACTCGAGTGACTCGAGTGAATTTGTTAAACTCGTACTCGAGTGAAAATAAATTTGACTCGAGTTCGTTTTCACTCGAATTACCGAGTCAACTCGGCGCGCCGAGTAGATTTAACACTAACATGACAACTTAATTAGTCGTAAGAAGTCTTTTATTATTCTTTGTATAAATAAGACAATGACAATGACATAAATAAGGTAAATAATGTTGTGTATTTTATTTTACATTACCAAATGTTAGGTACTAATTTAATAAAGGTATTTAAAAAATCTTAATTTTAACTTTTCGAAACTCAGCTCGAGTGATAATCCTTACTCGAGTTTAAGAAGTGGAAGTAGTTTACTCGAGTGACTCGAAAACTTCGAGAACAACTCGAGTCACAAAATCCTACTCGAGTCGCATCACTATACTGAACGATTTTGCGAGTAGCGTCCTGGTACTCAATAGAGTGTTGGGAGGGGGGAATTAGCCCCCCTACCCCCTAGATTACGCGCAGGAACTGTGTACCAATGATGGATAGCCGGAACTTACCGGAGTTCGCAGTACTGCCGACTGAACACCTCCGCCATTGTTTGAGAATATTTAAAATATGACCCGGCTCGAATCCGGGCGCGCATTGACATTTTTCATATCCGCATTTTGTTTACGGTATGGTAATGTTTGAATGTAGGACCCATATTTAATGTAATATTTTTTTTTTTAGCTTTTGCTATTTTGACAAAAGTATTTTAGACAGTTCTTGTAACACGTTAACTGTCCTAAATAATATTGAAACACTACTCTTATTTTCTATGCATATCTCCCTTCGAACATGTCTTCCAGTTTGAATACATGGTCAGAGGAAGTCACCAAAGCCGAATTAAAGTTGATACCAAAGTTAACGCTAGGTGGCGCTCGACTCCGGGTTCGTAAGAGGATCATATCGTGGTGGTTGAAACTCTGCGGTTGGGCTAACTGGATGGCTTTGAATGGGCTATGGAAGGTATGTAAGTTTGACTGAGGATCACGCGAAAACGGCTCAACGGTTTCCAATGAAATTTGGTACAAAGATAGATTTGACTGGTTTCATTAATAACTAAGTTTATTATACTATATAACCGGCTAAGTGTGAAACCAACTCGCGCACCAAGGATTGCGTACAAACTTAAAGGTGTATAAGTATAAATAGTCCATCATGGGAATTGAAACCTAAATATCTTACCAAAGTGTTTTTTTAAGTTAGGACAAATTTACGGTTTCTTGGATTTTTCCATACACGTGTGCTAAAAGACATTGCTTTTTGCCAAATTTCATAATTCTAGCTAAACGGGAACTATCTTAAAGGTTTTGATTCCCTTGTAAGATTGAAAATATGCGACATAATCGGCCGAATCATTTTATTGCTTTGACTTAGAATTTTAATTGTTCATAGCTCCATTGCAAACTTGCGCATTTGATATTAATTTCAAGTGGACTTGCACGCGTTCTTGAGAAAACGTATCTTGACAGACAGACAGAAAGACAACAAAGTGTCTTATAAGCGTTCCATTTACAAATACGAAATTTATCATGAAAGATTATTCGTACAAGTAGTGCTACCTCCTTCTACCGGATATACTCAATAATTACATATTTACGTCCATTTTGATATCTGCATTTAATAAATACGATTTCCACGACATTCTCACAATATAATTTATAACAAATAATAATCCCGTGCGCATGTAATTACATGAAATTACACAATTGATGTTTGATTGCGATGCATTAGCTCCTATGTGCTGGTAAAAGAAAGAAATTGCATCGTATTAAGTAATAATGTCGTAATTGCGGTTACGCCCCGTTGGAGCCCATTCCTACTGTCTATAGGCATGTTTAAACATGGCTCTTATCCACCTAGGATTCACTAGGGATCCACCCTAGAGAATCCTATACAAGACCCTCTACCGGTATTTTGACTATATTGATATGTGCGTTCTACTAAAACCAATTCGTAACAATAAAAAAAAAATACGGTGGAATTGAGAACCTCCTTCCTTTTAGAAGTCGGATAAAAACCGAATATGAATTCACTGATGATATGATCATGCTTGAGATTCGCTCAGATGACTGACTGTTTCATAATAAAATCGAATTTTCTACGGTTCCGCTAAAAATCTAAAAAAATGATTGGTGACCATTTTAGAATCCCAGGTATTCTGATACCTATTTACCTGCAAATACGACTTTGTTTTAAGAACCTTTTTTATTAGTACGTGACCTGAATACCTACTCAACTTGTTATATGACCTTAAATTAAAACACGGTTGGAAGCCTGCAATATTGTAACTCCCTTTTAATAAGTTTGTTTATAGCGCTCTGCCCCCTTCCCATCACCTGTCTTGCAGCGATGTTTTTAATATTCCTTTCAGTTTTTACAAGCTTTATATTAACTTGCAATGTATGTATGTCCGGGTGGACTTTTGCAACTGAATTTTTGATCAGTTATCTTTAACCGATTGAGCTTACATTTGGTATACACGCTTATTTTGGATGACAATGCATTCTTAGCTATGTGACATCATTCTAATTCCAATATGGCGGATCATCCAAGATGGCCGAATAGTTATTTTTTCTGCACTACCACAGTATGAGTGTCAAATGAAAGGGCTTGCTGAGGAGAACACGAAAACTAAGGGCAATTAAATAAAAGCTTATTTATATAAAGGTTTTTTTACCATTAATTGTTCACTGTTAACTTAGTACACTATCTGTCAAAAATTGTCCGTTAGTATGGAAACAAGAATACTTTAAAAGGGGGTGGTAAGGACCCTGGGGCCCGATTTACGTTTGATAGATATCAATCTCTATTAGAGATATGTCGAACAAAAGAAAAAAATACGACCAATTTGACGTTTCGATTCGACATATCTCTAATAGAGATGAATGTCGATCGTGTTAAAATATAATGAATCAAATATCCGATTATGTGTTTCTAGCTCTGTAACATTTATTGTGTCTTATCTATGGTAATAGAATTAAACAGCAGTCGGTTAAAAATCTCCTTTCGTGTTTTATTAGATCGCACGAAAATTGCCCCGCTGGTCTGAACGAGACTAAAGTATGTGTTGAGTAATTACCACACTTTGTAATATGAATAGTTTTTAATTACGTGTTCTTCACATTTTATAGTAATCACGGGGTATAATAGTTCACATACTTTGTCAGGGATTACAAACACATGTACATGACGTTATTGCCATTCTGAATTTGTAAATAATGACATTTTAATGACATTGAAACGTTTAAATTTAAATTACTTAATATTAATTTGTTTTGTCTTTGTTTTCAGGTAAATGAAGAGCTCGAAAAGAATTTTCAAAGTATTTTATGTGTATAATTTACGTAAGTTTTTTTTTACTTTATTATCAATATAATCGTTTGAAGTTACGTTATGATTCCAACATTGGTGTTGATTATGTAGGTTGATTATGGTGTTGATTATGTAGGCAAACTAAATGTATTGCCATCCTTCTTACGGCCACAATGAATGAGCAAGTCGGCAATAAGTTTAGTCAAAGTCAAATAATGTATTTAATATAGGCAACTTTAAATTGTCAAGTTATTTTTTTGTCTTTTATGCTACTTTCGGATCGCAGCGTGACCTCCACTAAGAAGATCTGGCAAGAAATTCAGAGGGCTAATCATTTTTTAGATAGAGTGGTAGCAGTGGTAGCCGAGCGATAGCAGTGGTAGCCGAGTGGTCGAACGCACGCCTTGCAAATCAAAGTGTGCAGGTTCAAAACCCCGGCTCGCACCTCTGGGTTTCATGTGCGAATCTCATTTACATCCGAGATTACCACTTGCTATGAAACGGTGAAGGAAAACATCGTGAGGAAACCTGCACGTCTGAGGGAACTTGACTAGTTCTCGATAGATGTGTGAAGTCTGCCAACCCGCACCGGGCCAGCGTGGTGGACTATGGCCTGAATCCCCCTCGCATTGAGGGGAGGCCCGTGCCCAGCAGTGGGACATTAAAAAGGGCTGTAGTTATAATCATTTTTTTTATCGCCAAAACTAACTTTTGCCATTAAATACCTATAAGTTAGTATATTATTGCGTGAACCTACAATAAAATCGACATCTGATTGTAACTTTTTGATCACATCTAAACAGCATGGACACAAAACACATTTAAAATATCTGATATTAAACACATTTAAAATATCTGATATTCAGCCCACAGCGCCGTGACATCAATTTCCCATACAAACGGTGAATGTCACATTCCAATAAACGTTATGTCATTCAAAAACAATTTTAAAATATTACTTTGATGTCGCAAAATGGCGGCCGGTGTCGAATCGTAGAATGTTTTCGGAAATGGAAACATTTCGTTTCGTTGTCAAAGGCGAGACAGAGTGACGGGCGCGAAATTAAACTTTATTATGATATTAAATTAATATTATAAAGTTATAAAGGTTGGGCGGCCCTGAATGGGATGGTTGTGTGGTTGTTTATTTATGTTGTAGTTTTACGCGATACATTAAAATAATATTGTGAGACGATAATATGAGTTAATATAGTTAATATTGTATACGGATACACCCTGTGTTTTTATTGTTTTTGTTTAGTATAGCTATGGAATTGCCAAGTGCGAGTCAGACTTGCGCACCGAGGGTTCTGTACAAACTTGATATATAAATTTCCTTTTTAAAGGTAATGGAACCCTAAAAAATGGGTAAGAAACTTCATGGTTACTTTAAACCGACTTCAAAAAGGAGGAGGTACTCAATTCGATGCGTATGTTTTTTAAGTTTAAATACACTCGTTCCGTCCATTTTTACTAGTTTATCCGAATTTATTAACGATCTGCATCCAATGCACGACATACAAAACATTGTAAACCCATTGTACCCTTCATACACTATAATTTTGACCCCATACATCCCGAAAACATGGTGCGTTACCATTTGTTAAAATTACCGAGATCGATTCGTTTCGCCCGTGGCAGATATTTCTCAATCATGGACCCCATACAGATCGGTGTGGTGCCATTTTTAGACCACAATAGATGGCTAATGCTTATGCATTTTATCTTTGAGGAGGAATAGCGCTAGAGTTGCTTTAGGCATAATGATTATCGCTTGTTGAAAGGTGAAGGCAAACATCTTGAGGAAACTGCCAACACGCATGTCAAGACTTATGTCACCTAATCCCTCCGTCACTATCTTGTTCCTAAAGAGACAACATTCCGTTTTGGGGAGTGTGAGGAACAGGGTGTTAAGTTCCTCATCCACCATTGAACAGGGAGGATCCTCCGACCAGACGGGTGTTATGTCTGGTGGGCTACTGCCCGGCGGTTGTTGTCGGGTTCTTGTATATATTTCCAATCGCTCGGATCACTTTAATATCGCGATGCAGGATTTAGTTCGTATGTGTCGAGATAGATGTCGCTACACTGTGACACAAGTCTAGTCTTGGCGCACATGCTACTGGTGCTGCATTTTCGCCAACCAGCACAGGGCGAGCGTGGTGGACTATGGTCCAAATCGCTCTTGCATTGAGGGAGATGTGCCCAGTATAATGGCAATAGTCTCGCTCTATATTACATTAGGGCCAAAATATATCGGCGAAGTGTTGGTTCAATGCAGTTGCACTTCTGCCTACCCCTTAGGGGAATACAGGCGTAAATGGTGTGTGTATTAATACATTTAATCCACAAAAATATACTCGATATATTGAGTATGATATATATACAGGTCTGATATGTAAATCGATAAATTGTGTAAACTATTATAGATGGTACTTAGGTAACTTAAATACCTACATACAAATTTATTTCTAAATAAATCTAAAGCTATTTGTCTTAAATCATTTTGTTTCCCTTATTTAATGTCCCTTATTAACTACAGACCGTCTGGAAAACGATCGCACAAAACAAACCATAACCAAATGCCAACCTTTTTGTAATTATACTGTTCTATATAATAAACTCTACTTTAAAGTAACACAGTTCAAATTCAACTGTAGCGTCGTGCGTACACTATAATAACTAAAAATATATCCTACTCCTACAACATTAAAGTTATATTTTCATTGCAAAGATAGGTTGTGGTAAATTTAAGTTTGCATGTTCGTCACACAAGGTTTCAGACGATTTCAAAGGACAGACAAATAAGATAAAATGAAGTAATAGCTGGGACATGCGTCCCTTTAAGTTATAATTGAGACAGTAATTATAGGACTTTGATTGTTATTACAATGTCAAGCCGTTTTGGACTCTATCCCTATTACGCTATAATATCGAGGGTGAAAAGCTATTTGACTTAAGCGACATTTACAGGAGAGCATATTCGACACAAATTTGCTGATTCCAAATATGTATATAAGTAAATGTCGTTCATAATAATCCAAGCGTTCGCAAGCGTTTGGAGAGGACATGGCTGGAGATGGACCACTGTGTGGCTCAATTTCTAACGAGACATGGTAACTTCAGTAGCAAATTATTTTTCTTCACTTTAGTGCCCTCGCCGCTGTGCCAATGTTCGTTACCGTATGTCGAATTCGAACAATCTGCTCATCACATTCTATGGGAGTGCAGCCTCTGGCAAAACGAACGTAACAATATGTTAAACAGTTTGCATGTAACATCGGGTGTGTATTAAACAGTGGTGTATTATACAGACCTTGTTGAGACCAGAGAAAATTTCCGTGCGATCAAACGGTACTGCCATACCTATTACTGGAATCAAGTATAATGCAGCTCACATAGGTCCAACTAATGTCAAATAGCATCCGTGGTGCTTTCTTTATTTCTGTGGCAATTCAGCCAATACAGTTATTTTTGTCTCCCGCTTTGCAACTCAACTCCTCCTACACAATTTAGCTTTTCCCCGGGACTCGCCGAGGGTCAAACCTCGGTGTTTTCAATGGACACCGCTGTCGATCCTGGCTTATAGGAGTAACAGTGGTGGGAATGTGTGGTGGGCTTAGTAAGTCAATATCGCCCAAAAGTGTCGTTTAAGTCTTAAATACCCTTACACTCCTCGATATATTTATTATAAACAGTTTTAGAGTTGTGGTAGCTTAGATGGTAGAACGCTCGCCTTGAACGCAAGGGGTACAAGTTCAAATCCCGGGCCCGCATCTATGGTCAAACCTCGGTGTCTTCAATAGACACCACTGTCGATCCTGGCTGTGTGGCGGGCTTAGTATCATACAATGGACTGTGGGCGACCTCGGTTACACCCAGTCTAGGGATAATTTTGAAAAGGCTATTTACAACTTTGCCGCACTTGCACTACCTGCCATAGGTACGGTGTACCTGCCGTTTTCAAATCATTAAGTCTTTATCTGGTAGAAATAGCTTGTGCTTCGTCCCCTTCCTCTGTTCCCGTCGCGTCACAGCGCTATGTGGGCAAAATGTACTTACCTCAGTATCGATTGAACTACAACTCAAATATTAATACAACTGTACTTACCGATGATATATCCAGTAGCCAATTCGATGCCCGGGGGCGCAATTACGCGTATCAGGGGCAAATTTCCTCTAACGGCTGACCCGTGGCCTTCGGAGTTACACGTAAATAATTATGGACGCGGCAATCTCTCGCGTACTGGCAGGCAATTCTCGCAAATATCTCATTTGACATACCTATGTCGAAACAAAACGAAAAATCGGGGCTCGATTTTCGTTTGATAGCCAACCCGCACTAGGCCATCGTGGTGGACTATGGCCCGATTCCCCCTCGCATTGAGGGGAGGCCCGTGGAGGCCCGTGCCCAGCAGTGGGACGTTAAAAGGGCTGTAGTAATGTCTCGACAGATTGATGTCTATCAAACGAAAATCAGGCCCCTACTGGTGTATTTGTTTCGTTACACGTCAAATTGGAGATATTGTCGATGATGCGAGAATTGGCCCCCATGTAGCCCTGCGTGCACAGACGGAATACGCTCGCGATAAATTTTATTGTCAAAACCAAAACGAACTCTACTAACTCATCCAAGAAGCACATTTTTCAATGATGAGTCAACGAGGAAGACCGCGAATTTTAATTCGTGATCGCGTAGAGTTTACCACAGAAATTCAATCCTTATTTATATTTTTACAGAGTACGTTTTCATAATAAAGTTCCCGCCCCAGTGAGTGCAGGGCTATATTATTTTATTTGAAATCGATGTATTGTTTTGTAGATAATTGAATCGCTATTCGATTTGGGCGAGTTTTTGATTAGTTTTCAAATACGGTTGGGATTTGATTTTCACTTGCGGTTACAATGTACCAATATTCTTATTATGAATCATGTACGAGGAGTTATACAGTTGAATATTGAATGAGAGGTCATAATAAGAGGTCACGTTCAGGGTCAAACTTATTTGGATGGTCAACAATTTTGATTTTATTGACATTGGGCCAGCGTGGTGGCCTTAAATGCCTTCGTATTGAGTGGGAATGTGCCTTGTATCATGGCATTATGGTCGACCCCTATTAAATATACATTGGGACCAAAATACATCAGCGAAGTGTAGTCTTACTGCAGTCCATCTCTTCCTACCCCTGTTGTTGTTATAGTGGCAACAGAAATGTCAACTGTCTAACTATCACGGTTCAAGAGATACAGCCCGGTGACAGACGGACGGACAGCGAAGTCTTAGTCATAGGGTTCCCGTTTTAACCTTTGGGTATGGAACCCCAAAAATTATATTCTTCGGTATAAATGATAATAGCTGAACGGTGAAGGAAAACATCGTGAGGAAACCTGCACATCTATAGAAAGGCGTGTGAAGTTCACCGACCCGCACTGGGCCAGCGTGGTGGACTATGGCCCAAATCTCCCTCGTATTGAGGGGGAATGTGCCCGGTATAATGGCAATAGGCTCGCCCACTATTACATTGGGACCAAATACATCGGCGAAGTGTGGGCGCACTACGGTGGACCTCTGCCTACCCCTTCGGGGAATACAGGCGTGGTGATGTATATTATTTGATGTATTTAAATGATAGTAAAACCACATCCACAGTGTCGTAGATGCGTGTATCATTCAATTTCGCACGGCGCGAATATGGCGGAATCGAGGAAACCATTTTGTCATCATAGCTATGTTTCAGCCATTTCAAAATGTACCAAATTCCCGTATTGAATTCCGTATGTACAAGAATTTTGCTGTGTATTGTTGCGAATATCTGCGTTTCGTGATAGTTTGAAATACAGAGTGGTGGAAAAGAACGCGATCACAAATGTTTAGAAAGCGTTAATTAATCTCGAAAATTGGCCTCAATAATTAATTTATTGATATACAGGATGTTTCAGAAGTCCGAAATATTACTTTGACGTTTGCATCAGTATCAGGTATACAACTGAATGGTATAAAAATTGGATTGAAATTCGACCATGCTTTCCCAACTTCCTTTTCGACGTCAATTTCTATAACTCCTAATATCTCGAGTCCTATGTAAAATTTACATGTTATGTTTTGTGAATATTGGTAGTCGCCCTTCATAACTGTAGTTTACACTGCTGAATAGAGTTATGGATACCTACCCATAGGCAATATGATACCTGTGACAAATATTCAAAGCTCTATAACCCAATCAATTTGATAGGTATAAAATGTCTGCACTAAGTATCCACAATCCACATATGAAATACCGTATTTGTACCCAAAGTATTATTTCAGACTTCAGGAGACGTATGTCACGGAATATATTGATGTTGTCTATTTCTCTCGTATGACATTAGACAGAGAGCGAACGAGCAAATCTGTGATAAAGATCTTGTCTTGACATGCGCCACTGATCTGTATTTACATATAAGGACTGAATATCTGTGGTAAGGTAAAGGCGATGACATTTCATTGAAAATTGCGCTTTTTGCACGAGTTAATACAGTTCGTTTTGGTATTGAAATAAATATAATCGCGCACGTTTTATCGCGCCTGTGAGTGCAGGGTTTAACGATACCTACACACGAACGTAATAATATTCATTAGATCCAAAGTTATTTGCATACATTAACAATCAGTGGTCCATTCAAGATGCGCCCCTGTTCCGTGGTTTTTGGATGAAGTTATAATGTGACATACATTTTAGATGTCCTTGGGGAGATATTATGTAAGGCTACATTAACACGGAAAAGACGACAACGATTTTTGCCGTATTTGTATGCGGTATAAATAGGAGAAAATCGGAATGCCTTTTTTGACGTCTATACAAAAAATAAAATTGTAGTGTCTGTTTCAAATGTCAAAATAATAGATTTTTACTAAATGCATATCAAGTGGTCAATGGGTATTTGACTTAAGTGACACATTTGTGCGATATTACACATCTATTATATGCATATCTGGAAACAGCGAATTTTCCTGTGGTGAATGAGTATACTATCCTGTAAAGTTGAAAAAATGTCGCTTACATCAAATAGCCTTTCTCCCCACGATATACGCTACTTATAACAAAAACACATTTTTGTATATTTTTTTCCGTCTGTTTGTTTGTTCCGGGTTAACCACGGAATGGCTGAGCCGCCTTAGACGAAGCTTTTTTAAACTAGAAATTCCACACGGATGAAGTCACAAGTCTCACTATAAAAGATAGGAGGTTTGGCAGAATAAATAAAATCAACCGTTCCGTGTATTTATGTCTAAGTGTATAAGGGTCGTTCAAATATTACGTAAGCAAAAGTAAGCAAAGCTCTTACCCCCTCCTCCCATGGTAACGTGAACATTTTTCAATTAAAAATGTATTATTTTATTATTATACTAGCTGTGCCCGCGACTTCGCCCGCGTCGACTTTAGGGAGATTACCCGGAAATATGGGTATTATGTTTTTCCCGCGGAACCCTAATGCTTTTTCTAAAATTAAAGTAGCCTAAGTTACGCCTTGGAACGTCAGCTATCTGTCAGTGAAAGTCCCATTGAAATCGGTTCAGCCGTTTAGAAGTTTACCTCAAACAAACAGACAGACAGACAGACAAAAAAAATTAAAATTGCGTTTTCGTTATAGGTATCGTATATACTTTCATACGCATTTAGTAAAAAAGTGTTATTTTGATATTACAAACAGACACTCCAATTTTATTTATTTGTATAGATTTATATTTATAATGTTATATAATTATAATTTTGGACAAATCGTGTCAACACCTGGATGCCCGAAGGCGGATGCCGGCATCGTGGCAGACCAACGATAAGATGGTGCGACGATTTGGTCACTTTTGCGGGAGAAACGTGGCCACAACAAGCCCAGGATAGGGACATGTGGAGACAAGAGGGGGAGGCCTTTGCCCAGCAGTGGGACATACAATAGGCTATAAAAAAAAAAAAAAAAAATATCCCTGTAAATGCGTTTCGTTTTCAAGCATAGACAATGTGAGGGTTGCCATTCGTGTAAAAAAGTAAATAACTACCGATGACGTTATCATCATCTAGACTCCCCTACCCCCCATGTCATCCAAAATAAGCAAAACAAAGATCCCCCTCATTACTAAGACTTCGCTGTCCGTCCGTCCGTCACCAGGCTGTATCTCATGAACCGTGATAGTTAGAGAGTTGAAATTTTCACAAATTTTGTATTTCTGTTGCCGCCGTAACAACATATACTAAAAAACACAATAAAATAAATATTTAAGGGGGCTCCCATACAACGAACGTGATCTTTTTGCCGTTTTTATCGATAATGGTACGGAACCCTTCGTGCGCGAATCCGACTTGGTCGGTTTTATTCATAATGATTACCACTAGCTGAATATATTACTGATAATGGCAATAGGCTCGCTCCCTTTTACATTGGGACCAAAACAGATAGGCGAAGGGTGGGTGTACTGCAGTGCACCCCTGTCTACCTCTATAGGAATACGGGCGTGATGACGATGTGTTAGTATGATTATGTTATGTTTGTTCTTCAGATCTAAATTTTAAGCTAAAATGGAATTAGACTTACTCTTCAGAGTCGTTTATCGAAATTTAGTCGGATAACACGACTACCTGTAAGAATGACTGTAACATCACACTGCTGGAACAAAGCTCATATCCTGATAAAAAATTGCTTCATCATCATAAAAATATTGTTACCGTCTAAGCGGATCACGTGGAATAATTCTTCACTTTGGTTGAATAAATTCCACATTTCTCGGGACTGTTTGTAGCAGTTGGAATGGGAAGCTGCGCGTCTAGATTTCCTCCAGGTATCTCTGAGATTGATCCATCCATTATATCTTGAACTCACTTGTGCGAGCGAATTCACTGGCATTTTTGAAAATGCGCTCTACGTTGATAAACATAAAGTATGAATTTCTTTGGTAAAGGCTACGCGTCAAAACTCGTTCGTGTCATCGACGTCATTTCGTTGCGATACGATGGAAGTCATCTTATTGAAAAAGTGACGTGAAGTGAAGCTGTTTCTATGAGTTCATACGGTTCGGTTTGGTATTAGCAAAATAAAGTTTTGACGCCCTTGTAGGTGCAGGGATTTACCGTAATGTAGAGATAGGTCTTAGACATCTAAGTATTTGTATTCTAATTTTTACTAGGTACGTTTCTTTAGTTAATGAAGTGTTATCAATCATAAAGAAAATTTAATTGACTTTATAATGTACTAGATGTGCTCGCAACTCCGTTCCCCTGAATTTATAAGTCAGCAACATCTACAGGGTACAATTATAGCTAAGCACCATCCAGCTGATAAATACTAATTAAACTGTGTCAATGGCTAGTATTATTTCACATAAATACCGCAGGATTGTAAAAAAATGAATAAAAATCACACTAACTCCCATTGGCGGGTAAAAATAAATGATTATCACCGAAGAATTACATTCACCGCTTAAAACCATTTTAAAGTCCCCATCAAAGGATACAATTCCAATAATAAATTATTTTTATACACCCCCCGCTGTCAAATTCGCAGCGATACGATCCCACTGAACAATATACTAGCGATAACGTACCGGAAACGGATCCAACTGAATTCACGTGCGTGGCTTAACGGGTGAAACATGGCGGCCGGAAAGGACAGCCCTGAACCCTGGGAGGCTTTTAAGGTGCCTCCTATTATGTGCGAAATTCAGGAGTGTCGTCATGTATCGTTTTCAGGATGTAGCCGTGATTAATGTTCCCAAATTAGGATCGGGATGGCTTTAAATTTAATATTTTTGGATGTCACAGTGAAATTATAGTGTGTTTAAAAATGTGAGGTCTTAAATTCGATTACTATTAGATACCCTGTAGATGAAGCATGAGCGCCAAGACTAGACTTATGTCACATAATAATATATTGATTAGGTATATCTCTTTCTCTCGTATGAAATAAAACAGAGAACGAGCGAACCATTCCGTGATAGAGGTCTTGTCTTGAAATGCGTGCTAACACCACTGATGAAGTAAAATTGTATGAGCTTCATATTTAGGAACTAGGAATGCTGAAAGACAAGTCTGAAGATAATAGATACAAGAGCTATTTTTAAAGGTATCCCTTAAATTGGTAATGTCTGACTGGCTGTAATCGAAACGAAAAAATGTATGATGAAGGTGAATAAATATTTTTTTTGTACCAGATATACAGGCAGTTTACATTCCGTACGATGCATTTCAAAATCATATTTTTTTTACTGCGATTCACTTTGATTATTGCAATCTCTAGATAGATCTTTCACCATTGTTCACGACAATAGAGACACCATAACGACAATATTTTGTATTGAACAGGGGATATTAAAACACGAGTACAAAGCGGTTGTCTCGTCGTCTACTCACCCTCAAATGAAGAATCTCAGGGGATGCGGTTGCAAAGAATCAGTTGCTACAGAGGTCGGTGCGATAATGGGGATTATTACTTAGCAACTAACGCACTTACCTACATTTGTTTAGATATTGTAATTGTAACAAAACTTTAAACCATTAGGCGTCACAAGATCTGCGGGGCGATTTACGTGATATTGACATCTATATCTATTCGAGATATATCGAAACAAAGCGTCAAATTGTTTGTAATATTTCGACATATCTCGAATATAGATGATGTCAATCAAATGGTAATAATAAGTCTCATCATATCCGTTCCAAATTATACCGTATCTATTAATAGTATTTGTTGAGTTTATTTTCGTGCAGGTAATAAAATATGTAAATAATCCATGATCCACGACAGATTCTGTAATTTAATAATATTAAAAGTATTCAATTTAAAGTTTAGTATTTTTGCAACTTAAGTCTAGTCGGTTTACACCTAAGTCACTTAAAAATCATAACGGCACCTCGAAGCACTATTTAATCTATGTCAAACATCAAACAATTGGGTTCTATCAACTGATTATCACCCTTAACACTCACAAAATAAAGTATCCACTCACCGCAAACTAGCTTGGCCAATTCGCAATAATCTGTATGCAGTACACGGTACCGGGATTCTGATTGTACCGTCCTACGAAGGGTCTTAGTTCGAGTTAAGGTTTTCCTTTATCGCTTTACCCAAATGACTGGGCCCAAACTTAATTTCCAATGATTTTAAATCTAAATAAATTGCTATGTAACGATTAAATGCTCACTGAAGGGAGATATTAAACGGTGGAATGAAGATAGATGGGAGTTAAAACGTGTGTTGTTAGATTACTAGTAATCTGAAGTTACGACATCACAAGTATTCATATTGACCCCTCCAATGGGGCTTGCGTAGGTAACTTAATACCCGTCGATTAAAACAGCCCGTATAACCATAGGTTACAAAGGTCAATTGACGGACATAATACCGAATATTTACATTTGCGCAAAACTACGAAAAGTTTTTTTTTTTTTCAGAAATTGCACAAGGGCATGTAAAATGCTTAGTCCTCGGCCTGGTGTGCATTTCTAGTAAGGCCCCTGCTCTCTTACCATCACCTCACTTGCGGTAATGTTTTTAATATAACGTGAAGTTTTTTACAGTTATCTTAGTACAGAATCTGTAAAAAAATATAGTTAATATTAAAACAATACTACTACAACAGGTGATGATAAGGCTCCAGAGCTAATAAGAAGTCTTCGGCCAAACGATTAGATCAAGTGTTCGCCAAAAATGTTACTAATTAAGTAACTAAACTAAGTTATCACTTATAACGTCTCGAGAGAGCAAATAGATGATTGGTTTTAACATTCTCTAGTCAGCGCTATTGAATTATTAGTTTTAATTGGTTTACAGAACCCACGCTCCAGATAATCGGTTTGCAGTGCTTGTTCAAACGTGTTTGAGGTTTTAAGAGGTCCTTTGGTAGTGGAGGGAGTAGTGTGTAGGAAGGAACTTATTAGAGATCAAATCCCTAAGTGTCATTTTCGGTCGCATGGTTGCTAAGTTCCATAAAAAAACTGAATCTGATAAAGAATTGCTTCTTTTTTTAATTTCAGAAACAACTATTCAGACAGTTTAACTCGATTTATCATGTTTAATATATAACAAAATGATTATTTCTACTGATAAAGCTGGCTTCATAGAATTTCACGAGATTGTTAAATCAACTACTTAATAAATTGAGGGTACATAGTCTACAAAAACCTCGAAGTACCCACACATTAATCATAATTTTGTCAGCTAATTTGGTGAAATTGTGCCTCAAATATCTAAGAGCCATTACATTCCGAGTGAAAGGCAACTTTAGCCTATTTAATACCAACCCCTTAAAGGTTATTTTGATTAATCACCGACCGCTAATTTGAATGGGACAACTTTCGACTTCGTATGAATAGTCACTAGGCATTGATTACTTTGATTAAATTTCACGAAAGGGGGCACGTATGAATGTGGAAAGGAATCCTTTGTTATTATTGTTGTATCAATAATTGTATTTCTATTGTTTTAATGATTAATTCATAGTTTCGCATAACCTGATCTCGCAAGAGCATTATTGTAGTTACCGCTATACTACAAACAAATTGCAGACAATTGTAATACCTCCGCGGCAATGAAAAATATCTTCAAACTCTTGGACTTAAACGAGTTCCACTCTTGAATAGCCTGCCGTTTATTGAAATTACATTCCAAATGGGATTTATTTTTAATTTTTATGATATCTTGACGATATAATGACACTAATGATAATTTCTATGCTAAGCTTACATTAATAAAACATCTGATGCTTAATCTTTTTTGATTTGTAGGTCTTCAAGCCTGCATTTATGATTCACTATAATACACTTATCACAACTTAAATAAGCAATATCATACAGAAATCCTAACACACCGAGAGACACCACGGTAATTCCCTGCACATATTTATTTTCCGTTCTCTATTGTGCATCTGCCCCTAATGGCCCAGAAGTAATTGCATTACTGACATTAGCGTCGCCAGGACAATCGTATCTGCGACTGTCAAACCGACTGTCATATTAATGAATGTCAAGCTGCTAAGGTAATGACATTGCAGAGCAGTGATTCGGAACTGATAGTAGGTAACGGCATGGAGGCGTGGGGCATCCAAGTGGGCGGATTGCGGTGCGCGGACATGTAAGAATTTAGAATCGAGAAAATTTTATTGTTTTTTTTTTAAATGGACTACGCTGTTGGCCGTGAGGGGGCCTTTACAGCTTTACTGGAGGAGCTTTACCGCTTTTATTTTACGTGGGTAATCTAGTATCAAGAACGTTCCCAGTATTTCAGTAAATGTGACGAAATAACAAATATCACTTTTTATTACGGATCTTGTATGCGTTGGTAGTGAATTAAACTATAAAAAACCTATAAAATACTTCCATCGTTTTTTATAACAATCAATACTGCTTAAGAATTCGCGTTATTAAGGTTAATCAAGTTAATGATATAACATTATTGATTATCTTTTATAAATATCACTCTACTGTTAATTTATTTAAATATCTTAGATGCACTTGAAAATTTTCTAAAATATTCATATTTGAAACAAAAATCGACTTATGTTGATGAAGTAAAATATTCACGTGAAGCAATTTGTTTTTATTGTCGCGCTTTTAAGACCCTATTTCAATCACATACCCAATACCAACCCTCTCCTACCAATACAAAGCTCAAATTCCTATGCACAATACCGAGGATAGTTCGCTGTGGCTTCCAATTGATTCGGCCAGAAGCAATCTCTACGTTGATTCTTTGAGAATACGTTTCTTTTCTCCAGTAAGTATTTGCATTTACTTGAGTGGTATACAAAGGGGAGGAATTTGTTCGCCTTTGTTCCTGATAGTCAGCGAAATAAGAAAAGATGTTTTTTTTTGTTCTGATGAGTCTGTAGCTATTGTTTAATATGGTGTAGGTAGCGGCTCCGCCAAGTCAAATAAAAAAAAATCGTCAGTCCTTTTCTTGAGCGACGAGGCATGTTTTTAACCGACTTCAAAGAGGAGGTAGTTATCAATTCCATTGGTATTCATGTGTCATGCCTAGTCTGATGTAGATTGGCAGTTGGCACCTACTCCATATAGTACCTAGTTATAAGTGTAGTGAGTTATAAAGTTATTTGTAGCTTTTAGTGCACCTAGGTTTTTGAAGACGGTTTTTGATTTGTTGTTATTTTTTTTAAACGCTCATTTATTGTAATTATGAATACTATAAGAATTGTCGAAATTGTTGATAAATAATAAAAAAAGCCAAGTAATTAATATTATTTTTATTAAAATAGCAGATATAAACAGTCCATTAACGGTTGGTTAAATCAAAGCTTCGACAGGTAACGGTAAGACCAACTTTCTTTCCACCCAGAAAATCAAATAGATAGCATCATTTTATAGAAGCCAATGGAAACGTCGCCAGTTTTCATGTACGTCGTAAATATATTGAATTTTATTGCCAACTTCAAACAATAAAGACAAATTGCCGACGGGCCGGACTATAAAATGGTTGCCCGATCTCGGAATATGCTCACATAGAACGTTTCCAAACGTCACTATCAAATACATACAAATAGTTTTCTTAATACACACAACGTTAGCAGCATTGTTTTAATGAATCAGAATCAGAATCAGAATATTTTTTATTCATATAAACCAATACAGGCACTTATGAATCGTCAATAAATAGTAAAAATAGTAGCTCTACCAACCATTCGGAATGCATTTCCTATGGAGAAGAATGGGCAAGAAACTCCATGGTTGCTTTTTTCAAATAAGGATTTACATTTTTGTGTTTTTCTTAATTAACAATTATACAATATAAAGTTAATGAGGCTATACATTCTCAAAACACAATAAATGTGACTACTACTACAGCCTTTTTAACGTACCACTGCTGGGCACGGGCCTCCCCTCAATGCGAGGGGGATTCGAGCCATAGTCCACCACGCTGGCCCAGTGCGGGTTGGCAGACTTCACACATCTATCGAGAACTAGTCAAGTTCCCTCAGACTTGCAGGTTTCCTCTCGATGTTTTCCTTCACCGTTTCATACCAATTTATGCAATAATCTCGGATGGAAATGAGTTTCGCACATAAATCCCAGATGTGCGAGCCGGGGTTTGAACCTCCACACTTCGATTGCACAGCGTGCGTTCGACCACTCGCCTACCACTGCTACTTCTCGTTCTAGTTTTAATATTTCTTTAATCTTTTGACAGTTAATGTATAAATTAAACTTTGATTTAACCAGTAGCTTCACTCTGTTTGGAACTTAAAATGCTACCATTTGGCAACCGAATTGTAATGGCACAATAAATAGTTGCCGGCCCTTCCCCATCTGTCACTTAACTAGTAAAATATACAGACGTCATTCAAGCCACGAGTGAAAAATCGCAGCGATGCCTAGCACCCCTGACAGATCGGGTCCCTAAAGAAATCCCGCACAGAAAACTAAACTGTATGCCTCGAAACACAAGGTCAATATTCCAATGTGTGTTGACACGAATAAATTTAAATATTTGTTAACTTAAAATGTAACCCATGTTGCCGGAAATACAGTCTAAATTGCACGGCTGAACATTTGTTTCTTGGATTGTGAGTTATATTCGCGAATATAAACTTTATCTGTACGTCTTTGGGTTTGTTATCGATTGTAGGAATGCCAGTTGTCGTCAACCTTTCGTAGGGGTTATTTAACTTTGAAGTTGTTCAAAAGACCCCCAATTCGGGATTCTGGTGGATTTCTTTTCGGATTAAAGACCCCATGAATATAATGATAATGCATTGGGGGGTTATTACAGGAGCGATTTTGTCACGCGTCAGCGTTTGTTCAACCTTTTTTTATAAATTCTATGTACAGTCAGCGCAAAAAGTAACATCCTAAGTATTCACGATTATCCTTATATCCTCAATTTAAATAAAATTGACAAGTATGCATTGAATTTTTTAACTTGTTTGTATGTTTTTTTGTCCTTAACACACTGTAATAGCTTTACTAATTTGCGGTAAAAATACTGTGTCATTTGGATTGAAACAGCTTATCATTTAATGGTGATGACAGACAAGATCCGGGTGTTAATTTAATTAAAGTAAGTTTTGGACTTGCGAATTATATAAATAAATATCGCCAACACCATGCTCATCGTATGATCCCAAACTAAGCAAAGCTTGTACTATACAGTGGGTTAGAAGCGATCCCAGTTACACTAAAACCAGGGCAAATTCCGAAATTTGCCGCTGTCGTGAATGGAACCCGTTACCGCCCGGTGTAAGCGAGGTGGAGCCGAGAGGCCTACGCTCAGAATACATGACCAACCTTTCTTCTTTCCTTAGTCATTTCAAACTACACTGTGTGTACTTTATGTGCTGTCGGTACTTCGGTAAAATCCTTTTGAAGTGACTATTCCGACTCTTAATTACATACGGTGTTTGCTCAAATGTTTGATACAGTTTTTGTTCAAATATTTGCTTTGATGCACGTTTTGCTGAATATTTGCATAGAGACATTTGTTTATTTATAATATTTCTCTGGTTTCAGGTACGGATGCAGCTGAATTTCGGTGCTGAAATTTGAGGTGAAATATAACTTATTTTGGGCTACATAAAGTCGATAATAAATAAGGTGCTCTTATTAGATACATAAGGTTTTATGAATGGGTGTATAATTTGATAAATGACATTAACACTATAATAATCCAAATCTAGAAAAAAAATAACTTTTGAGTCTATTGAGATTTTTTGTGGTTTTGTTTTTGCTTTAAAAATAAAAACGGATAGGATTTTTAGGCACACTGAGACGCCAAAAGCCGTATGTCAAAATGTTTGCCAACACCAAAATGAACTCTATGTTCATATACATAAAGGTTGAATTTCACTGCTTACCGCGGTCTTAATTTAGTTACAATGCTATTTAAATAAATGTATCCACTCGCAAATTACACGAAAATGTACACGGCAAATATATTATCTGGAAAAGCCCCGTTGAGGCCGATAACTTTAGGTGCGAAAGACAACGAAAGCCTTTTATGCCCTGCAAGCACTGGACGAGCGAATAAAACTTGACTTGATTTGAAAACTAGCTTCTACCCGCTAGCTCGCCCGACTCCGAATAAACAATATCGTCATAAATTAAAGCATATATGTTATTCTGATGTTTAAACAATAAGAGTGTATAGTTATCAAAATCCGTTCAGTAGTATTGACCCGCACCTGAAATTTTCGGATTTCATCTGCCATGAATGTCATTTTCAATATTGATTACCACTTGCTGAACGGTGAAGGAACATCGTGAAGAAACCTACACGTATATAGAAAGGTGTGTGACGTGCAGTAATCCGTATTGAGCCAGCGTGGTGGACTGTGGCCCAATACTCCCTCGTATATGAGGGGCATGTGTGGTAATAAGCTCACCCTCTGTTACATTGGGACCAAAATACATCGGCGAAGTGTGGATGGACTGCAGTGCACCTCTGCCTACTCCTTCTGGGAATACGGGCGTGATAATAGACTAAGCTATTTTATTTATTGTACATCGAGATTGAATTTCCGTGGTAAAATCTATGCGACTACACGTCAAAATTATCATGCCTAACCGTTGGAATTTCATTGAAAAATGTGCTTCTTATATGACTTGATACAGTCCGTTTTGATATTGGCGAAAAAATTAGTCGCGCGGGTTTTCACGCGCCTGTGAGTGCATGGTTTTACAGTTCTAGCCGACCTACGCTCGCCGGGCTAGATAGAACAGATATCATTATCTGAATGCCTGCTTATCTGTGGCGAAAGTGGCATGTACATTGTTTATGTAATTAGAATTTCTATAAAATACCATCTAAGTACTTCTATGTTTACAGTTTACTAGCTTCTATCCGCGACTTCGTCCGCACATTTCAATTGTTCAATATCGTTATAAATTATTGCCTATATGTTATTCTGATTATAAACTATAATACTGTAAAGTTTCATCAAAATCCGTTCAGCAGTTTGTGCGTGAAAGAGTAACAAACATCCATCCATCCATCCTCTCATAATATTAGTAGGATGTAGCACACAATAAACGAAATGTGGAGATCGCGGCAAGTATTCTTGAAGATCATTTTAAGAATAATGAAATAGTAGATCTATAGTCTTGCTCTTGTTTATTCTCGCACATTGTTAGTGTGTTATGTGAATAGTGTTATCTTCTTTTCCGGTAGCACATCAGATGTCCGAAATTTAAGTGTAGCGTAGTAGTGTGTGATGGTAGCTGGTATGCTGGTAGCTTATAACTAATATAAAGAAATTGTGAAAATTGTGCAGATTTTTTTAGAACTAAACTGACTCTCATTTTGTTGTAAACAAACTACGACTTAACGCATAAAAAATATAGCTTTCTTGCTCATAAATTACGACCACGAAAGAGATAGCGATATACTTAGTTTAATCAGGTTTAGTTTTGGTGGTAAAAAAATTTTAGAAATGTCAGTTTTTAGGGTTCCGTACCCAATGGGTAAAATGGGAACCCTATTACTAAGACTTCGCTGTCCGTCCGTCCGTCCGACTGTCACCAGGCTATATCTCATGAACCGTGATAGTTAGAGAGTTAAAATTTTCACAGATGATGTATTTCTGTTGCCGCTATAACAACAAATACAAAAAACGGAATAAAATAAATATTTAAGGGGCTCCCATACAACAAACTTGATTTTTTTTCTCGTTTCTATAGATAATGGTACGGAACCCATCATGCGCGAGTCCGACTCGCACTTGGCCGGTTTTTTTTTATATTCGCTATCTTACCAATATTGTCTATATTCTACTACCAGCTGAGCCCGCGACTTACAATGGACTATTATTATTTTCCCAAGATTAAAGTAGCCTTAGTTACTTCTTATAACATCAGCTATCTGCCTGTTTGGGAGATTACCCGGAACAAACGGAGGGACAAACATTTTAAAATTGTGTTTTCGTTATAAGTAGCGTATATACTTTCATATGCATTTAGGTAGAAGCTCCTATTTTGACATACCAAAATTAACCTCAATTTTATTTATTTGTATATATATATGCCCGTTGTATGGTAAGCGGTCATGGTTTAAGCGAAACACTCAAGGTGTGAATATGATTTACATTGATTTAACATTTAAATTACTGAGGGAAATTCGCCTCTCTGCTGAGGAATAGTGGTACGCCACCGTTTCAACGATGTAGGTACTTACGTAATAATTGTTTGTTTGTAAATCTCAGTGGTTTTGAGTTGTTAAAGCTTACGCAAATGGCGGCAGGAACGCGCGTCGAATTTTATTCCGATACCAAAAGGAACTGTGATGAGTCATAAGTTTATTCTTTAACGCGTTGATATCGATAACGCTAAGTTTGACGCGTGGGGCTTATTCCACAAAAAAAAAATACATCATCACGCCTATATTCCCCGAAGGGGTAAGCAGAGGCGCACTGCAGTGCGCCCACACTTCGCCGATGTATTTTTGGTCCCAATGTAATAGTGGGCGAGCCTATTGCCATTATACCGGGCACATTCTCCCTCAATACGAGGGAGTTTTTTGGGCTATAGTCCACCACGCTAGCCCAGTGCGGTTTGGTGAACTTCAGACGCCTTTTTCTATGGACGTGCATGTTTCCTCACGATATTTTCCTTCACCGTTTTATAGCAAGTGGTAACCTCGGATGAAAATGAGATTCGCACATAAACCCAGAGGTGCGGGCCGGGGTTTGAACCTGCACACGTTGATTGCAAGGCATGCGTTCGACCACTCGGCTACCACAAAATAATCTTGACAATATGTAAGTGCCCCCGTAGGCCTATACAAAATTAATGGTTTGACTTTGGCTGTAGTTTTGATACCAGTAATAATTTTGCCGCCCGAGTATGCACTGGGATTTATTCGCTCGCCCCAGTATGTGTAGTTAACGCATCATTGTCACTGTTCACCGACTAGTGTCAATATCTATTGGCACTTATTGGCCCACGAATGGCCCGTTCACTATCACTCTTAATAATTCATGAGGTTGTCGTGTCGGCTAAATTAATTTATTACTGTATTATTGACTGGAACGATCGGCCATTTTGTTTGATATGTAGGACGAGCCGATCCGGTAATGTGATTTAAATAGGACGTGATTGGATATAGGTTAAATTAATATTCGTTTGTAGTTTTAGATTTATAGAACACAAGATGGGTACATTCAAAAGGGATTTAAAGTTTTCATGTGCGAATGTCATTTCTAATAATGATTACCACTTGCTAAACGGTGAAGGAACACATCGTGAGGAAACCTGCACGACTATAGAAAGGCTTGCGAAGTTCATCAACCCACACTCGACAAATTTTGGAAATTACCTTTTCGTAAATTGCCGTGTAGGCTTAACATAACCGTGTAGACAAAAGTTTCATTTCTTTTAACTGACAGATTTGTCGAAAAATTACGTCACTTCGAGCTTTGCTTTTTATACTGGACATGGCTCGGAGTGACGTCATTTTATCGACAGATCTGACAGTTGAAAGAGATAAAACATATGTCTACGCGGTCATGCCAGACCTACTGGTCTGGGTGTAACTGCGATCACCCTCAGTCCATTGTAGGCACATGCTTTACTTAGTTGGGGATCATACTATTAGTATATGTTGTCTGTAGATATACTTGCAATCAGCTGTTTGTTTAAAGGAGTCCTGGGGAATTACCACTACCCATTAAAGTATTATTGTTTCAATATAAACTGTTTGTTGTATAAATTTTTGAAAGATTTCGTACCTACTCAGTAAACTGTCAAAAACTGTAAGTAATATTTAAGGCAATGCTGCAAGACATTGTGCTAAGGGGCTGGCGATAATTCATGTAAACGCTTTCGTAGATAACGTTATGTCCCTCCATATTCGTTTCCATTAGACCCTACCTTTACTTGAAACTTAAATAGACTAAGCGTCACCAACTAAGTTACGACCTCGTAGGTCAAGAAGATTCAAGAACTACTACTACTACTACAGCCCTTGTAACGTCACACTGCTGGGCACGGGCCTCCCCTCTATGCGAGGGGGATTCAGGCCATAGTCCATCACACTGGCCCAGTGCGGGTTGGCGGACTTCACACATCTATCGAGAACTAGACAAGTTCCCTTTAGACGTGCCGGTTTCCTCACGATGTTTTCCTTCACCGTTTCATAGCAAGTGATAATCTCGGATGAAAATGAGATTCGCACATGAATCCCAGAGGTGCGAGGCAGGGTTAGAACCTGCACACTTTGATTTGCAAGGCGTGCGGTCGACCACTCGACTACCACTCTGGTCAAGAATTACTATCGGCTAAATTTATATACACTCATCCATCTCACGGTTCCGTAGTAAACTTTTGGCATAGTATAACTAACAACAGTTGCAACTTACTCTCTCGGTAGTCAAATATTCCGTAATAACTCAGATATAAACTTTAACTTGGTATCAACGCGTGAGGCTAAGTAAATCTTGTATGCAAAGACAAACTTAGACTACGGTCCAAGTTAGGAGTGTTAGATTTATGTTGAATCAAAATCAAAGTTTTTTTATTCGTGTAGGCCAAAAAGCACTTAAAAATAGTCAGATTCTACCACCGGTTCGGAATGAGAAGAGCCGGTAATAAACTCAATGGTTAACCTTTTAAAATCATAAATAGTAAGGATTATGAGTAATTCATTCTCAGTAGCAGCAACGCCATGAGAGCCGGTAGCACCTTTGCCTCAATACTAGAGAAGAATTATACTCACGCAGTCTAATATTAGATACAAATTTTGGCTTTACGCTTAAGAAACTAGTATAGTTAGGTGCGCCTACTCCCATTTACAGTATAAGGATTATACAAAACCACAGGTGGCTATAGAAATAATTGTTTTTGTGATCAGGGTGTATTGTTGAGTTTGAAGTTAGACCTCTTAATTTGGCCAAAATATTTAGATCTAATTCATTTCATCCATTTAATCAGTACTCTTGTCGCTACCAGTTATTTCTTTGCCTTGGAGAGTTTACTATGGAATGGTTACGCGAGCAGTCTATCGACTGTTTTCTTATAGCGGAAGTGCACATACGCGGCTAATCCATTTATAATCGCGTTAAGCATTTTTTGTTACTTTAAACACAATATACAAGCAACAGACTTATAAAACCACAAGAGAGTACGAAAGTTAGCGTAGCATTAAGCCCTGTGCCGACTGGAGGGCGCTGATTTTTTTTTGTCAATACCAAAATGAACTATATTGTCTCATCGAAAAAGTTCATTGTTCAACGAAATGTCAATGTCCGCTCGAGAAAATTTTGCTGCGTTTATCAAATTCAGTCTTTATGTATTTTGACACAGAGTTCGTTTCAGTGTAAGCAAAAAAATGCTGTATGGTAGTGTTACTTTGCGAATTTGGTCTTTTTATAGCTGTTTCCATTGAGTATTAACAATATGATTGCGCCAATTTCAACCTAGTGACAAAGATAATGGTAAAAGAACTTTTTATAAACAAGCTTTTATTTAATTGCCCTTAGTTTTCGTGTTCTCCTCAGCAAGCCCTTTCATTTGATACCCATATTGTGGTAGTGCAGAAAAAATAACTATTCCGCCATCTTGGATGTTTCGCCATATTGGAATTAGAATGACGTCACATAGCTAAGCATGCATTGTCATCCAAAATAAGCGTGTATACCAAATTTCAGCTCAATCGGTTAAAGATAACTGATCTAAAATTCAGTTGCAAGATTCCACCCGGACATACATTGCAAGTTAATATAAAGCTAGTAATAATAATAATATTAGGAACGTTGATTAGACGCTGACTTTTAAACTCGCTCGCTTCTAATGCCTTCTCCCATCCACCCCCTCAACCCTCCGCACTGACGATTATGCATATTAGTTGTCAAGTGCTACCAAGTTTCACTGACTCAGATGACGGGCCCGTTTTGAGGGCGCGAAAATATGTACCACCAAATTTATTTATAGATCATGTACTCTGAAATTCTTGCTTGTATGCATGAAATATCAATTTGAGAGTTAGGTAGGTACTATTCATATTTTTTCATTTTCTTCCGACATGTGTCGAATTAAAGATGATGTTGGTTTTGCGAGAATTGTTCCTCTGCCTTACCTTGTCACCTATTTATGGAGATAATGAGATTCAGGGCTATCTATCCCGAGTACCCATGCTACTCTTAAAATAACTTTCTTTAATCAATCTTTACGGAATAAATTAAAAGTCTAATCAAAATAATAAGTAAGCAAGGTCGAGTCGAAAAGCCGAGTCACCGAGTCACAAGTAAATCAATCAAAATTTAAAACAAATTAGCATCCAACTCGGTTCAGCTTCACGTTGTGTCAAGTTTTTCCAATAACAACCTCGAGATAATTAACTGTCGGGTTTAAGTTTAAATTTCCACTTAAACTTAGTTTTGGGCACTTAAATACTTAATATAACGGGGTGTTGGGGGGTGTTTGTTGATAAGATTGTTGTTAGGTTCATTGCTTAAGTTACACTTGTTAGTATCGTCGTTTAATTATAAGTTATTGGTTCTAATTCTGTTGTATAAAAGCTATGTCTAACTAAATTTTTGATATCACTAAGAATTTTGCTGATACGCTCACACATTAAAGGACAGCAATAAATTGTACATCATAGTATAGTATCGTTCCAAGAAAATAACAATCTGTTGTGAAAATAACAGTAAATAAAACTTGTATCTAACCGACTTTATGAGCGGATCTTAATTTTACTCGTTTGGCTTTTTTTTCGAAATGAGTAAACATTATATTTTAAACAGTGTAAGGGTACCCATACGTCACGAGCCTATTGACATTATACCGGGCACATTCCCCCTCAATACGAGGGAGATTTGGGCCATAGTCTCCCACGCTGGCCCAGTGTAGATTGGTGAACTGCACACGCACGGTAGGTTTCCCCACGATGTTTGCCTTCACCGTTCCGCAAGTGGTAATCAAAATTGAAAATTACATTTGCACATGAAATCCTAGAATGCCACAGGTGCGGGCCCGGGAATTGAGCCCGTTGAAGGTGGGCTTCCTACCAACTAGGATACCACTGCTCATGTTCAAACTTATTTATATCAAACAATACACATGCAAATTATGTATATTTAATGCTTAACATTCCTACCTGTTTGTTTTTCCGTCACAAATCAAATACATTTCTTATCCAGACATAATTATATTACCATTAAAAATCCTTCTGTTACATAGAACTAGGCCATTTAGGTATATAGTAATTCCCCAACGACCCATAAACGTTTCAGAATCTTCAACTTGATAAATGATTGGATAGGTAAAAAAAAAAAAATCTTAACACATTTAAAACATAATCTTATAATTCTAAAACATTTGTTAATGAAAAAGTCTGGGTGTAGTTGTTTGAGGGTGTACCGGGTCGTTGCGGTTTCGATTCCCTTGATCGACAAATGCCGAAAATGGAATTTACAGAATTTGCCCTGGTTTGAGTGAATTGCGTTGAAAAGAGACTAGAATGCTTTGGGCATGTGATGAAAACAGTGATGAGTATGAATGTGGATGGATTACAGGGCGAGAGTAAGGCCAAAGAAAATATGGATGGAGCGTGTAAAAAGTGATATGATTCAGATCGGAGTGGATGTCAGTATGACGGAAAAGCGAGATGAATGGAAGAAAATGACATACTGCGCCGACCCCAAATAATGGGAGAAGGTAAGGCAAATGATGATGGATGAATTGCGTTGCTTAGTTTGGGATCATACGATGAGTGTTGTCAGGTAATATAAAATAGAGAATCCTAATTTTCTTCTCTGATTATTTCCTCTACATTCACCCTTGACCCATCATTTCTTACTATTAGCTATACCCTGATTGCGGTCTGAACAATCATATCTTGTTATTCCTGCTGCCCGAATTTCAGCTTTGATACTACTATGTAAAGTCTCCTTTCTCGTGTACCGTGATATTTATACAATGTAACGAACCACGAATCTTTGTTTTCAGCCTTATATAAATGCTAACAAAATGGCGGAATCGCGTGATGTAGCCTACTTATACTACTTTTACTATTTTGCATATATTAAGTTTGTTATATGCATATTCTGTAGTCGGAGCGTTCAGCTATTTCGAATTTTCATTCGTTTCAGGTGGTACAGTGGTTTCAAATAAATCGTCAGGCAACACATACTCATCGTATGATCCCAAACTAAGCAACACTTGTACTATGGGTACCATACAATGGACTGAGGATGGTCCCAGTTACAACCAGATTAGGGCAAATTCCGAATAGGTCATTACCGATATTTGCAACTGGCGGGAATCGAACTGGCAACCACCCGGTGCAGTGTGCCGAGAAGCCTACGAACGAGCCACTTCACCAAACCGTCGTTGATTACATCAACGCTCTCTGTACTTGTGGTGGATAATGTTAGTTTGAAAATTTTGAGGGGAAAAATAGGATGTGGAGGCTGTCTAGAATAATGTATGATGTAATAGGTACCCAGGTGCCGGCTTCATAAAGCTTTTGTCTACAGATGATACAGGATAATACTGTGCTAGATATTCTATAGGAGTTACGTATATGTTTTGAGAAATTTTCGTTAAGCCGAGTATATTGCAATATAAAGATGTCGTTCGGGGTATTTGTATGGTGGTGTAGGCAAAGTCACGTCTCTTCTTTGTTACATCTTATTTATTAGTACATTAACCAACAGTATAACTTCTTATGTCTAGCTATCTACTAATCTAACTCCACTATGGAGTGGCTATCTTATATACTAGTACCCCTGTATAATTACTTATCTTATTACGTGCTAATATGTACTTTCTATAACTGCTTTGGTATTCCCAATTTACCATGTCCGCAGTTATCGCAGTACGTGCTTACTATACTACACCTCCCCCGAAAGGCTTGGCATTCCTCCCTTCGAAGTAAAACCTAACCCTTTAAAATTTAACGTACATATTTCTAGTACATTATTTTTCAGTAAATTCAGGGCAACAACTTCAACAAAATTCAAATTCTTCAACTTCATTTCTCATTACATCAATTCACAATGCTTAATATCCTCATATTCCAATACTAGAGTTTTACAAACATCTCACGTCATTTCAAGTTCTTTCAACGCTGCGTCTTGGCGCACCTTCGTTCACAAAGAAGCTTGAACTCCTATAGTTTTACTCTGTAAAAATCATTTCTTTTTATTTTTCTTCATCAACTCGAGTACTAAATAACATCATTCACAAATTATCAAGTTCATTTAACGCTACGTCTTGGCGTGCCTTCGTTAATAATGAATCTTGATGTAAATAGAGTATAGTCTCGGTGCATAATACGTCATCTGACGAAAAATCTCACTAAATGAGATTATAATTAACTTCATTAGTACATGAAACTCACAAAATTAGGATAATGTCGATATCTACGACTGTAAGGTTGAGCAGGCCTTAATCCAAAACCATTATTACGGTATAACCCATTCTTCTACTTCGCTCTTGTTGACACAGCAACAATAAATATTTTCTAGGACATGCAAATCTTATTACCTATGACAAACAAAGTAACTTACTCAATAACAAAGGAAAAAAGTATAATTCTATTCATACTATCAGAAATTTACATTATTAAAACTGATTTGTCGGGTATTAAGCACAGTGAAACCTACCGTCAGCACATTGCTTTAAATACCGATGACGACAAAACATAGTCTTACTTATAAATCTTATTATTGAATCTATCGTGCTTGCTTGCATTATAGTATAACGACCTTGCAAATTCAACAATTATTTGATTACCTTGCAGCATAAGCAAATACTTAGTTACATAAGTTTAATATTTTGCTACCGATAATAATATTATGTCTCTATTCACACTTAATTGTTCGGTCATTGTTTTTTTTTCTCTACACAATCACAAAACACTTACATCGTGACGTCGTCTTCGTTCCTGGGCCGCGTCTCATCGATTCTTCATCAATTAGCATCTTCCTTCAGCTCCAGAAAAAAAATCTGCTCTCCATCTTCCATAAAATTGTTCTCCTCGTTGTTCAAATTGTCCATGAGAGGTTCTCTCTACAATTTACATCGTAAATTACGAACCTTTTTCTTCTTTTTCTTCATGATTGCTTCTGTTTTGATGACTTACTTAGAAGTCCGATTCGATTTCCACACGGTCGCCATGCAATATAAAGATGTCGTTCGGGGTATTTGTATGGTGGTGTAGGCAAAGTTACGTCTCTTCTTTGTTACATCTTATTTATTAGTACATTAACCAACAGTATAACTTCTTATGTCTAGCTATCTACTAATCTAACTCCACTATGGAGTGGCTATCTTATATACTAGTACCCCTGTATAATTACTTATCTTATTACGTGCTAATATGTACTTTCTATAACTGCTTTGGTATTCCCAATTTACCATGTCCGCAGTTATCGCAGTACGTGCTTACTATACTACAATATAATGCAAAAGATTTAGTAAATGTTTTATCCATGGCCTAAATACGTTGGCGAAATGTGGGTGCACTTCTTCAATGCATCTCGACTTCAAAGAAAGCAGGCGTGATTAGGTATATTTTGACTTTCAACCATCCTGTGTCCATCCATCCATTTTCTTCTTTTTTTCATTTAAGACCTTTAATCAAATAAGTGTATTTTTTGTTTTAGCGGCTACAAAAATGCATCATCTGTGAATATTTCTACTGTCAGTTAGACAGTCAGTCACGGTTCATGAGATACAGCCTGGTGTCAGACGGACAGCGGAGTCTTAGTAATAGGGTTCCGTTTTACCCTTTGGGTACGGAACCCTAAAATCATACCAATATCTATACAAGTAGTTGTAGTATGTAAATCCTTACAATTGCATCTCAGAATATTGACTTTTTAACTGATCATTTCAGGCTTAACCAACTTCGGAAGAACCCCAAAGTCCTTGAAAGTACCTGTATATAAATCGGAATACGCAACAGCGTAGAGGGGTCCTTGGGTCCACATTATCATAACTTTGATCCTGTTGAGCCGTTAATCCGGAGTCTAATCCTGGATCAACGACTCACTTGGCCCACGGCTAGGTTCACGGTGGGATTGCCCGCTTGGGCGTAATTTCAATAATGTGATCGAAGT
The DNA here is from genome assembly GCA_914767695.1 of Ptilodon capucinus. Taxonomy (NCBI): domain Eukaryota; kingdom Metazoa; phylum Arthropoda; class Insecta; order Lepidoptera; family Notodontidae; genus Ptilodon; species Ptilodon capucinus. Next base: position 5,147,936 of record OU611831.1, read on the forward strand.
AACTGTGTTTACCTGGTATTAGAGTAACAGGTTTGTTTACCTCAATTTTAACGAAGAAGTAGGTTGATTAAAGACACGATTTACGATTGGGTAACTTCACCAGCAGGTTTAGCATGACCACGTAGATATAAATTTGACCTCATCCAACTATCAGACTTGTCGAGAAAATGGCATCACACTGAGTTATGTTCAGTATAAAAAGCTCAATGTGATATCATTTTCTCGACAAATCTGACAGTTAAAGTTAAAACTTGTGTCTACACGGTCAAGCTAAGGCTACAGCATGACCGTGTAGGCATACATTTTATCTCCACCATCTATTAGACTTGTCAAATTATGTTTCATCGAGCTTTAGACGAGACTCGACAGGTCTGACAGTTGGAAGAAATAAAACTCTAGATAAGTTTTGACTTTTATGCGGCACAGCTAGCACGTGCGCAAAGAGTAGTCTAATGTCACGGATTATGTCGCACCGAGTCGCTTTCTCACTTTGCTAATTCTTAGCGAGAAAGTTGACACAGATTGTGTCTTTGCGGCTATGCTATTACCAGTGAAGCATTGTTTCTTTGAAATATAAATTTTCTTCTTAAAGGTTCATGTTGCTAAAATTCTTTCGAACTTTCGTCTGTCGATATTTTCAACAAATTCACGTTTCATTTTAACCGAACCTTTTCTTTAAAATTCTCCATCCACTTGAAACTTCGTAAATCTCAAATAGTCAGGGCTCAAAATTCAGAACGGAGTTAAGAAAATGCTCCATTGTTCAAGTACCGGTATCCGAATCTACTTACGTGGGACCCGAGACGGTTGGAGGCATCGAATGCAATCACTCCGACCCCCCCGACCTCCCCCCACTAGGTGGAGGGATGGGACATTAGCATTTTTATCGATAGGTGCCAATACTGAGTGATGATTGTCTATATTGCTGTTATGAGAATAGTGTGTTGTATGCTACATATATTTATAGGCGCCAAGTAAAAATGATACTGTTTTCAGAAAAATACTCCAGCTAAGGTTGTTTGTTTGTAAAAATAATCACATTATTCTCTAGAAATGATTCTAAGGATTACTAAAAAGTAGATAAAATCATCAACAACATATAATTTGAAATTAAACTATTTTACGGATTTTATCGCGTTTATTTACTATTTTATTTTCCCGACGTTACAAATAATTTGGTAAAAGCAACCATGGAGTTTCTTGCCAATTCTTCTCCATAGGAAATGCATTCCGAATGGGTGGTAGGGCTACTATTTTTACTATTTATTGACAATTCATAAGTGCCTGTTTTGGTTTGAATAAAAAATATTCTGATTTTGATTCATCAAAAAAAAACAGTAATAAAAATAAAACCAATCTATACATTAACTCATCTGTATTCCCTGACGGGGTAAGAGAGGTGCACTGCGGTGCACCCCTACTTCGTCAATGTATTTTGATACCAATGTAATATGGGGCGAGTCAATTGATTGTAACGATCTGTTTGCTAAAATAATATGTCAGTGAGTTCTGTAATACGTACGTATATTTTTTTTTTAGTAAATAGTGTAAGTAGCTTCGTTATTTAAGCTACCTATTGATAATGTACCTAGTGCACAAGCGACCGTAGGCATCGAACCTAAGCTCTCGTCGACTTTTATTTATGACAAAATTTGTACGCAGTTCTCAAAAGTAGAACAGACATGTTACAGATATTTTACAATTGATGAATAGGTAGGGTTGCCACCATAACTATCGATGTCCGCCGAACCCCACCGGGATCGGTCTAAACGCACCCGGTGCTGCGAATTTCCATACGTACACAGAACCGAATCCAACCAGAGTTATTGGCTATCCCGGAGGACTTATATATTCGACTATTTTTATTTACTCGAAAGGAAGCTTTCGCGCGTTGACTTCGGGCGTCTCGATACCGAAACGACCGTGGAATACGTTATGCGTCACATCTCTATTTGCTTGTGTTCTTTATTCCAAATTTTAAATTTCGAAGCGAATAGTGATGAGGCTGTTTGTGTTTAACTTGAAACTGTAATATTTACCGAAGTATATTTTATTTTGTAAATGCTTAAGACGTTTGAAGTTTTGTAGTGTTTGAACATAATGTAACAATTTCTTAACAATTGCATTGTAAATTACTTTTGATGTACCTACTTTAGATGTGTTGATGTTTAAGTTTTTGTGAGTAATTCGTAGTAAAAAACAAAAAAAGTTACTAATCGCTTTTTTAAAAGTGGATTTTGATAATGTTCGTATAATGTTGATCCGTTTAAACACTCAAAAATAAATAATCTCTTACAACATTGCAACTGAATTTGCTGTCAGTAACTAAGGTAGTATACAATAATTGTGAGCGTAGAAAAAAAGAAATAATAAGCGAAAAATGCCGACTTTTTAATTAATACAAAATGGCGTCACAAAATGTCTGCAATTCAAACATGGCGCGCTCGGCCAATGAGCGTCTCTTTATGTACATATGCTAATGAGTGACAGCCCTACGCGAATGGGATTGTCGTGTAAGGGCTGTCATTAGGTAGATTAACGTTACCGGGATGAAATGAAAATGTATTCTTATTTACCATTTGAACGTGTAACACAACCTTAGTGGTAAATAAAACCGGCCAAGTGCGAGTCGGACTCGCGCACGAAGGGTTCCGTACCTAACTACAGGCTTTTTGACGTCCCACTGCTGGGCACGGGCCTCCCCTCAATGCGAGGGGGATTCAGGCCATAGTCCACCACGCTGGCCCACTGCGGGTTGGCAGACTTCACACATGTATCGAGAACTAGTCAAGTTGCCTCAGATGTGCAGGTTTCCTCACGATGTTTTCCTTCACCGTTTCAAAGCAAGTGATAATCTTGAATGAAAAGGAAATTCGCACATAAACCCAGAGGTGTGAGCAGGGGTTTGAACCTGCACACTTTGATTGCAAGGCGTGCGTTCGACCACTCGGCTACCACTGCTTCGATCTAAAATATAGATATAAAAAACCTGTTTTAAATGCTTCATATTTACCCCTAAAACTACAAAACGATGTTTGTGATAAATAATAAGTCTATCAGACTTGTGATACCCCCTGTACAAGCACTTCAAGTGTGAAGCGAATCGTTTATTTCACCTTTTTCTTGTTCTATAAAGCAACGGCTGCTTTCTGTAGGACGTGAGGCGTTAACGCGAAATTTATTACAGCACGTTGGCCCGTAAAGGTGATTTTCGCTCGAAAAGTAAATCGATTTTCTTGAGCACCCACTATTCTAATTTGCATTGGGGTGGCGAGCTAATTTATTCTTTATTGACTTCGAAGTAATGATGATTACTTTTGACCCGGTGGTTACCGGGAAAATTCAAATTACCTACCACCTTGGTACCAGTGCGGATTGATTTACATTCAATGTTTTATATCTATTAGCAAATAAAATAGGTTATATTCAACTAAATTGAAATTTATTTATAACAAAAGTGTTCAAAGATTCTTTTTTAAATTCATTTCAAAAATTCATTTTTCTTTGCGACTATTTATGCAGAGGCATAAATAGTCGCAAAGAATGAGCGCGCGACCAACTTTTTTGCTAAAACAGACTGTAACAATTTTTAGACAAAGCACAATTTTCAACGAAATGTCATTGATGACGCGAGGGAATTTAGTCGTGTAGCTTTTAAGACAGACAATTACATCTTTATGTACATCTGAACAAAGTACATTTTCAAAAGTCAAGTGATTGCTCTCGCCTGTATCTTTATTTGAAGGTTGATCTTAATATTGGCATAAGTAAATAAATACATCATCATCATCACGCCTGTATTCCCCGAAGGGGTAGGCAGAGGTGCACTGCAGTGCGCCCACACTTCGCCGATGTATTTTTGGTCCCAATGTAATAGGGGGCGAGCCTATTGCCATTATACCGGGCACATTCTCCCTCATTACGAGGGAGATTTTCGGGCTATAGTCCACCACGCTGGCCCAGTGCGGGTTGGTGAACTTCACACGCCTTTCTAAAGATGTACAGGTTTCCTCACGATGTTTTCCTTCACCGTTTCAAAGCAAGTGGTAATCTCGGATGAAAATGAGATTCGCACATAAACCCAGAGGTGCGAGCCGGGGTTTGAACCTGCACACTTGGCATAAGTATATTGAAATTTTCTTTACAAAGCCCATGGATATGTTTGGCAAATGCTAAAACGGCGATCCTATAATAACTTTCTCCCAACTCTGCTCTCCCATTTTAAAAGCCACAATTGAAATTCAGATGCGTCTCTAGTATTCCCTGAAAACTGTACGTCCCAACGTTATCAGAGGGTTATATATGGGCGTTCCCGTTGCAGGAAATTTATTCCGTTTACTTTTATTTATTAGTTACCGTGTTACAGGTATCTTTGCGTTTTGTATTTTCTCAAAAGATAAATGTTAGTACATTTACACTTAAAGCACTGTCTTGTAATTTATATGTTGCATCAGTACTAGTTTTCGTGTTTAATGGGCGAGAACGAACCGTCCACATAAGTTACATCCCACGGGAATGTATACCTAATCGTTTAGGATTAAACGTCAGTGGATATGCACTCTCTAGAAAGATAGGCGGCATCAAAATCTCTCATAGCTAATTTCTTGCACGTAGATTAAATGCTATGATAGATGTATTTTCTCCTCCGGAAAAGCTGTAAAGGCCACCTCACGGCCAACAGCGTAGTCCATTCAAAAAATAAAAGATGTATTTTATGCCTTAACGTTTCGTTTACGATAGTTATTCAATAGATTATCTGGGTTACCTAAACACTTTTTTCGGTTTGGCAAAGACCTTTACTACTACAGCCCTTTAATGTCCCACTGCTGAGCACGGGCCTCCCCTCAATGTGAGGAGGTATTCAGGCCATAGTCCACCACGCTGGCCTAGTGCGGGTTGGCAGACTTCACATATCTATCGAGAACTAGACAAGTTCCCTCAGACGTGCAGGTTTCCTCACGATGTTTTCCTTCACCGTTTCATAGCAAGTGATAATCTCGGATGAAAATGAGATTCGCACATAAATCCCAGAGGTGCGAGCCGGGGTTTGAACCTGCACACTTTGATTTGCAAAGCGTGCGTTCGACCACTCGGCTACCACTTCTTACTTTTACCTTTGTCATGTTCAAAAGATCTTCATCTTGAGATTTTCGTGTTCATCATAACTTTATAATTTACTAGCTGTGCCCGCGACTTCGCCCGCGTGGACTTTAGGGAGATTACCCGGAAATATGGGTATTATGTTTTTTCCCGCGGAACCCTAATGCTTTTTCTAAAATTAAAGTAGCCTAAGTTACACCTTGGAACGTCAGCTATCTGTCAGTGAAAGTCCCATTGAAATCGGTTCAGCCGTTTAGAAGTTTTCCTCAAACAAACAGACAGACAGACAAAAAAAATTAAAATTGCGTTTTCGTTATAGGTATCGTATATACTTTCATACGCATTTGGTAAAAAAGTGTTATTTTGATATTACAAACAGACACTCCAATTTTATTTATTTGTATGTATGTATGTATGTATATGTATAGATTACACTTATAGATAATCTCAATAATAATACCTAATCATCTGCATGTTAAAAATATAGCAATAAATTGTGAATGTATTGTAATTGTGTGTGTATTTGTAATAAGTTTGGGCCATTTAAAAAAATTATCAGCCCACTGAGTTTCTTGCCGGATCTTCTCAGTTGAGGTCGCGTTTCGATCCGGTGGTAGTATAGTAGTATATAAGAAAAAAATGTAAACTTGACAATTTGTAAGTGCCCCCATAGGCCTATACAAAATGAATGATTTGACTTTGTAAAAATAACACTTGTTACTGTATTTTTTGAGGCGAAAATAATACCGCGCTTCAAGAAATAAATTCAGAAAGTGTAAGCTTATTATATTTATATTGTCTTCGGCTCGTGTTGTGTATTCGTCCTTTCATAAGGACACATTTAATTTGGTCGTTGGTCTTCTAAATCGTTAAATGCTACGTGAATTGTTTTTAGTGAGGTCTGTGGACATAATTTCGCTCATTACACAATATAAATATGATTTTATGTGAACTGTAACAATCACATTACTACAAGCTGTCAACAAATATACTATAAAAAGGACATAAGCTTTAAGTGACTGTAGATTTTGAACTCTATGCCGAGTGTTTATGCTAACTGTATGTCTAAAATTTTTATTTATTTTTAAACTTATTACAGAACTGCTTCCTACAACTATTAACGCCTTTAACATGTCATGATACTTTAAATTTACAAAACTTATTTGGTATTTGCACGTAAAAACGAAGCGGGTCTTTATATCACTTCTATGGGAGTAACAAAGATGAAACGACACTTCTCATTCAGCTCAATTTTGTGCAATCAGCGTTAAGGAACAATATACTCTGTAAGATCTTGTTTAGGTGTTTATACGTTTGGCATATATTAAGTTCCACTGTCGCGCAAAAGACTTGCCCTCAAGTTTTTTTATGAGAAAATGGGCCATCGTCGGCCACCTTGGCTGGTTTACTGCAAGATAGCTACAGCCTCGTTGAGGTCGTACCAAATAGTCACGTCAAAATCTACATAACCTGCTTCATTCGTAATTTTTGTTCATGTGAGTATCTTTATATATATAATTCTACTGTCTACGAATACGTGTGTCTGTCACTGCACTCCTCCTAAACAGCTGGACAGATTTGAATGATTTTTTTTGTATGCGACTGGATTGTTTAGATTCGCAATTGGACCCGGTAGGTGGTGCTTTCGTATGTCACTAATTCTAAGGGGGTACGAAGTTCGCCCGGTCAGCTAGTCAGGTATAATATTCGTATGTTCGCCTCATCCCACAATATTTGTACTCGTGCGATCCTCATTAAATCCCCGTATTTGTGTAACTGTCTCACAGTTGACACAAGTATGGCTTGATTTTATTAACACCACACCGCAAACATTGGACCTACCTTTTGACCATGTCGACCAAACACTGGCTTTCTACGAACAAACACGGAGCCGTACGTAATACGACGTGGTTTCACCTCGGTACGCATTCAATTCGACTTGTTTGTCACCAGACTGGCAAACAGCGATGTTTTTTCAATATTAATCAAACATAGCTTCGGTTAACATGGTACGCGCGTTCTTGGAAACGCTGGATATTATATTTTTTTTACCTTTGCGAATTATTGTCTCGTTATCTCATATTTAATGTTAGCAAGCGCTTTTTTACTTTAATTCAAATGGTCTTGAAATGAAGTGCTATTTGCTTTAAAGGAATACCAAAAAGAAATACGTCTAAACTTGTGTTTTTTACATAATTAGTTCTAAAAGAGCCAATGGTAGCGTGTGTTTACAATAGTCTTGGTCGAATTAAAGCCCAGCGCAGAGTTTTAAGGGCTCAATGGAGCTCCGGAAAGACAGCACTAACCGTTATTTCTACTATACTTGGTAGGCCGCTAGCATCCCTCATGATTAAATATTAGTCAATAGCTTTATTGTGTATCTCCTTTCTTGGATGTATAGTTACTTCAAAGTTGTCAATGACCCACTAAAGTAATATATATTTTCAACAGCACATAAGAAGGTGGTAGCCCCTTATAAACCTGCCATTCAGTAAACAGTATAGCACCTTCATTTCATCTCAGATTAGGTGTAAACCCTTTGACTAATATCTTCAACTGCGTCTAAGAAGAGCTTACAAAATAAATTTATATTTCGGTGTGGTATAGCCATGATTATGTCTAGAAATGTAATCCCCTTGCAGCCGTCTCGAGGCGCATGTTTCTATTCAAGTATTTATTTTCTATTATGTAGCATATAATAACTGTACTTATGTATTCATAACGTCTAGGGTTTCATTGAGTGTTATTCAAGTTTATATTTTTCTTTCTTTGCTTTCGAAAGTAATATTTCATGAGATGAAATTGATATACAAGTGATGAAATGCACAGTAAAAAGATGGGTAACTTTCCTAGGTTTAATTATTTATTATATAATTGGACAACTATTTACAATTGTTATATTAATATAAATAATAGGCGTCAATTACATAATGTTTAAAGAAACTAATATTTATTAACTTTTGCCATAATTGATCTATAGCAATCTCAAGATAATAACCAATGTACAAAGCATCTACAAACCCTTCCTCTCCTAAACAAAGGACAAGTTAAGCATTTTTCCGCGCACAATTTGTTATAAAACCAATAAAGGTAGAATATCACCTGGCATTTTGTGCGTAGCAAAAAAAATGTAATGTTACCTAAATGATTCCTTTTATCCTTCGGAAATAGAATGGAATTGTTCACGAATTTGTCGTATCGAGGGCAAATCCCTTTGATGACTGCATAAGCGTGTTTGCCTGTAGGGCTACCTCCTGGTTTTTCTTCTGTCATGAATATTGATGTGACTCGTTACATTGCCGATTGAGGTTCTAATATCTCCTTGGTAATGTTTGATGAGGTCCGATTTCGTTTTTCTGCCAAATTTGCATTTCTTTCTTTTATCACGGTACTTAAGATTATTCAATTGAGTCATTAGATTGCTCAAAGATCGTTTGTGGTATAGAATTGTATTTGTATGTTTTTGTGTTTAGTTGTACGACGTATTTAACAAATAGGAAGCTACGTTATTAATAAGCTAGGAATAACAGGTGAGTGACACGACACGGCAGGGCACAGGATTCCAAATTCGTCATATATTATCATGATTATTAAGAGAACTTATATAAGGGATCGTGATAAGACGTAAATTTACAAAAATAAGTAACGTTACAAAAGTAAAGGATATTTTAAATATATTACTCAAAACACGATCCTGACAGCAGTGGTAGCCGAGTGGTCGAACGCACGCCTTGCAAATCAAAGTGTGCAGGTTCAAACCCCGGCTCGCACCTCTGGGTTTATGTGCGAATCTCATTTTTATCCGAGATTACCACTTGCTTTGAAACGGTGAAGGAAAGCATCGTGAGGAAACCTGCACGTCTATAGAAAGGCGTGTGAAGTTCACCAACCCGCACTGGGCCAGCGTGGTGGACTATAGCCCAAAAATCTCCCTCGTAATGAGGGAGAATGTGCCCGGTATAATGGCAATAGGCTCGCCCCCTATTACATTGGGACCAAAAGTACATCGGCGAAGTGTGGGCGCACTGCAGTGCACCTCTGCCTACCCCTTCGTGGAATACAGGCGTGATGATGATGATGTATTTACGATCCTGAAATATACACTGGATCTTTAACGGTATAAAAAAACTCAGTAAACAAACTACTTTTTATATCTTGTGACAAAATATACGTATAGATTCTCATGGTGCCGACCGTATCCCTTTCGTCTAAAAGAAAATCATTTATGAGAATGTCTCCTCCGCGTAATATCGACTTTACCTACGTAATGCCTTCAAAACCTTCGATCCCTCAGGAATATGATATATTCGTTTGATGTGGTCGCTCTATACATATTTAAATGAATCAAATATTTTCCGAAGCGGCAGTATTCGACTTTTTTGTTTATGCCATATTTTCTTTTTAGCCGGTTATGTAATACATGTATGTCGTCGAGATAGGCTGATTAGAAGAACTTTTATATTTAACGGTACGTGTTATTGTGTTTTAGTATGATGTTGTATGGGTATATATATAGGTTAAAGTGGTTACTTGAAATGGACACAAGGGCATTTTTAGGGTTCCGTACTGAGACTTCCCTGTCCGTCCATCCGTCCGTCCGTCTGTCACCAGGCTGTATCTCATGAACCGTGATAGCTAGAGAGTTAAAATTTTTACAGATGATGTATTTCTGTTGCCGCTATAACAACAAATACTAAAAAACAGAATACAATGAATATTTAAGGGGGCTCCCATACAACAGACGTGATTTTTTTGCCGTTTTTATAGATAATGGTACGGAACCCTCCGTGCGCGAGTCCGACTCGCACTTGGCCGGTTTTTTTGTTTCGATTTCATAGTTCTGTTCAAAATATATTGAACTAGTAGGTATTTGACAAAAGCCGAGGAGTAGGTCTAACAGAATGATTACAGTAATATTTTTTAAAATTATTGATTTATATAATTTTGGTATGATTGGCATAGTTTTAATGTGATATTGCTAACAATATCAAGTTATTTCATACTATAGTTTTATTCGGTCATATTACAAACAACTTTATAATAGGTAGGGTAAGTCGTTGAATGAAAAAGAAAATAATTTTTTTATAAAAATATGTAACCGCCCGAATGTTAGGGTGAAATTCCCAAAAGGCAGCGTCACAAAATTGTCCCATTAATACTACTACAGCCCTTGTAACGTCCCACTGCTGGGCCGGGCCTCCCCTCTGCGAGGGGGATTCAGGCCATAGTCCACCACGCTGGCCCAGTGCGGGTTGGCAGACTTCACACATCTATCGAGAACTAGACAAGTTCCCTTTAGACGTGCAGGTTTCCTCACGATGTTTTCCTTCACCGTTTCATAGCAAGTGATAATCTCGGATGAAAATGAGATTTGCACATAAATCCCAGAGGTGCGAGCCAGGGTTAGAACCTGCACACTTTGATTTGCAAGACGTGCGTTCGACCACTCGGCTACCACTGCTCCTTCCATCCCATTAATATTTTCCACAAATCCTATTTCCGTCAACGTCCGCAAATAGCCAACAACGCTAAGGTAAACGCCACAATTGTCCATCTAGCTGGTCCCCAGGTGTTCCAGCGCGGTGCATTTCTCCACGTCAGTACAATCCAGTTTTTACTATACTAACGTATATTTTGTTACGTGAGCCATACACTTTTAGTGGGGCTGTGGTTTGGTGTGATGCAGAAATATAAATTCTAGTTTTTATCATGACGATATGAAATTTTTCGCGCTTTGAATGCGGCGGTACGTAATGTATTATTTTTATTTACATCTAGTTCTTTGATGTTTTGATTGCAAAAGTAAGATGTTTTACATAAATAATACCGATAGCAATATCATTTGAAGTTATGTATCAATCATAATTAGGACATATAAATTACACTTAGCAGTAATTCAGAAGTGTGTTTCTAAAGCAGTGGTAGCCGAGTGGCCGAACGCACGCCTTGCAAATCAAAGTGTGCAGGTTCTAACCCCGGCTCGCACCTCTGGGTTTATGTGCGAATCTCATTTTCATCCGAGATTACCACATGCTATGAAACGGTGAAGGAAAACATCGTGAGGAAACCTGCACGTCTATAGAAAGGCGTGTGAAGTTCACCAACCCGCACTGGGCCAGCGTGGTGAACTATAGCCCAAAAAATCTCCCTCGTATTGAGGGAGAATGTGCCCGGTATAATGGCAATAGGCTCGCCCCCTATTACATTGGGACCAAAAATACATCGGCGAAGTGTGGGCGCACTACGGTGCACCTCTGCCTACCCCTTCGGGGAATACAGGCGTGATGATGTATTATTATTGATGTTTTTCTAAAGCAAAGTGTATAAAATGTGTAATTGTTATAAACCATCAATTGTCATCAACGAGATTCAGGTGTGTTCCATTTCTCGGTACACAATTCACTTCTCCGGGCGCCGGCAGAGGGAGCCACTATAAATCATGCTTAACCGTGCCCCGGGGAATTGTTCGCGTTTTTGCCCGCATTTCCATCAAATCCCATTAGTTTTGCCGCGGTTAATGAGTCTAGCTTTCGTTTTGTGGTTCTTTTTTGCATTTTTCTCTTGGTTTCGTTTGTGGGTAATTGATGTAAAATGTTTTAATAATACATTTCCAATAGGATTCCAATAACATTCTAATCTGTGCTGACTGTGATGTGTGACACTGTGTGACATTTGAAAAGAATAGGTTCTTATGTAGTGTAATTTTTATTGGGTTACAAAGTCATTTGTAAAATGTACCAGCAATCCATTTTGTTTAATTAAATTTGAAATGCACCAACCCGTGCCCAGTGGTGCCCAAAAACAACAGTATCGATTAATCAAAAACCGGAATACTGACATTCACTGGATTTGTGGTCGTTATATTTCAAAACTGGATGGTTATTACTGTTAGCTTATCGTCCACCGTCTCACCTTACATCGGCTTGTCATTAATCGTCTTGTACGGACTTCGAATTAATTTTACGTTTTTATAATCTCGTTTCTCGATAGCCTCCTACTGAAATTAGTTTTTTTGTAGGAATTGTGATTTATAACTTTGCGAGTTACTTGCATTTGGTTTATGGATGGTTATTTGATTGGTTTTTATGAATCGTAATCTGTTGTGAATGATATATTGTATGTGTTAATATAAATAAATAAATAAATAAATAAATATCTTCTAACCATATTATATGTCCCTTTGGGAATGTGATATGTATAATTTGAATACATTTTTTTTAGGAAGCTATAGCGTTAATATGCGTACCTGTTTACAACTTTAATTTCATTCGCTAAATCACTAAATGAATATAATTTTAATCCATCTTAAACATACTACATTCATTACAAAAGTATTTTCTATATACCTACAATTTACATAAAGAATTTTACTTTACATAAATAAAACCAAGAAAATTTTCTAGCATAACCTTCAAACCTTATAACTGGCATCTAAAAGCACGAAATGATCAGTTACTTATGGGGTTACTAACACTAAATAGACAACACGTACAGTGGAACTTATAGCCTTTTGTAACGCTATAACAGGGATTTGAAGGCACCACGAAGCAAAGTATTTCCTTAACGAGAACCAAGCGAATAGCACTTAGGGTATGAAAATTTCACGGCACACTCAATAGTTGAACGGCGATTTAGTGGGGGAATGCATTCGCCAAATTGTACCCGACGTGAAGTTACGAGGCCGACAACTGGGGTTTTCACCTTAGAATTTGTAGGACGCCACCCGTTTAAGTGAAATTTACTGCAATAGATAAATTCGACGATATTTTAGATTAAAAACTTCGAGAAATTGAATTTTTATAGTTATACACAGATATTCTTGATGCATGAATTTTGTTTTTTAAATAGAAAATATTATCGGTAGTTAAAAAAACGACTAACATCCGTAAATACATGCGGTCTTTTTTATTTTTTTAAGTAATTATCTGTAACTTACGTCTTGTAATAGTTCCGGGGTGGTAAGGCAGTTTTAAGACATGCCAAAGTTAACTCCTAAATCCTATTTTTCATAGTCTGTGCGGAAAACATGGTTCTTATTTCCACAAGTCATCCATATAAAGTAATACCCGAACATAATATGCAGACATTTCCTTTATGATATTACCCCAGATTCTAGGAAACCAGAGGCTAGTCTATTTATTTCGGAACGAGGGTTGCCAAGTTGCCAATTTCCAGAAATTTCCTTATGCTCCAGATATATCCAGATATATTAGGATTTTCGGCCTTTTTCAGGACCTCAACTTTCCTCTAAGACTGTTCCATTATTTAACAAAAATCCCCGAATCATTTGTTTTCTTTGGGTTTCTCTTTTTACTTCATACTTTTTTGAGGGTATTTTTCAGTTTTATAGTATAGTAACCCTATTCCAAAGTTCCATTGGCACAGTGGTCTAGACTGGACGGGAAATGGTCGGGTATCTAGATGCTTATCGGACTTAGGGAAATCGGAAACTATGTCGTTGTCCGCTTAATGTTCCGGCTTCAAAATGCCAACATCGCAGTATTGAGCTTTTCGGTAATGTTAACTTATTTTAGGTGCATTATAGTTCCTGTTGTAAGTATTCTATCTATGCGGTTGTTCTATCAACAATCCGAAATAATATCTTAGGGTTTGCATCAATCGGGTTTACCAACATGTTATAAGAATAAAATATCGGTACCCATTGTACAAACTTGTATTATCTCGAGTCCTATGTGAATATTAGTAGGCAGTCCTTGTAGATGTAGCTTACACTCTTAAATAGTGTGCCCTAAATCACTACACGATACCTGTGGGGTTAGCACGCATGTCAAGATAAGATCTTTGTCACGAATTCGCTCGTATGCTCTCTGTCTAATTTCATACGAGAGAAAGAGACAAAATCAAGATATACTGTGACATAAGTCTAGTCTTAGCGCTCATGCTACAAGTGCTGTGACAAATAGTCATAGGCCTGTAACTCGGATACTATGATAGTTAGGTATTGTCTGCCTTCACTACATACATATATATATACACTTTTGTATATGTAGCTAATAAGAGGAATATATGTGACTAAAAGAGTAATGAGTATGAATGTGGATGGATACAGAGCGAGAGGAAGACCAAAGAAAAGATGGATGGAGTGTGTAAAAAGTGATATGAATGAGATCGGAGTCGATGTCGGTATGACGGAAAAGCGTGACGAATGGAAGAAAAGGACATACTGCGCCGACCCCAAATAATGGGATAAGGTAAGGCAAATGATGAAGAGGAATATTATTTCGGACACAACCTTTTCTTATACAATCTGTATATCGAGAGTTGAAATACTATTTGACTTAAGCGACACTTTTGGGCGATAATGACTTAAATATGTACCTACATATTTGGAATCAGCTATTTTTTCTGCGTCGAATAAGTATGGTCTCTTGTAAATTAAAAAAATGTTGTCTAATAGCTTTGCACCCTTCGATATTATGCCAATGTCTGACGTATACCATTGGGCATGTAGGACAGTTTTTGTCTATTTTTCTTATAGATAATCAACATCTAGTAATGGGATGCGTACATCATACATATCATATCAAGCCTTGACTGTCCCACTGCAGGGCAAAGGCCTCCCCTCCCTTTTTCCACTTATTGCGGTCCATAGCCAACTGGGGCCACTCCGGTAAGTGAGAGTCTAGCTCATCCTGCCATCGCGTACAGGCTATGATAATATTGATCAATGATTGCCACAAGTATTATAAAAAGAATAACTAATATGAAGAGTTTTTACTGAACCCCAAAGGACTATTAGTTAGCTTTCAATCATCACTAATTAGACATAACTCAACAAACCTCCAATTAAATCACCATCCAGATCCAATTACTACTCATGAATAATTCTTGATAAGTATTAAACTAATATTCCTTAGCCTTCTAAAGAGAAGATGCAAAAAAGTTAGTTTCGAAGTCCAAAGATTCTTCAAGTTGTTTTTATTTGTACTACAAACAAGTTCATGATGTCGAAGCCGTTTATGGCTGCAAAATTTTACCATACCAAGACACGAGTGCACCGTGGCCCAAAGATTCAAAGACAAATAGGCTAACGCAAATCAGCTGTCAACAGTCTGTAATTTATATATTGATAACTCTTTATTGTTCCACCTCTTAATGATATAAACTATACTTATACGATAAAAAAATAAGTGCTACAATGGGTGACCTTATCATTAAAAGTGGTCTCTACCAGGCAACCTTTGGATGGAGAGGAATATTGGTTGTATTTGATGGAAAGGAGACGGGTACGCTTTCATACATTTTTGGGCCCAGTTGTAAAAATATGAGAGTGGTGTCGATTAAGAGCTTATATATTATCAAACCATCTCCGAAAATTTTGCTGATCTTGGCAATCTGAGAGCAGAACTATAAGAGATTTAGTAAAAGTGTGGTTATTCAACAAAGTGACAACAACCTAGATACTAAACAGCTGATTTTTGAACTGTGATTGTTATTTTGTTTGAATATACAGTTTTGGTGTTAATTCAACCACTTTAGTGTATATTAATATATTAAAATGAATACAATTATGTGCATAATCATTATAACACAATTTGTTTTTGAGCTACCGAACGTGCTCACTCTGTCTGGGGCGTTCGGAAACTCGTCCGTCGACATTTTGTGGAGCGTTCGGAAACGCAGACGCCACACGTTACTTACTATATTAATTGTAGTTTTATATTGTTAATTATTACAATGTATTTATTCATTTTGATTGAATCAATCAAGTATTTTATGTTCAATTGTTTAAATCATTCACAGTAATCGATTATTGTACTCAATACTCTATTTCTTCAGTGAAATAAACTTCTTTTTATGATTTCTCGTCTCCCAGATTGTGAATTGAGCTGATTTTTTTATATTTTGAAACAGAAAAAAATACCGCTTTTTTTAAACCATATCTCAACTTATTACAATTGGGCCCAGAGATCCCCGTCTCCTTTGTGAATTTGTTTTAGCCTTTATCGAACTACGAATTGGCAACTGCTTAATATTTCTATTGGCAACTGCTTAATATTTGTCTCACGGAAATGCTTCTCCTTGTAATAGTAAAAATGGGAATATGTTTCCAGTAAAATTAATGACAACAAACTTCCATATGATGATATTATTTAACATCTACACTGGTATTTCTCCGCCGTTCGCTCTACGCGTTGGCCATCTTATAACTAGGAATGCAACGACCATTCCGCTCTAACCATTTCTAAATTTAGCTTGCACATAACTAGCATTTCCTTATAAAGACGCCGACCATATCAACAAGTTTAATTGCATAAGAAAATGATGGATAATTTTCTATTTGTTCTAACAAGAGTTTATTAAAATTTGCTATGTAATTGACGGTATTTGGCATCGTTTTCACTAGAATCTAAATCAGAAGTAGATTATTCAAGATCTAGTTTGATTCATCCTTTTGCATATTCATAACTTGAGACCTCTTTGATATTAAAATTAACCATAACGGCTTTAGAGACATTGCTACCAACAAATATAAACAGCACTATGTAAAAACAGGAGCAAAAGGTGTTATCTCACTTGTATTACGATTCTTGCACACCCTTTAATACGAAAATTGATGACAGCAAGTTTTGCACGCGAGCCACATGCAACTGCAAATTCCTTTGCAAAACAAGCTGTGAAACCGGGAGTGGCAAAACAAACAATCCGTCAAGGCAAGTGAGGGGGTTTTTAAGGCACGAGTCCCGCACCTGCGCTCATCCACCCCCCGAGGGTTAAAGAGGAATGGACCTCCGGATTGTTACGATAAATGACTGTTTATATTTCTTCTCAGCACCACACCGCGCTGTCTGCAGCCACTTATTCAAATTTAATTCGATCCGCAACACTGTGCGGAGCTGGATTTAAAATTTTTGCATTCTAATTTAATTAAAGTCAAAAAACAGCACAGTGATTTGAAATTCAGTGAAGTTTTAAACAGATTCAAATTTTAAGCTGAGAAAGTAGCATGCGAAATAGATATAAACTGTGACATTTTCGATGAAAGAGACAGATAAGTGGATGCAAACTCGATAGAAACTAATAAGAGAATTCTCACGTTTAATAAAACCCGTGCAATACGATAATAATTCATGACACCTGCAAAAGATCTCAGGGCGGGCGAGTTTCCACCTAAACTTTTAGTCCCCCGGGGGGTTGAAACAATTTTCAGTTACGACCTGGACCCCTCCTGGCCAGTGACAAGTCCGAACGAATTTCCTCCAGTCGTTAAGCATAGAAATATAGCTAAAACGTGAGAGTTATTTTCATGGGCCGCTCATTGATTCCCATTGTCGATTTGCTTTTGTTTTCTACTAATGTCGTGTAATGGCTGACATTTACCCCAATCCAACCCTTTTTTGTGCTCGTTGCTTTGTGATGTTTTATTCAAAAGCTCCAGCTTTTTAGATTATTCCTTTTTGGTCTTGAATTGTGTTAGTGATTAGCGGCTTTGTCTGTCCTTACTTTGTTTACCTTAAATGTGAGCTTATTGGGGAGTATGAATGAGTTAAAAAAAGCTATTTTTCATCTCGTTATTGAGGAAGAATGTGCCCGGCATAATGGCAATAGGCTCGCCCCCTATTACATTGGAACTAAAATACATCAGCAAAGTGTGGGCGCACTGCAGTGCACCTCTGCCTACCCCTTCGGGGAATATGCGTGATGATGTATTTATTTTTATTTAATTGAAAGTTGACCCATAACAGTGACATTTTAGATCAGTATTGTACTAAAAAGTCTAGGATATTTTTGAGTGGACATCTGTGTCTGTTCAATATTCTTATGTCGATGGTACCCAGCTAAGAATGCCGTTACGTTTATACCGGCTAGTCCGGCGAACTCGGAAGATTAATGAGCAAGCTTTGGGTTCGGATTTGCGCACCTGGGGCTAACCTGCACTTCGGTAATGCATTGTTCTGTAAACAGGTATTACGTGGTTTTAGCATAAGGGTTAAATTAAGTGTTTTAAAGAGGTTGAAGGTTGTTTTTTAACACTTAGCTATACATGATAAATTGATACTATCAGAGAGAAGTCATACAGTTTAATCATAGAATGTTATACATTAAATATAAAAACAAATTCAGTAGCGAACAATTCTATGCCAATATCAAAACGAACCGTATGCAGGTATAGAATAAGTACATTGTTAATAAAAAAATTTTTTTCATTTCGATGGCGAGTAATTTTTTTATGCATGGTCGCGTTGCAATTACATCTCAAATTCAATCTTTATGTCAATACATAGAGCACATTTTCAAAAACCACCAGTTTGGCCCCAAAGCGTGATGGTATTTAAAAATCACCCGTAACACGTAAGTGTTACGTGCGAAATTGTCATAGCCTCTTATTACGCCGTTACGAATATTTCCTTTCAAGAAAAATCCCTAATACAATATAAGCAGTTATTTCCATCTATCGCATCATTATGGAAACTAAACACTATACGACTACTATAGCCCTTTCAACGTCCCACTGCTGAGCACGGGCCTCCCCTCAATGCGAGGGGAATTCGGGCCATAGTCCACCACCCTGGCCCAGTGCGGGTTGGCAGACTTCAGATATCTATCAAAAACTAGTAAAGTTCCCTTATATAATAAACTCTGCTAGTAGGGGTACTGTTGAGTATCAGTTGGCAATTTAAACAAGTACTATTCTTAAATAAAAGCATATAATAATTATCTAAAACTTATTCACGTACATACACATCTTATTCCAAAATAATACCATCGACAATATTCATATATTTTTTAAACCAGAACGAATTGTTGCCAAGAAGTTTATAAAGAGACCACGAGTGTTGCTCTGATACACCTTCTATTATTTTTAAAACATAAATTATACAAAATGCTTACAGTCGACCATCCTGAACAACACGAGTCCTCTCGTGAGATACACAAACTATTATCTTTTTGTTGGTACCAAACTAAACCACACCGAACCCCGCAAATTGCAGTTTCATTCATGCTTCCTAATACCAAAACATGAACAGGACTACAACATACAAAATTCAGCATAAGCGCAGTCTGTACACAGCAACTTGATGACATTCTAACATAACAGCAAATACAATACAACAGATGATAGTTTATCCTACTCAATCAAAGATCTATCAATAATTCTACCTACTCTTGTGAATAAACAAAATCTCTAGAAATTCTCAATTCTTTTTTTTTTAACTATAAGAAAATAATGTTAAAAGAAAGTTAGTAATAAAATGATTAAAAAAAAAAAGAAAGCAAAGTCGACCAATACCATACTTTGTTTACAAAAATACCTATTTTATACACAACACTTAGACATTCTTTAAAACTTTATAACACCTAAGACATTTTATATAAATAATAGTAATAGTTAAGTTATATTGGAAATCAATCGTCATATTACTAAATGTGTAATTAAAGCGGTTCGGCCATTCTTACAAATAATTGTTCCACCAATTTAATATTTGTGATAATTCAAACGAAATCGCAATTCATAACGCAGAACCTAGTTGCCTACTTCTAAGTTTAATTATCAATCAACAATCTAATATTAACATCTACACCCATATGGGCCATGTTGTTTTTATTGTGTATTGAATAATATCCTTAGTACACTCATAGTTTGGCTTACCAGCCTCATGTGTGCTAAGACATTAAGATAGTACACTCATAGTTTGGCTTACCAGCCTCATGTGTGCTAAGACATCAAGATAGTACACTCATAGTTTGGCTTACCAGCCTCATGTGTGCTAAGACATCAAGATAGTACACTCATAGTTTGGCTTACCAGCCTCATGTGTGCTAAGACATCAAGATAGTACACTCATAGTTTGGCTTACCAGCCTCATGTGTGCTAAGACATCAAGATAGTACACTCATAGTTTGGCTTACCAGCCTCATGTGTACTAAAAAGTCCAGACTAGTATACTCAAAGGTTGGCTTAACAGCCTCATGTGTCTTAGTCCATCATATAAAACCGACATACTCATAATCAAATTCTACTTATCAGTTTCATGTGTATCTACGTAACGCTAATCAACTAAATCATAGTCTTGTTCTATTACCTTATTATCGGTAACATTGCTCAATTCAACATCATTCATAACAGACTTAAAGTATGCCAACAATTCCTCAGGATGCGAGTACTTCACAGCCTGAGCACTAAGACGCATACTACGATCATCCAACCCATTAATGATGCAATCAATGGCTTTTGAGCCACTTATCTCACAACGATTGAGCAAATTTATTTTATTATAAAAATAAGTCTCCAAAGACTCATTTAGTCTCACTTTTCTATCTAACATTTCTTGTAACAACTGTGCAAAATTTTGAACAGTAGGAAATATTTTAATAAATTTTTCTTTCCACTCCGTCCATGTAAAACTAACAGATGTTAAACCCTGATACCATATTTTAGCCATACCTACTAACTTAGGTAACGCGTAATGCAGCACTTGAGTTTCAGACCATTTATACATAATAGCACACTCTTCTACCTTACTAATCCAAACATCTATAGTTTGTTCCTTATTGGATGGATTGAACTCAGGCACGGCATTTGTGTTCATGGAAAAATGATTCTGTGTTTGCGATGTTGAAGTGGGCAACGCTCTTAATAATTCCAACAAATTACAAGCAGAGAGAGTAATATTATCCTTTTCAAGCATGGAATTACTTCCAATATCTTTATCAATACTACTACATGAAGATTTGTCTATATTTCCACATTCAACAATGGAAGAAATGTCTGGATTGACTAATAAATTTTGTAGCTTACCAAGTTTTGATTCGGGCGCGGGCTGTGCGCGTGCCGACGGTACCTCTACGTTCAAATGATGATTGTTTCGAGAAGTGCAAGAGCGCCTTTCACGGCTCACCGAACGTCGCCGGCGCAACGAACGCGAGTGTCGCCTGCTCGCCGTCCGGGAGCGTCGCCTGCCCGCCGTTCGCGAGTGTCGCTTGCCCGCCGTCCGGGAGCGTCGCCTGCCCGCCGTCCGGGAGCGTGGCCTGCTCGCCGTCCGGGAGCGACGCCTGCTCGCCGTCCGGGAGCGACGCCTGCTCGCCGTCCGGGAGCGACGCCTGCTCGCCGTCCGGGAGCGTCGCCTGCTCGCCGTCCGGGAGCGTCGCCTGCCCGCCGTCCGGGAGCGTCGCCTGCTCGCCGTCCGGGAGCGACGCCTGCTCGCCGTCCGGGAGCGACGCCTGCTCGCCGTCCGGGAGCGTCGCCTGCTCGCCGTCCGGGAGCGTCGCCTGCTCGCCGTCCGGGAGCGTCGCCTGTTCGCCGTCCGGGAGCGTCGCCTGCTCGCCGTCCGGGAGCGTCGCCTGCTCGCCGTCCGGGAGCGTCGCCTGCTCGCCGTCCGGGAGCGACGCCTGCTCGCCGTCCGGGAGCGACGCCTGCTCGCCGTCCGGGAGCGTCGTCTGCTCGCCGTCCGGGAGCGTCGCCTGCTCGCCGGTCGCGAGCAACGCCGGGTCGGCGTTCGCGAGCGTCTCAGTGTAGTGTTGCACGAGGTTGCCCCTTGTTTGCCACCATGTTTAACTCGCAACATGCATCGCCGCATCTTTGCTCCACTCTCATCAGCCTGGGATGCTCCAGCTTTGGACATAGTTTTCAATTATACTGAAACCCAGGATTTACACTGTAATCATGATCATAACAACACTATTTATTATGGTGTTTTGTCAGTTTGATAATTTTGTTAATTATGTAATTTAATAGGTATAAGCTAAAAGCCCCAATACCACAATATTATACCACATGCACGAAACCACACAAGCATTTCAAAGATGACGCTGTATTTAAAACAAGCCGCCACCGCCGCCGCTTCGTATTCACACATAAGCATGCTAACATCAACACGTCATGTCTCTAACATATTTGCAAACTCTTAAGTATAATGACAGCGACAGAGTACGCTAGTTAACCCCTTCTTACCTTTCTAACAATCGTTGTAATACATACATAAATAAACGTATGCAGTATCTAGATGTCTGCGTTTCAAAAATGAAACCACCAATACTATACACATCGTAATCATCAGCATGTTGATTACGCATTGTCAAACAATCCATCTATTAATGATCAGCAATCTATTATTTTATACAAAAATAAAACACTCACCTTCGTAAAATAAACAATTTTACCTTATCCGTCAGATACTTCCACTTGCTCAATCTTACACATACGTAAGTATGAAAAAGGCGGGTAAAGCCGGCTGGTACTTTTTGTTGGCGTGAGTTATGATTTTGATTATCCTATTTCTGAACTATAATAAACTCTGCTAGTAGGGGTACTGTTGAGTATCAGTTGGCAATTTAAACAAGTACTATTCTTAAATAAAAGCATATAATAATTATCTAAAACTTATTCACGTACATACACATCTTATTCCAAAATAATACCATCGACAATATTCATATATTTTTTAAACCAGAACGAATTGTTGCCAAGAAGTTTATAAAGAGACCACGAGTGTTGCTCTGATACACCTTCTATTATTTTTAAAACATAAATTATACAAAATGCTTACACTTAGTCGTGCAGGTTCCCTCACGATGTTTTCCTTCACCGTATCATAGCAAGTGATTATCTCGAATGAAAATGAAATTCGCACATAAATCCCACAGGTGCGAGCCGGGGTTTGAACCTGCACACTTCGATTGCAAGGTGTGCGTTCGACCATTTGGCTACCACTGATACTATAATACTTCAAAATGTTTTGCTTTCTCATCGATAAATAATGTAAAAGAGCAGCGCTGAAAAGGACAAAAAACTACACAATTGTGCTCATTAAGGCTAGTCTAGACCAGTCGTTAATCCTTTAAGAAACAAGCTCATCATAGACTTTGTCGAGCCGCAGGTGTGCTCAAATCATCCCCCCCCCCTTACCCTGACTGCTACCTTCCACTCAGACGATAACACACTGTCACACGCGTTGATGAATTGCTTATTAGACTGTCGACGGAATACGTGTTGTGTTTCTCTATATTTTCATGCCAATAATTCTGTCTTGTTTGTGAGAGAAATAAATGGACGATTGTTGGTGTATTTACCTTATTGTTCTCGGTATTGCTCGTAATGTGTTTCTTTTTAGATATTTTTTGTTTTTGCTTTTGTAAATTGACTTCTTAGTTAACTGGAGCGTGGTCTGATGATTATGGAAACCTTTATTCGAAGCGTAGTCTTACCCCATTTTTAATGTGCTTTATATTGGTATTGTAAACGGTTTGTAGATGAATTGAAATTCGCATTTATTTTGAAAGCATTAACGAGGCCTTCACCATCTCATTACCATCTAAACTTCAAACAATTATTGGTTAGTGATAGCCTATTTGGTAGAACGGCCGAATTAGAAGCAATGGCTGTAAGTCCAAACCCTGAACTCGTTCCTCAAGGATTTAAATCTTGTTTTCAGTTATGAATATCACTAGCTGAACGGTAAGGAAACCCACGCGTCTTCCAAAAGACGTGTGCAGTCTTCACTGGACTAGACTGGTGGACTATGATTTTCCTCTCGCACTCAGTGCTTCAAGCCGATATAAATAGACTCGCTGCCTATTACATTAGGGCAAAAAACATAAACGAAGTGTGGCGAATTGCAGTACACCGCTGCCTACCTCTTCTGGAATATACTACTATCACTAACGATTCCTTTTTGTTTTGTTACAGATGCTTCGACAAGATGAGCCCGGAATTTGACCGGACACAAACAAATGACTCTCGATAAACATTTGCAACCAAACATGGGGCAGAACCAGTGTCTCGATTCCGACCCTTCTGTTACCAGAAAGAAGGGTCTCCAAGACCTCAAATATCTTCTAGAAGACAGAGGGGATAGGAGAAGTGTAAATAGTAATATTAGTAATTACTTTAGGGGTAGTGTAAATGTGATCGATGGGGCTAGATGGTGCTCGTATAGGTTTAAAACTGTGTTGTTTATTGTGTTAGTGGTTTTGTTTGTGGATTCGAGGTACGCGGAGGCGAGAAGTTCAGGTTAGTCATATTATTTTATCACTCAAATTACTATTTCAACCACAGCAATTATTATCTTCTCTCTTTCTTCAATTTCTTTTAATATTAGGATTGTTAGCACAAATAACGCTCTGGTCTCCTGACATATTTCTATCATCACTCATACCATCATCTTGTCTTTTATCGGCATTGATAGAACAGCTGATTATGACCACACAAAGTGTGAGATACAGATATCTCACACTTTGTGTGGTCATAATCAGCTAAGTCAGAACTTACGTCCCTGTTTTATGATCGTGCGAGAGTGACTCAGGGCGACATAACCCGTGACGTATGTTTAGTCTTGTCGCACGTACTGTCTCATGTAACTCATCCTTAATTCTACACTAACTAATATGTTTTTTTATACGGGCGTCAAAGTGCGTAAGTTGGTCCAACTTTTCCAAATTAAAGTCGAAGTCAAATCATTTATTCTGTATAGGCCCATGGGGGCACTTACAAATTGTCAAGTTTTTTTTCTTATATACTACTACGGTAGTTACTACGCGTTCCGATCCGGTAGTCTACCGGATCGAAACGCGACCTTAACTGAGAATATCCGGCAAGAAACTCAGTGGGCTGATCATTTTTTAAATCGCCAGAACTTATTTCAACTTATTAACTTACATGTACCACAAAACGTCTTCATTAGCACTTATTAAAATTCCGTTAGCTAAGCAAATCTTTTGTTTTCAACATACACTTGAGTTTTAACGCTTATTTGCGGTTTTTAAAGCCTTCTGCAAACAGGAGCGTCAAGACCAATTATTTAAACTCAAGACCAAATTGACAAAAGTATATTTACTTAATACTTAGTACCAAAGCACCTACCAAGTAATAAATAAAACAAAATCAAAGTTTAGTAATTCTGGAAGAAGTCATTTTTTTAATGAAATGTCATTTATCTACTCGATAAAATTTGGACGCTTGGTCCCCGTGTACTGTGTTACTGACATTCAGTCTCCTTATATTAGTAAAGAGTACATTTAAAAAAGTCAAGCGCGCGAGCATGTTAGAGGCTCTACCATCCACGAACACAATATCTGTTACTCATTTCCATTCATTGTTTGAATACGATTGAATTCACACATAACCAATGAGTAACTGAGTCAATATAAAGCTTTGATATCCCACGGACTTCTAATTCTTGGTATCGATGACTTAGGAATCCCAAGTTGGGATTGCAAGTTTCTTTCTTATTGTCTTGGCACTGCGGTCACATATCATGCTATGATGGTATCAGCAGGGTGATTACGTATTTCTATAACAATCCGATTTCAATCGCCTCCGGTAGGTAAATGAAGAAGCTGTCTGTGGCTGAATGGCAAGTTTCTTATGGGCGAAACCAATATTTTTTTGACAGAAATAAGATATAATAGTTAGCGATCCAATAAGTTAAAAGTCACTATGGATAAGCAAAATGTTAGCTGTCATTAAATAATATTTGGACGATTCGGTCAGCTCCATTCTTGGTAACAGGTAAACGCACAAGTATCTTAGGACGCAAAGAGAAGATAGGCCATATTATCTATTGGATTCCCTTGTTAGAAATACAGATGTAACTGATGAGAACTTCGAGGTTATTTTAATATCGCCAGACGACACGTTCTCATCGTAAGATCACAAACTTAGCAAGGCTTGTACTATGGGTACCATGGGTACCATACGACTGGGAGGGGTTCCGGTTTCACCCAGACCAGGGTGAATTTCAAAATTTGCCCATGACGGAAATCGAACCCGCAACGGTCTACGCTCAAACCCACTGCCGTCGTTTACAAATATAGCATTGGATTTTGAATAGTTTTAATCCATTAGGACTCAACTTAATCCCTAGATTACCTTATAATTACTTTCCCCATTTAAAACGGATCCCGAAATTCTCCCTTCAGTAGTAAATTCTTGAAAATTCTTGCGACTTTGAGAGTGTTTTCAAGCGGCCCTCGGAAGCCGTATTCGCGATTTATGGCTGAGCTACTTACAGCTACAGCTACTCGGGTATGTTCACGCTATGTTCCTTAAGTACCTGGCAGAGTAATTAACTTTGCAAAAAATGTGCTTTATTTCCACTGAGATGTACATACAAAGACTTAAAAGATCCCTAAAGTTATATCGAGGTGAAATGTGAAAGGCTATATGATTTAAGCGACACTTGAACGATATTGACTTATATACATATTTGGAATCAGCAAATTTATAACCGACTTCCAAAAAGGAGCAGGATTCTCAATTCGACCGTATTTTTTTTTTTTTGTTTTGTATTTTATTTTATGTTTGTTAGCGGATAACTTCGTCGTTTATGAACCGATATTGATGTTTTTTTTTTGTTACAAAGGAGATATTCCGATTGTGGTCCCATTTTTAAAATATTATCAGATATCATATTATCAGACTTCAAATATAATGAATTATGAGGTGATTTCTAGCTTTTTAGTGCACTTATTTCAGGGATCAATATGTGGCAGATAATCTTCGACACTGATATTTAAATTCTAAAAGTTCTTTCACTGATAGAAAGCTAAACTATTCTTGACTGTCATACACCTGTTTATTTTATATGAAATTTAAAAATACAAAAAACAGTTCCCCACCGGCATCTGGGCTCCAGAGAGAGAAACTTCCTCACTATGCGCGCCGTTTCCAGAAGTACCGCCGCCTTAATCTGTCTTAATATATAATAATAAATATGCAATTTATTATTAGCAGTTAGCCTGTATCTATTATCAAAGCATTATGTTTAATAGCAGTGGTAGCCGAGTGGTCGAGCGCACGCCTTCGAATCGAAGTGTGCAGGTTCAAACCCCGGCTCGCACCTCTGGGATTTATGTGCGAATCTCATTTACATCCGAGATTATCACTTGCTATGAAACGGTGAAGGAAAACATCGTGAGGAAACCTGCACGTCTGAGGGAACTTGACTAGTTTTCGATAGATGTGTGAAGTCTGCCAACCCGCACTGGGCCATCGTGGTGGACTATGGCCTGAATCTTCCTCGCATTGAGGAGAGGCCTGTGCCCAGCAGTGGGACGTTAAAAGGGCTGTAGTAGTAGTAGTAGTATTATCAAAGTAAAGCCGGCTAATGATATGATATGTTGTGGCAGAAAAAAAATATGGAAGCTGTCACACGAGCTTTTGGTTTTTAGGTTTCCTGTAAGCGACTTTATCGTGTCAGTAGACCCTCATTGGTCTGTTATGATATTTTTTATATTTCAACAGGTATAAACTTCTTTTACCCAAAAATAAAAACTGTAAGTCTCAAAAGTAGTAGTAGACGACAATTGGTCCATGTAAAGATTGGCATGGCTTATGTCGCGAATTATGTCACACCGAGACACAAAACTGTCGTATCTGACATTTTGTCTTGTCACGACTAGCTGTGTCAGGAATGCAGTAATCATCAAATATGGTTGGAGATCAGCTTCCAGTCAATCTTGGTTTAGTTGGCACCAAAATTGCTAACGACTTAGTACTTAACATCAACAGTTTCACAACTGCTTATGCTTGTGTAAAACATTATTATAACGTTACATAGAACTGAAGTTGGAACTTGCAAGTTGTTTCCAAAACTATTGTTTATGGGGTACTTAGCTGACTGTTCTGCTTCTTGCATGTATAAGGAAATTATGTTATTATAATAATAAGTTTATATTCTTCTTAACTAACCTTAGCTAAAATACAGACATTTTTATATCTACTAATAACCACAGCACACCATTGTTCAACAATTACACGAACTATCTCAAATGAAGTGCAAACCGATTCGATCTACATTTAGAGTGACTAAATGTTTGTGAAGAAATTAAGTGTATTAGCACTTAAAACTTGAATGGGGCTCACGTGAAGTGCGAATTTTCGCTGTTTACCTCTAAACCCCGTTTTGTTTTTATTTGCGAGACTTGAAATCTCGGTTTAGCGTTTTAAATAGACTGTTTATGCACTGAATTTCTCTTTAGTGTTTTAAAGTTTTACTGCACTGAGTTAATGAGATAAAGTTCTATTTTAAGCTTTAGGCCTACGATATGGAGTTTATTTTATATTTGTTTGAGTAACCACTTAAATCCGCTAACTTTAACTTAATCAATAATACGTGGAAAACCATTTTTTTTTTAGTCGTGGCATCATTCCTTACTCGAATTGAATTTTCTAGGTACTAACATAAGTATAGGACAATATGCCACCAAACTGGTCGACGGCTTAGTATAGTAGTTGTGTGTTGCTGGTTCGATTCCCGTCAACGACAAATCTCTAAAATGGCCTTTCCGGTATTTGTTCAGGTCAGGATGTAACTAAGATTGTATGTTGAGTAGGTGTTTTCTGGTGACATTTATTTGTTTAATTGTTTTAATATTTATTTTAAGGGGTTACAAAGTTACAACCACTAATACGCTTCCAAAACGAGCACTTTAAACTTTTTACTACCTAATAAAACAATTCAAACTTTATAAACCAGAATTATAGCGACATTAAAACTCGCAATAACAGAAACCCTTTTACTCGATACATATCCCGCAAAGCCGATACAGATTAAAAAAAATACAAATTGGATTAGCCGCAGACACCTGGCGAAAAAAAAATGTTATTCTACCTAATTGCTCTCGGCGAAAGGGAGAGGTCCCAGCCGAGATCCGTTTAATACTCTATAGAAACCAATCTACAGGGGATTGTGAAAGAAAAAATCTTGCAAAATATCAGCAGGTAAGTCGAGTGGTTCAATCATACCATAATCCATTAAGATTTCGCTCCGCTCCGACGCACACACTTCCAAACTCCCGCGAGGTAAATATTTCAGCCTCCCCCTATAGTATAATGTATTCCGCACCCCCCAGACCTCATCTTTCCGCCCCTATTTTGCATGAAGGGGGAAATTTAAATTGTGTAATCTAACTTTCAATTCATTCATACATTCAACGCCATCTCTTGGTGATAAATTGAAACTGGGATGGATTCTTACAGTCATTTAGGTTTTAAACTGGCCCGACGACGGGCGTGTATGTACCTCACGTTGATTTTGTATAAAATATTTATTGACGAGTCGTTTTTAAGTGGGTGATTTTACTTCATATCTAAAGCACTTGTGAAGTTTCTTGATGCATCCAAATTAGGTTTGTTTCCTAGTGTCATACGATATAAACGTATCCTGGGATGTTTGTCTTGATTTAAAATTATAATTGCCCTTAGTTTGTGCAGTCCTCATTTATGTCCAGAGTTGATTTAATTAAGCTTTGGATTTGTTTAAAATAAATATTGATCAGGAACATATTACCCATATGATTCCAAACAAGCCGAGCTTCTACAGTGGGTACCATACAAGGGACTGGGGGCAATCCCAGTTACTCCTAGAGCTAGGAAAATGACTTCTACAACTTTTCGCTGACGGGAATCGAACCTGCAATCATCTAACGCTCGAACCACTATACCAAACCGTCGTCAAAGTTCATTCGCATTTTTTTATTTGTGCAGATTGTGATTTAGCGAGATCAAGCCGAAATTATGCTTGAAATATGTTACGTTAAATCATTAACTTCTGGAACTCTATTTTTTCTAAAAGAAAACCATTTTTTATGTTAACAGCACCTTCAACAATAACTGTCTCCACATCTGAAAGTACCCTCATTTCTAAAACTAGACCTTATTTTATTAGGCGAAAAAAGTTCCGAGGCAAATCCGACCGGGCGGCTTTGTCAAATATCATTTTTGTCACTTTTTTTTTGCAGCGCGCCGTGCTTTTATACATTTTCCGCCAAAGCCCCTTTGTCTTCATTTAGAAAACCATTTTTCTTGTTTACCCGTTATCCATTTAGAATGAAGCAATGCTCTTCTTTATGAACTTAAGTTTCTCATTTGGCAAATGTATCTTTAACCAGATTACGTGACGATGGAATATTCGTTTGTTTTGGTTTCGAATCGATATTCTCCCGCGATGAGTGTCTCTCGAAGTGCTACTCGTAATTGACTTTTCTTACTCGATTATGTTAAATCGGATGTGTTTATGCGCATTTAAACTGACTGATCAGCCTCGGAACTCTGCTTCGCCTTGTTCAGTGTGTCACAATTATCACTGTTTTTGTCGTATGTGTGTCGTAATTTTGGATGACTTGATTGCACGGATATCTCGTGGCAGCTGTCAATGTGAACACGCCCAGACATGAATTAAGTATAAGAGATTGGTACTAATATCTCTTAGGAACTACCTTAAAACATTTTAAGACTCATTTCATTTAAAAAAGTAAGTAGGTTTTTAGTTCATTGAATAGAATTCTTCTTCCAAGATTCCTATTGTCAAAATAAAACCACATCAAAATGGTCCTGCGATGAGTCTTTGAAGATGATTAATTAAATAAAAAATTCTTACTTTCTTTGTTATAATTAGAATAGGTATAATGCTTCCAAACCTATAATTCCGTTTATAAATAAAAGCTCTTACAAATAATTTAGAGCAAATAATATCAGGTTCTCATAAAGGCCATGATGACGAATCGAGTCCAAGGGATGTAAACATGTTTTTCCCAGTCCAAAAAGGGGCCTTTATACCTTTTGATTAAAAATACTTTGAGAAAATAAAAGATAGTAAAATCGAAAATAGTTAGTCTTGAACATAACAAGAACCATTAATTTATGACAAAATATGACTTAGTTTTAATATCATGAAAATAAATATCATGGTATATGTTAGAACAACGAATTTATAAACTTCTAATAGGACAAGAAAACATTATATCTCGATATGTTTTGTTCACCCCCCGAGGGGTGAAAGGCCATTTGACTTAAGCGCCACTTTGGGGCGATACTGACTTATGTACATATTTGGATTCAAGGAATTTTTCTACGTCGAATGAGTATGCTCTCCTGTAAAAAAATGTACCTTTAGTTAAATAGCCTTTCACCCCTCGATATGGTCCGACTACATAAACCTTTTTCTCTACCTTTCCTCAGGATAAGAAATCTTGATATTAAAACTTGCGTAGAAGGATCAAGCAAAAATCGCAATCAGTGCTAATGAAGGGGTTCCTCTCTATCTGACACCCTCAAATTAAATTCACACGTCTACCTTTCCTCAGGATAAGAAATCATGATATTAAAACTTGCGTAGAAGGATCAAGCAAAAATCGCAATCAGTGCTAATGAAGGGGTTCCTCTCTATCTGACACCCTCAAATTAAATTCGGACGTCTAGTCTGTTCGTTACGCCGGAATTACTAAACCAATTAGAATGGATGGCGTATGTTAGGCTTCAGCATAAAGTGAATTTGTTGTATCAAGAACGATGTCTGCCTCTCATAGAACGGAAATAACTAGTCCAGTTTTATGAATTGTGAATAACATTTGAAGTCTATCATTTATCTTGACTTGTACGTTTTACGTGATATGACACTACAACCTGTGGGTTGTCTTTCGCTATCATTTATAATTTTCTCATTGCCAGCGACTCTGTTTGTATGAACTCGAATCAACAACTTTTTCTTAACAAAACTGAGGGTACGCGCGGCAGACATGTCAAGCTGGTAGCTTAGTCGGGGAGTGCTTTGTTTTCACAAAAATCTGATGAATACCACAACTTAAACTGCCTTGCCCTATACAATATCCAACGTTATGCTATAATGAATTTCGATAACGATAAGTAGCCTGTATACTCGTATAACTTGGCTTCTGTTAATCGCATAAATTTCATACCGATTTGTAAAATGCCTTAAAGCAGAATTTTTTATTGGGAGCTGAAAGGACTCGTCGAGGAACTCAGGTTTATTTTTATTCAGTTAGAATAATCACGTTGTTTCCCTCAAAGCTTAGGGGAGCAAGGTTCTGGTTTCCAACAAAGCAGCACATTACTGGTAAGTACATGATACTCATCGCACATAGACGGAATGCATCTTTCGCAACATCCCTTCTGTTTGAAAATTCATTTATAAATCCATTTCCCAGCGGAACATAACAGGTGCTGTATGAACCACTATGGAGCATTGTTTGATGTGGAGTAGTGACCCGGTTCTTTGTTTTGGCGACCATCTTTTTTTTTTTGTTTCAATGTTTGTGTGACAATAGACAGTTTTTTTTTGGTGTAGGTTAGTATTGTGAAATGTGTCACTAGTGGTTTTTCTGATGATGCCACATTTTTGTTTGTGGATGTAGGTTGAAGGTTATTGAGGGACAATTTTGAATCAGTTAAGCTTGAGTTCAAACCTATAACAATAGAAAGCAATACGCGGGTGATTTGGGGTTATAGTTCTCCAAGCTGGCCTAATATTTGTTAATTTTGCAGGTCTTCCATAGACTAGCAGAGTAACTTTTTATTTTTTACTTTATCGTACAACAAGTGATAATAATTTTATTATTGAAAATGACATCCAAACATGCAATCCTCAAGTTTTGTTTTTTTTTAATTTTATGAAATGTTTAGTAAAACAAACGTTATTTCATGTAAAAGATACAAACTACCATAAACGTACGGAACACTTAAAAGTTCAACGTTTTACAGAGAATAAGTTTTCCAGTTACAAGTTTTATTCGTGCTCTGTGCAGCGAATGTTGCTATTATGCAATTTATAAACGTAGGGGCATGTAAAGATATATTTCTCTCCTATTCTGCAGGGGTGAAGTCATGGCTTTAGCTGTCTGCGGCGGCTAGCTGGAAACTTGTTTTGTCCCAAAATTGTTCTGTGAAATATTGTCTTGTTGAGCTTTCAGCACTTGAAATAAAGCTTAACGGTTATAAATATAAACATTGGTTGACATTCATTATTTGCAAACCTATTTAAAGAGACCTTAAGGCCTGTGTCCTAATTTATGCTGATAACAAAACAAGTTCACCAACCTGCACTAGGCCAGTGTGGTCGACAATGGCCCAAATCTCCCCCGTATTGAGGGAGAATGTGTGGGCAATAGGCTGGCCACCTATTAAATTGGGACTAAAATACATCGGCGAAGTGCAGTGCAGCTCTGCCTACCCCTTCGGGGAATACATTCGTGATGGTATATTTACAAAATAAATTTTATTAATTCATAGAAGGCGTACATTTTCCACCAAACTGTCGCGGGAGATTTTATTTTCGCGTTATTTTGCTACAGACATTCTATCTTTATGTGACTCATACAGTGTACTTTTTTTTTAATATCTAATGTCAATTATTTCGCTCTACCAGACAGAATGTTCATTACATTGAAATCTCCACAAAACTATACAAATCAGTCTCACATATTTGTACCTATCCAACCCATATGAAACTATTTATAATATCGGTATGAGTCTTATTCTTCGTAATAGGTATTTTAGTTGCCAATTTATTTTCCATAATACCCCGATTCACTCTTTTATTTTATACTTAAACTGTCACCCATTGTTCGTATCTCCCCTTTAATCTCGAGAACCATTGCCTTATATCGAAACTAAAATCCTATTGTGGTGTTCATCATACTGTTTTATACCAATATTACTTTATATATAAAGAAAATTGAACTTTATGTCCACGGTTTATAATAGAAAATTGTGAAGCTATTCGCAGGTCGTTATTGACAGTGTTCAATTATTAAAACATTGCCTTGTTCGGTGATGTCATTATTGGAACGTAGTTCTTTTTCGCGCATTGCGAAAGGGGGCTAGACGGAAAAAATTAAGACTGTAACGAAACTTTGTAGCAAGACTTTTACGTATGTGTGTGTGATTTTTATTGTACGACACTTTTACATATGTGTGTGTGATTTTTATTGTACGACACTTTTACATATGTGTGTGTGATTTTTATTGTACGACACTTTTACATATGTGTGTGTGATTTTTATTGTACGACACTTTTACATATGTGTGTGTGATTTTTATTGTACGACACTTTTACATATGTGTGTGTGATTTTTATTGTACGACACTTTTACATATGTGTGTGTGATTTTTATTGTACGACACTTTTACATATGTGTGTGTGATTTTTATTGTACGACACTTTTACATATGTGTGTGTGATTTTTATTGTATACATTTATGTATATAATAAATTCGATTCCGATTCCAATTTCGATTTCGATGTGTGTGTGTGTATATGTAATTTTTTTTGCTTTTTTTATTTTGAAAGGAACTTGATGTTGTATTTAAACGACATGTCAACTATATTTGACAGCACGAAAAAAGATGCTGTCTTGCTCATTTAATACGGGCCTGAGAAGGACGGTAATAGGCTTAGATTTGTTTCATTAGAATAGACATCTAGGTAGATACCTAATGGTTGATGTTTGCAACTCTCACTGCGGCACTCTACCTATAAAGCAATTTTGTATTCCAAGCCCATATGGCGATCCCAACTTAAGTACTTATTTCGGATTATCCGCTAGTTTCGGATAGTTTCGGTTGCGGATATTACATTTTAAAAGATAGTCTGCAAATAGCAAGAGGAATGATCTGACTTTATTTGTAGATGATAATTTGGTTTTACAATCATTCATATAAGTAATTATTATAGCTACTTTAAGTGATATGTAACAAGACATATATATCTCATAAAATGTATGATTTAGACTCCGACCCTATCCAAAATTATTTATTTCGGTTTCACGGTTACGGAACTCCTTAACATCCTTAACATCCCTACACAATGTATAAAGTAGGTTATATATCTCCAACCTTACCTACCAAAGTAAACGTCACTTAGAAGAATAATGAGAGATAATAAAAAATACAATCACATTAAAAACATTCTCCTCCACCAATTTGTAACTTAACTAGCCAGATTTAGAGGTCATTTTTGTTCACAGCGAACGCACAAAACAGGCGATTTTAAAAAGGAAAAACGTCGCCGTCGTTCTTGGACATAATTTTTTTTTGTGAAGCAAACTCAAGCATTCATTTTGATAACATTCAATTATGAAAATCGCAAATTAGGAACTCGCTGCGAAGTAATAGTAATGGGATTTTTTCTCTCTCGCCAAAGTGAGTTCTCATTGTGAAATCTTTTCGGTACATTGGGTACGAACGAATTCAGTTCACAGTCCAATGATTCTTATATATTAGTGGCGGTTCGGGGAATTTGGAAGGCTTTTTAATGAATTTTCTCCCGATTTTATGGCGATATTTAACGGTATTTATTTTCAGTATCTTTACAATGATTATAATACTCTAATATTGTTATTTTGATTTCGAGTTTCATTCCCGCATTTAGCTCTACGCTAACAAGGGCGTCAAGACGCGCACGACTAATTATTCGCGACCAGTAGCCTTGACATGAAGGTGACATCTGATACCTATACATTGTTATACAGCAATATAAAGCTTATGTCCGGTTCGGTAAGCTCTCATTTCGCACAATTCCCATTACGTACATCGATACTCGTCGGGTTCATCGCAATAGTCCCTGTGGGAGAGTCGCTGAGCCTTTCTCGGGGTGGTTTTATTTGCTTACCCATTCGCACTGAGCGATGCAAGGTGACTGCGCTTTTTTTTTGGGTAAGTAAATTAACTTTTAGCCATTTGTTGTTTGGTTATCAAATGTGATGGTTATTTTGGAAATTCCTTTCGTCTGATTCTGCTACTATTAGCGGCAGTTAATTATCACCTTTTGGTAAGACACTTTTGAAATGGATTAACAGTTTTCGTGTTAAGAATCTTAATCTATTATCTTTTGGTGTCACAAAGAAATCCAAAAACCTTTAAAATAGAATAGAGATTCGCGAATTCGAAGCCCATTTCCGTAGTTTGCCGTGGCCCACCGAACCCTCTACCACCAGATGCAATAAAAAAACTCGTCCAAAACTCAA
Organism: Ptilodon capucinus; assembly: GCA_914767695.1. Classification (NCBI taxonomy): domain Eukaryota; kingdom Metazoa; phylum Arthropoda; class Insecta; order Lepidoptera; family Notodontidae; genus Ptilodon; species Ptilodon capucinus. Next base: position 5,183,759 of record OU611831.1, read on the forward strand.
GCCCTCGTCAAAGACACTTGCACACTTATACTGACACTTACTACACCTGGGGTAGGTGAAAACACTGATGAAAATAGCAACAAAATACACCAAAAGGTGTTTTTTCAGGAGTACTCGATCTAAATGATGAGTATCAAAGATAAATTTGTTCGATAGTAATAAAATAAAAGTTAGGCCATACAATCAGGGGGCGGTAGATGGCGCTGCATAAACTGGTCCCGCACGATACGGGAACGACCCTCTGGAGACTCAGGCTCGGACTGAATTGTCCAACTCCAGTGATGAGTTCGAAGGAAAACGTAGCATGAAAAGTGCTGAAGAAACTTAAGCTCGCTGCTTGCATGCTGATTTACAACTGAAACCTATATATTCTGGTTAATCGTGTACTTGCCTGACTAAGATATTATATCGAGGGGTGAAAGGCTTTTTAACTTAAGCGACTTTTTTAACTTTACAGGAGAGCATACTCATTCGACGCAGAAAAAGTAGCTGGTTGAAATATGTATATGAGTCAATATCGCCCAAAAGTGTCGTTTAAGACAAATAACCTTTCACCCCTCGTTATACATTTTTTTTTATATCCGCGTTTTATCGTCAATGAGGTAGAATACTTAGATGTGAGTTTGTACTCAAAACGAACTGTATTAACTCAACTTTATAAAAATTTCATCGGTGACTTGTGCGAATTTAATCGCGTGAGTTTTACCATGGATATTCAAACTTTGTGAACATTGACATAGGGTTCATTTTCAAAAAAGAACAGTGAATTTGTTTTGTGCTGACGTCACGCCGTGTGTTGATTCACACGGCTCCTCATATATCTACTGTATTGACTACTGACTGTTATTTGGCAATGCACAGAGTAATGCATTCCCTAAAACACCATACACTTGGCAGTAAAGCGGGTTTCAGACTACGCTATAATATAATAGCATATAGTGTATAGCTCATAGCACAACAATATCGCGCACCATACATTGTTATGGACACGTTCACACTGTACTGTACTATATATTATTGGCTTACTATACTCTATAAATAGCGATGCGCTGAGTTCATGCTATGCTATATGGCGCGCCGCCATTTTCCCTCTCTCTCACGCCCGGCCGTTCCGTCAACTGAGCTTGCCTTAGACTATAAATGCTTGTGATAATATCGCGTAATGTGAACGCCATGCTATGCTATACTATATAGCATCCTTCTTTGCTATACTATATAGCACAATAGTATAGCGTAGCCTGAAACCCGCTTAACGGTGAGGAATCCTGCACATCTCCTGCATTCAGGCGTGTGAAGTTCACTCACCCGCACTGGGCCAGCGAGGTGAACTTTGACCCAAAAATCTCCCTCGTACTGAGGGAGTATGTTCCCGGTATAATGGCAACAGGCTCGCCCCTATTACATTGGGACCAAAATACTTTGGCGAAAAGTGGGCGCACTGCAATGCACCTCTGCCTGTATCGTCCCACTGCTGGGCAAAGGCCTCCCTTTCCTTCCTCCACACCTGTCTGTTCTTTCCCAGTTCTGACCTGTCTCTATTGGGCGAATACAATTCGTCTCGCCATCATTTTTTGAGCCTCCCGCGATGTCGTTTGGCTAAATTTGGCACCCAATCGGTAATTGTCTTGGTTGCAAGTCTGCAATCTATATTTATAAAAATCAATGCCACTTTTCATTGTAATTTTGTAACTCAAGAACGGGCTCACCTATCCAAACCAAATGTTTAGGCTATTTAGTTGATGGTTTATGTGAAGTTTGCACAAAATCGGTCGAGCGGTTCTTCATTTAACACATTTTTTGTAACAAATGAATTCAATAAATGGCGGATCATTTTGTTAATACAAAAGAGTAAGTGATATGAGTAGCCATGGTAACCATAGACAGTGATATATGCTGTCAAAGGCGTGACGTAGACGCATGATGGTTTGCATTCACAATTGGACCAGATAGGTGGCGCTGCAGTCGGTACCTAGGTTATTTATAAACGGCTGGACTGATTTGGACCCGGTAGGTGGCGCTGCTTTTGTATGTCAGTAATTCTAAGGCGGTACGATGTTCAGCTAGTAAATTCATAAAATTATCTGTTTCTATTGACTGCTCTGTGGACCGGGATAGAACGCGATGGTACGATACTAATGGACCTACCCAAAACTGTGTGAACTTTTATACAATGTTTAGTTTACACATTAATTTGGAATTACATGGCTCTGTGCTAATTCGTTTTGATCAATAATACATCACTAAGTACAACTAATTTATATTTATTATATTAGTATTTAGTTTTAAGTTGATCTTTGATAAGGTTAATTCCGATTTGCATAAATAAAATGGAATCAATAGGTACTGTTCTCTATTGCCATATAGTAAGTAGGTACTTATTTATGTAGATGACAATTTGTAAGTGCAAGCGTTGCTTAGTTTAGAATGGTACGACGAGTACCTATGTCGAGGGGTGGAAGACTTTTTTTTTTACTTTACAGGAGACTATACATATTCGACGCCCAAAAAATCGCTGATTACAATTATATATACCAGTCCATATCGCTCTAAGTGTCGGTTAAGTCCCTTTCACACCTCGATATGTTTTCTGACGATATTTATTTACGTTCAGCACTTGTAGCATCAGCGCCAAGATTAGACGTATGTCACGAAATATCTTGGTGTTGTCTCTTTCACTCGTATGAAATAAGACAGCGAGCGAGCCAATCCGTGACAGAGGTCTTGTCTTGACATGTGTGCTGACACCACTGGTATGGACACGTCTGGTTACACGGAATGGACCCCTAGGAGTTATTTAGAATAGGTAATACTAACGTTAGTCTTAAGTGTCTATGTATGAGTACTAGTTACTTGAATAAAAAAGTTTATATTCTATTCTATGAGCGATAAATTGGTCACGTGAATTTTGACGCGTGTGTGTGTGTGTGTAGGGTTTAAAGGTCTCATAATAGACTGATTGTACCGACGCGACACTAGTATTGCTAAATCCGTAATGGCCTCCAATTCCGGTATAGATTGAAACATGATTCAGCTTTTAGCGGTGAGATGTCATCTTGAAGTTTAGAACTGTCGATGCATTCGCTAATTTAGTTTTTGGGTTCCGTACCTAAAGGGTTAAACGGGACCCTATTACTAAGACTCCGCTGTCCGTCTGTCACCAGGCTGTATTTCATGAACCGTGATAGTTAGGCAGTTGGAATTTTCACAGATGATGTATTTCTGTTGCCGCTATAACAACAAATACTAAAAATCAGAATGAAATCGATATTTAAGGGGGCTCCCATACAACAAACGTTTTTATTAATAACGACAACAGGTAGACGCTTGAAATATTCAAAGAATATTGAGTTATATTATTCACTTTAAAATTAAATTATTAAATTAAAATTAATATTTAAGGGGGCTCCCATAGAACAGACATGTTATTTGCCGTTTTTATAGATAATGGTACGGAACCCTTTGTGCGCGAGTCCGACTCGCATTTGGCCGGTTTTTTTACGGTTACCGAAAACTGTTGTGAGTCGTTTATAAATAAAGTTCGTAATCGAAACTATCCGAAACTAGCGGATATTCCGAAATGATTTCATATCCGTTACCGTATCCGTATCCAGATCCGAAATTTCATATCCATAACATATACACATACATCATCACACCTGTATTCCCCAAAGGTGTAGGCAGAGGTGCACTGCAGTACGCCCACTAATAGGGGGCGACCCTATTGCCATTATACCGGGCACATTCTCCCTCAATTCGAGGGAGATTTTTTTACGCATAGTCCACCTTGCCGGCCCAGTGCGGGTTCGTGAACTTCACACGCCTTTCTATAGACGTGCAGGTTTCCTCACGATGTTTTCTTTCACCGTGTAGCAAGTGGTAATAATGATTGAAAATGACATTCGCGAATGAAAATTATCTCAGAGGTGCGGGCCCGGGACCCTTACTTTCAAGACGGGCGTTCTTACCGACACGAGGCTACCACTTCATGCATAACATACTACTACTACAGCCCTTTTAACGTCCCACTGCTGGGCACGGGCTTCCCCTCAATGCGAGGGGGATTCAGGCCATAGTCCACCACGCTGGCCCAGTGCGGGTTGGCAGACTTCACACATCTATCAAGAACTAGACAAGTTCCCTCAGACATGCAGGTTTCCTCACGATGTTTTCCTTCACCGTTTCATAGCAAGTGATAATCTCGGATGAAAATGAGATTCGCACATAAATCCCAGAGGTGCGAGCCGGGGTTTGAACCCGCACGCTTTGATTTGCAAGACGTGCGTTCGACCACTCGGCTACCACTGCTACATAACATCCCTACTATTAAATTAGAATGTAGGTACCATATGCTTTAAGTATTAATTAATAATAAGACCACACGCGTGTTTAACGGATTGACTTGTAAAATGCGAGACATAATCTAACTCATAAAGCGTTTATTTAAATTATGTGTGACACGTACTTTATTATTGACCGAGATGTATTAAGCCGCTTTTGTAATTAATTGGATGTGGCTAAGGTTGCCAACTATTTTTTTTTTTTTCGAAAATATTGTATTTTCCAGCCCGAGTCATAAAATATATAGTACATTGTTCAAAAATATAGTAAATTCACATAAATCCTACAAAAACGTGTCAGTCACTCCAAAAAAAAAAGGTCAGGCCGACTTCACTTTTTTATCGAAATCGTTATTTTTTTCTTCAGATGTTTGCTAATTTATAAAAAAAAATGAATGCGGACATGTTTAAAAAAATATAGTACTTGCTACAAAAATATAGTACTTTTGCGTACTATATATTTTTTCAACAGTATATAGTACGCAGAGCTAAAATATAGTACAATACTATATTTTATAGTACGGTTGGCAACCCTAGATGTGGCATATGATAAACTATGTTCACCGAATATTGGTTGTAAGACTTGTATAGCTGTTAAAATGCCTTGCACTATCTATCACGTACTTTCACTGGTAAGTTGATATTATAAGGATAAGCTAAGCCAATTTGATTTATTTTAGAAAAATAATAAATTAGGTTACGTAAATGCGTCACAAAGGAAGTCGCGGTCTAAGCTAAGTTCTAGTTTTTTGCACAAAATGATCTACATCTAATCTATATTCGATAACACTAAATATATTGTTGTCTTGCTCATAGATTACTGCCATGAACAGGATAGCAATACGCTTTGTTTAGTGAAGAATAGACACCATTGTTAGTATTCGAAGTTACGTCCATTCTAGTTGTCTATTTAGATATCTAACTAACTACGTTTACCGTAGTACCGTATCCACTATCTGACTGTTAGATTACAATATCTGTGTGTCTGTGAACACATAACTCATAAACGCGATCAATCTACCGCCTCCGCGTGAGATTTATATCAGACAGCGACTTAATGAGGGCCATTAGATATGCTGTATCGAACAGCTTCGCTGTGCTCGCTTAGCGACGTTAAAAGTTGATCGTAGTTAAGCAAAAAAAAAAAAAACAGTGTTGTATGGGAGCCCCCATAAATATTTATTTTATTCTGTTTTTTTGGTATTTCTTGTAAGGTATAGTGGCAACAGAAATACATAATCTGTGAATATTTCAACTGTCTAACCGTCACGGTTCATGAGATGCAGTCTGGTGACAGACGGACGGACAGCGGAGTCTTAGTAATAGGGTCGTTTTACCCTTTGGGTACGGAACCCTAAAAAGAACTCATCGGAAAGTAAAAGTAAATACCGAGGTTAACATTCCACATGTCCATTACCAAACTTCAAGCTGCCATATTATATCTAAACTGACTTGATCTGGATTACATATTTTTTATTTAATTCTGTACAATTGTTCCAGGCATATCTGAAGTCACAATCTATTTGTTTACTTTAACAGTGAGTATTGTCAAGATTTTTGTCAAAGACAATGTTCCTAAGTACACAAACTGACTAAAAATATTTTTCTTTTTAAATAACACTTATTTATTGCTCTCAAAGGTGAACAGTGAAGGTGACAAGGTGGTATACCCCAAAGTCTGCTACTAATCCTTTTAGAATCAGTGAAAACAACAAAATATTTTATCAATTGCCATGAAGATTACAACTATTTATAAAATATTTACAATTCAATGTAAATTTAAAACGAGACCATACTAATAAGAAATAATATTATTACTTACGATGATTGATTGTCACGCGACGAAATTCGCTCGCATCATCGTTGATATTTGGTTTAAAATTGAGCTTTATCTGTACGAAAATACAGTTGGTTTTGGTATTGGCAAAATAATGTCTCGCGGAGTTTAAGTCCTGTAATCAACTACGCTTCGCTATGCGTGTCAATAATAGTTATTCATATCTGTGGCAATTCAGCCTATACAGTTATTTTTGTCTCCCGCTTTGCAATAGAGGGCAGTGGACAGATTTTTAATTCAACACTTTAACCGACTTCCAAAAATAGGTTTCTCAAATCGGCCGTATATATATTTTTTCGATTAAATTCGTGCGGGTTTCAAGAAAATTTAGCTTCTCCGGCATTCGCCGAGGGTTCAAACCTCGGTGTCTTCATTACCGATACCGCTGTCGATCCTGGCTTACAGGCGTAACAGTGGCGGGAATGTATCGCGGGTTCAGTCCCAAAAAATTATGTTCGCGTTATTTTCGTGGCCTCTCCGTAGCGCCGCGTTTTTATTCAAATGCTTAATATTGCTGATGAGTTTATTAAGTGATATATAGCGGCTATTCAGACGTCTCGAGAATGGAATTTATAATGGTTTACTTTAATAAAGTTGAGCGTTTCAACTTTTCTTATTAAGTACAACAACGTTGTTATATTTATAATGAAAATGACTAGTTTTATTTTTTTATCCTGTAATTAGAAACATATATGAAACGGTGAAGTTAGGAAATCTGCACGTCTGAGGGAATTTAACTTGTTATCGACAGATGTGTGAAGTCCGCCATCCCGTACCGGGCCAGCGTGGTGGATTAGGCCTGAGTCCCCCTCGCATTGAAGGAAGGCCCGTGCCCAGCAGTGGGACGTTAAAAGGGCTATAATAGTAGATAGTATAAATAATAATAAATAAACATACCTACATACACTAACGCCTGTTTTTATGGGCGTAGACAGAAACTATTGTTTGCCATATGCTACGATCCTGCCATACCCTTTACGCCTCACCCTCATTCATGTATTTTGGACTTGAAGAGACCGTTAATCTGGTCCGTTTCTACACTTATAATACTTATATTTCCTTGTTTTAGTCTAATGGTGTACAGTATTATCTTAGTATAAATCTACAATTTGATTCGAAGTCGTTAGTAGTATACAACGCTTAAAATAAAGTTTATTTAGCTTATTCCCTCATTTATATAATAACTAGTTGCTGTCATGTGTAGATTTAATATTAAATTAATTAGTGCACTGATGCCTCCTCACTAAATTCTTGTTTACCAAAAACTGGTTCTTATCTTTTCAATTTAATAGAACCGCTGTATAAAAATCAATTAATCGAAATAATTACGTAAATATATTAATGATTTCTTTAAAAAATACCGGTCAAGTGCGAGATGGACTCGCGCACCGAGTGTTCCGTACCAACTTGTAGGTATGTAAATAGTTCGTCCGTCACTGTGAACGTCGTCGTCGTCTCCGTGAAAAACGGTTATGTGACGAATTTCGGCATTTCCCATTTACTTGTGCTATAAATAAGATACTATTTCTTGCCAAATTTCATGATTCTAGGTTAACGGAAAGTACCCTGTAGGTTTTTATTCCGTTACCGTTTAAAATATGCGGCATAAACGACCATATCATTTCATTGCGTTGACTAAGAAATTTTATTCTATAACGGCTCCAAGGAACAGATCTTGATATTCATTACAACTTGATACCTCTTCGCGTTCCCGAAAAAAAGTGTCTTGTCAGACAGACGAACAAGGAAGTGATTCTATAAGGGTTCCTTTTTGCCTTTTGAGGTATGGAACCCTAAAAATAACAAATTTAATTGGATCATGCACATTTCTTATCCGTCAAAGTTTTAGTCAGTATAATTGCATGTTTTAATTAAGTTTAATTGTAATTTACTACAAGTTAAGTAACAATTAACTTTCGGTTTGTTTATTAACTCCAATAAGCTAATGATAAGTAATGGAAGATCAAAGCGGAGTTGGATTTAATTTTGGGACGAAGAAAGTAATGTCAATTAAGTATAAAATAGATTGTTAAGAGAATAATACACCTGTGTGTTATGAAAGGCTATATTCACACAGTAAAGCCGGCTTCCCGATGTTTATGAGCTTAAAATTAGCTTATTTGCAGTGGCCGAATGTATGAACATTTTTACACGAGCTGGAGTCTGGTTATCGTTAATAGATATATTATCATAGGAACAATTTTTTTTAAATAATACAAAAATAATAATAATTAACCCTAACCACTGGTAACTGGGACCCTGTTCCAGATGCCGGTGGGGAACTGTTTTTTATATTTTTAAATGTATTTTTATATATATATTTAAAAATGTAATTTATGAGAAATATAAGAAATAAAGGAGATAATAATTAATTCTTATATAGTAAAGTTTTGTCATAGGACTTAAAGCAGTGATAGCCTCGCGGGCAAGAACGCCCGCCTTGAACGTAAGGGGCGCAAGTTCAAATCCCATTACCACTTGCTGAACGGTGAAGGAAAACATCGTGAGGAAACCTGCACGTCTATAGAAAGGCGTGTGAAGTTCACCAACCCGCACTGGGCCAGCGTGGTGGACTAGTCACAAATTCGCTCGCTCGCTCTCTGTCTTATTTCATACGAGAGAAAGAGACAAAATCAACATATTCCGTGACACAAGTCTAGTCTTGGCACACATGCTACAACTGCTGGAGAATTTGAATCTCCCCTCATTAAGGGCGTTGCGGCGCTAACCGCCGGAATTTACGGCGGCCATTTTGAATTAATAACGCATCAACAAAATGGCGTCGTCGGTGCGGACAATAATTTTTTTAATAACCTCTGATGGGATCTTGAAAGCGCGAATCGCTTTACCACACTGTAATAATTTTATTAATTTATATTTTTACCCTCCTTAATTACCGCTCTGATTATTGCTTTATTAGAGTCGATTGTATATTTGAGAGGTAATTCTGGGTAAAATAAGAAGACGACTTGGTGACGACTTGGTTCGAGGGTAACCCGTTCAGCTGACTGCACCAGGTTTCTCGTTTCGATAGTGACCTTTTATGTCAGGCCAGTTTTAATACCATATGAAGGGTACAGGCAAATAAAATGGAATGTCCTAATTAATGAATTTTGAGAAAAAACAATTTGAAATTTTAACTATTCTAACAATTCTATAGTTTGGCCATAAACAAAACTGCATTCTTGGCGCCAACTGATAACATTTTTAAAATTCTAATGATTAGAATTCAAAATACCTTACACAAAATATGAAAAAAGTGACATTCCCTGTTATTTGCCTGTACACTTCATATACTAGTAATAGCTCCGAAATGTATTCGTGTTTTATCCTTGTAACGAATAATATTCGCCACATGTCGGCCTCCCAAGAAAGTATTAATTTGTCATACGTAAACGTTAATACTCGTTACTACGAGTAACAGGTATACGGGTAACAGTTGTCGATTTTTCTCTAATATATAAAAGACTAGCTTTTACCTGCGACTTCGTCCGCTCACACTTCGATGATTCAATATCGTTATTCTGATGTATTAATAATATTGTAAAGTTTCATCAAAATCCGTTCAGTAGTTTTAAAGTGAAAGAGTAACAAACATCCTTCCATCCTCACAAACTTACCCATTTATAATATTCGTTTGATGATACGTAAACGTCTTTTGATAGTTTTGAGAATTTGTCAAACTAAATAAAAAATATTAATGTATAAGGGTACAAATGCTTGGGGTTATTTAAGTTTCACAGACATTTTAATTTAATGTTACCTCTGACATTTTTCTTTATAAAAAGCTGTGTTAATATTGTTTACTAATAATACTTTCATTTTTGTTTTTCAAGAAAAAAGTGCCCAGACTAGACATTCCAATGAGTGGGGCGTATTTATCGTAACAGATATAAATAACAAGTGTTCGTAAATAACAGATAACAGTTGTTCTCGTAATATCGTACATAACATATCTGTTAATTGCAGTGCACCCACACTTCGCCGATGTATTTTGGTCAAAATGTAGGTGAGCCTATTGCCATTACACCGGGCACATTCCCCCTCAATACGAGGGAGATTTGGGCCGTAGTCCACCACGCTGACCCAGTGCGGGTTGGTGAACTTCATAGAGAATCAATACAGTTAATTGTTAATAGTTGAAACAGGGATATTTAATTTATGACACTGACAATATGACAATATTTGTATTTAATATTAGACTACCGTGAGTATAATTCTTCTCTAGTATTGTGTCAAAGGTGCTGTCTGCTCTCTGCTGTCTTCTCTCCTGAGGATGTATTACTCGCAATTACTATTTATCATTTTGAAAAGAGTAACCATTGAGTTTCTTACCGGCTCTTTTCAGTGGAAGCAGCATTCCGAACCGGTGGTAGAATCTGACTATATGTAAGTGCTTTTTTGGCCTACACGATTTTTTTTTTTTTGATTTTGATTTTATTTTCATCTGAAATAAAAAAATTAAGTATCTTATTACGTAGAAGGTATTTTAATTTTATAACTTAACTGCATAATAAGTAATCGTGTAGCAATTCTAACGCACTGTTGTCTTGAACATAAGTGTCACAGCCTCCCTAACGATGGCGGCGTACGGCGAACTTCTAAATTATTCCAATTAAAATGGCCGAGTGCGAGGAAATTCCCAGCAATCAGACTTGTGTCGGGACTCCTTCAGTGGCAAGTGTTTGTACACTGACAGATAGGCTACGCGGTAATGTAGCTAACGTTTCCTTAAATATACTACTATATAGCCCTTTTAACGTCCCATTGCTGGGGACGGGCCTGCCTTCAATGCAAGGGGGATTCAGGCCATAATCCACCACGCTTGTCCGTACGCTGGTAAATAAACTACTTAACAATATAAATCGAAAGGCCAAAGTAAAAGAGAAAGAGTCTGTTTATGTACACGCGGAGTTTAGACACTCTAATTATCCAGAAAAAATAGTTTTAGTTTATTCCTGTGGATAATCATTTTTCTAAAACTTAAAGTAGCTCATGTTACTTTGTGTAACATCAGCTATTTACCAGTGAAAGTACCGTCAAAATCGGTTCAGCCGTTTGGGAGTTAACTGCAAACAAATTGGCATTGGTGCCTCTTGTGCTATTATTTATGCCTCTATACGCGGATTGTAATTTGTATAAAATATGTAGATATAAATAACAGCCATGTAGACAACCGTATAAATTAAAATCAGTTTAATTAGAATTAAATATTGCAGCAAATAAAAATAGCATAGCTTTTTGTATACAACAAACCATTAACATTCGTATCACGCGCTGTGTGTGCCAAGAAAATTGTTTATTAATTGTACAGCCGACGCCCTTCAGACAGCAAGGATGATGATGCGATAGGCATTCTTGGCTTTTTATTAAACGTCATAAGTAAGGCGGCTAGGAGTAATGGGTTCTCGTAAATCAAGATCTAGATCTGAATATTAATTTTTATTCATGATAGTATTACGTCATATTCTTCAAAGGGGTAGAGTGGTGTACCTATTACAGCCCCCTTACCACCACTTGGGGGGCAATTCTCGCATGCTCAACTGACTGAATGGAGGCGAGCTGATTGCCGTTATACCGGGCAGATTCCCTCTCAACGCGAGATGGCTTAGGCCATAGTCCACCACCATAGTCTCGAGTCGATTTCACATGTATTTTAAAGACTATACCTATATACTATACCTATCGCCATTAGTGTTAAGGCCGCCCATTGTGACACTCTGTATAAATTGTGTGTAATATTCTGATACTTTTTTGGTGGAATAATAAAGAGTTATCTATCTATCTATAGGTACATGACTTTCTTGTAGTACGATCTACTCTCCCAGACTGCGTTGAAGGCATCATACCAAAGCAATTATTTCTATAACCAGCTGTGGTTTAGAATAATCCCTTCATTGTAAATGGGAGTAGACGCACCTTACTGTACTAGTTTCCTAAGCGTAAAGACTATATTTGTACTTATTATTAGACTGCCGTGAGTATAATTCTTCTCTAGTATTGTGGCAAAGATGCTGTCTGCTCTCATGGCATTGCTGCTCCTGAGAATGTATTACTCGCAATTATCATTTTGAAAAGAGTAACCATTGAGTTTCTTACCGGCTCTTCTCAGTGGAAGCAGCATTCCGAACCGGTGGTAGAATCTGACTATTTGTATCAAATTTTGGAATAGGTTTTTTTCATCATTTGTGCCGTCTGGGTGGGTGTAACTGGGATCGTTAGTTAATTGTATTGTATCTATAGCAAGAGTTGCCGCGTTGCTCAGTTTGAGATCATACGATGAGTCTAGTGATATTTAGGTATCTCTCCGATGTAACAAACATACGCATTTATTAAATCACTCCGAATACCTACCAAACGTAAATGTTTCTTCAGAAACTCCCATTCCACGCTTCTAAATCGTGGTTATAATCTTTTGTACGTTCACAGATCATTTCCTACGGTTTCTTTTCAAAGCGTTTAGGGGCCCGTACACAATTGGAATTTGTGAACCGAATTGCGTCGTCGGACGTCATCACACGCGCGTGAATTCTCACCGTATCGTATATACTTTCATACGCATTTGGTAAAAAAGTGTTATTTTGATATTACAAACAGACACTCCAATTTTATTTATTTGTATAGATGTATAGATATAGATAGGTACATATCCTTACTTAAATGATTCACAAAATCTTCATCACATAAATATAAAATAACGTTATAATATTAAAAGCTGCGGAATCGTTACGATTATTTCCGATCACTCCTTACAGTTTTTTCCTGTGAATGGTCTTAACTCCCCCAAGAGCCGTTAGGGGCAATGTTGGAGAGATATCGTACTATAAGTTATATCCAGCTGATATACGACTGCTACAGTGGGGGAATCTACTCCAGAACATACTGCGGCGAAAGAATTCTCTTCACTTTTTCGAAAATGTACTCTGTGACAATGTACATAGAGATTCAATGCCGCTGGCAAAAGTAGTGCGACCAAAATTGCTCGTTTCATCGATGACATTTCGTTGGAAAATGTGCTTACTCTACTAGTTGATACGGTTCTTTTTTGTAGCCCGTTTTGACGCGCCTACTTGCGCCGGGCTTAAAGGACCAAGCTTTCGGTCTTGAGACAGTCACACGCCTATTTTGAGGATTAAGAATTGTTATAAGAACTCATTTCTGAGCCTTCACGCAGTATGAAATGGCAATTCGAATATGGAACACAAAAACAATTTAGACTAACGAAAAAGTTTTAGTTTTTTTTTATATGAGAAAGAGATTATATATGAGTAGCAGTGGTAGCCGAGTGGTCGAACGCACGTTTTGCAAATCAAAGTGTGCAGGTTCTAACCCCGGCTCGCACCTCTGGGATTTATGTGCGAATCTCATTTTCATCCGAAATTATCACTTGCTCTGAAACGGTGAAGGAAAACATCGTGAGGAAACCTGCACGTGTGAGGGAACTTGTCTAGTTCTCGATAGATGTGTGAAGTCTGCCAACCCGCACTAGGCCAGCGTGGTGGACTATGGCCTGAAATCCTCCTCACATTGAGAGGAGGCCCGTGCCCAGCAGTGGAACGTTAAAAGGGCTGTAGTTAGTGCTTAGTTAGTTATATGAGAAAAAAAAACAATTTATCATAGACTTGCTAGCGCAGACTTCAATGTCGTCATACATTATAGCCTATATGTTACTCTGATGTTATAAACAATAATACTGTTAAGTTTCAACAAAATCCGTTTAGTAGTTTTTGGGTGAAATAGTAACAAACATTCATTTTTCTATCGCATTTATAATTTAGTAGTAGGTATTATTTGCAAAATCCTAAGTATTTTGTAGCAAGGCCAATTGTTAATTATTTCTAGACTTACCTAAATTTCTTTTCTGGTTTTCGACCACTTAAGAGCATTTGTGTATATAAGTACTTATCCTACTTTACTTTATGTTTCTCAATAAAAATGGTTATTTTTCATAGCCTATCTATGTCCCACTGCTGGGCAAAAGCCTTCCCTTTACTTCTCCATACATCTCGGTTCTGGGCTAATTCCTGCCAGGATGTCCCCGCAAAGGTGTTCAAATTGTTAAATTGATTTTATTAATATTGTACCTTCTTTTTTGCAGGTAAGCAAACAATTATCACACTCTAAGCACGGCTTACGGAGGGTAAGTCAATCATTATAATTAGATTTATTAGACAACCAGCATATAATGTGAATTAATGTTCAACGCAACCCCAATATTAGGTAAAGACGATGATTCCGCAGGAATTTCTTGAGACACAGTCTAATCAAATTGACTTGAGGAATATACTTAATTAATGTATATTGTTACACATATTGATGTAACATTGATAGGTAATGTTTGGGAATATATACAAAATAAATAAATATAAATATAAATAAATAAATATACTATATATATATATATATAATATTTGTTAAATAAAACGCATACAGGGCGAATTGAAAACCTTTTCCTTTTTTGTAGTCACTTAAAAATAGTGTAGTGTTGGATAGGTTTTTAGCAGAGTGTATTTTTTTATAATTGTATATTACGTGGTAGCCGAGTGGTCGAACGCACGCCTTGCAATCAAAGTGTGCAAGTTTAAACCCCGGCTCGCACATCTGGGATTTATGTGCGAATCTCATTTTCATCCGAGATTATCACTTGCTATGAAACGGTGAAGGAAAACATCGTGAGGAAACCTGGACGTCTGAGGGAACTTGTCTAGTTCTCGATAGATGTGTGAAGTCTGGCAACCCGCACTGGGCCAGCGTGGTGGACTATGTCTTGAATCCACCTCGCATTGAGAGGAGGCCCGTGCCCAGCAGTGGGACGTTAAAAGGGCTGTAGTTAGTTGGATAGGTATTTTTCATTTAGCAGAGTGTATTTTTTATAATTGTGTATATTATATTTCCAATGATATTAAAAAGTATAGATACCTACCTGTGCCAAATAGATGTAAGAAAAAAATACGCCAAAATAGGTCACAATAATTTATGACATAGCCATCAAGTCTTCTTCACAGAAACAGTAAACTAGACACACTCAAATTGCACGTTTGAAACTGTCAAATGTTAGGAATAGCTTCTTCTTATCACAATTACTCGGATATTGATTTCATCCGCCATCTTTATCACTGTCATCATTCATTTTTATTTATTACGTGTATTTATTGAATTTGTCCTTGCTATTAATTACTTGACATTGGCGAAATACCCGCGCTAGTCGCAGGTGAAGCCATTCCTCATCTTATTCCATTAAATATCATCATTTCGCTCATTTCGTAAAATAATAATACTCGGATATTTCGATAGGCCCCAAAATACATTTTTAAATTAGTGTAATTTTATCGAATCCTATTACTTTAATACTATCGGTAGATACATTTACGAAGTCGTGTCTCAATAAAAGCACCCAATTTGTGTCAGATTTTATTTGCATAATTTAGTTGTTTGCACAAAGAATTTTATTGGGTACGGACACCTAATGACGTCGTTTAGGCGCTTGTATTTTATTTAATTTAAATATTTGGACTTTATCTTTTTAAACATAATGCAGGCTTCATAATACCATTTTGAATGTTCAGAGAATAGAAATGTTACTAATAAAAACAAAACAAATAGTATTTGTAAAATTTATTGTTTAAACTATGGAGTGTAAGAAGAACAATCTCCTATGGGAGAACAGTTGAAAAACTGTCCAGCTGTATGCTTTATTCAAAAACCTTCCACAGTGGCGCTGGTGTAGACAACGGGTATGGTATGAACATAGCAATTGTAGATGAACTGAAGTAAGCAGAATTAAATAAAAATTCAAAATTGTCAATTAATAAAATGCATTAAATAAGGGTAAATTTACCCTTATTTAATGCATTTCGACGGACACTTTTTCAATACACAGATGACTCTCCTTAGCTCTACACTCCAAAGTAAAACTAACGAGTTTTTTTCACTTCTTTTCTTCGTCTATTTTTGAAATATTCATTTTATATATTATAAATATTATTTTGACAGTTTCACACGTACAATTGCGTGTGTTTGTGTGTGTGTGTGTGTGTGTGTCTTTGACGTACACGTACGATAGGTTGTCTATATCAAGACGTATAAAACCAGATGCCTGTGATATCGATGAGACCAATTTTATTTCGCCACATTTGGGTATCTGTACTTTTCTATTATCATTGGTTAACACCAAATAACATAATCTTACTAGTGACAAAAAAGATCTCTCGCCGTCAATAACATTGCATTGAAAAATGAACTTTATCTGTGAGTCGATACAGTTCGTTTTGGTTCGCTTGACCCCTCTGTGTCAAACCTCTGCATTCTAGCCACACGTTCTAAGATTTTAATTTACCTCCTTAGACTGAAGCCTAGCCGTTTTAATCAGCAGCTCGCGGCGTGTTTGAATTTTCAATTAAATCCGTGAGACGAGTAAGAAGAGACAAAAGCAACGTATCTCCGATCTATTAATAAGGCAGTTTAATTTGGAAAGCGGTCGCCGTAGAGATAGCATAAAAGTTTTCACATAAATTACAAATGTAAAAAAAACATAATTTTCGTAAATTATCTTTCTGTCCCGGGCAGACGAGGCGTAAAATCTGCAAAAAAAATGCCAATTAACAAAATGAACTGTATTGACTCATAAATAAACCGCATTCTTCAAAGTAATGTCTTTGACAGCGCGAGCGAGCAGTGGTCGAAATTATATCTTTATGTGTATAGATTCAGAGTTCGTTTTTGTATTTGCAAACATTTTGTAGCGAGCGTCTTGACGCCCCAGTGTGCCTGTGATGTTAGCACGTATGTCAAGACGAGACCTATGTCACAGATTTGCTCGCTCGCTCTCTCTCTAATTTGATACGAGAGAAAGAGACAACATCAAGATATTCCGTGACATACGTCTAATCTTGGGGCACATGCTACAACTACTGGGGCTTTAAAATATTTAGGTAATAAATTAACTTTGATGTTGACGATAATTGTACACTTATGAAGGTGTCATTTTCAGATCATTAACGTCATGTCACATTCAGGTTTAAGTTTCACTTAGTCACATGTCTAAAATAATAGAATATCGTTCAAGAATTTCTAAATTTGATGCTTAAATAAAAATCAATATCATCCAGAGATCTCTCGTCTAGGTATTAATCGGCTCAATTTATCCCTAAAAACCTTTGAAAAATTGCCTATAGGTACTACAGCCACAAGAGAACCTCTCGTATCAGTTATAACGGTCCTGGCATCTTCATAATTCAGACATTTTCTCAAGAAGCGAATCCAAAAAGCACTTAAACCAACGAGGCGTCATAAAATAACACATTGCACTCAATATATCTCGAGTATCACTCCTAATGAGAGTTATTTTAGGCCGTGCGTTGTTTTCTTTGTGAAATTTTATTTTCGCAAATATATTATTACATTTAAATAACCTCTTGTAGTCTTATGATCAAATTCTGAAAATACACTCATAGAGACTTTTATTAGTGAAATAAAAAAACCAAATGTAGGCATCTATTTTTCTGTTTTCAAATAAAAGAAGACGTGTTCAGTATGTGGTTTATATTTTTTTTAATGTTTCATTCGACCCCACAACACAAATGAGATAATATATTCTTAAATAGTTTATTTCTTTTAGATTGATATTTTTTTTATCTATTCTGCTGACTGTACTCCTCCTTGACAGGTACACGAGTCAGATTAATGGATATATTTAAATCATTTTCGCTTATTTCACTAGTTTTTTTATGTTTCGTCTGGTTTTCTTTATTCCAATGTCAAATTTTGACAAGACAAGACACCTTGACATTTTCTTTATTCAACTACGGACAATTAAATTCATAGATGTTTAAAAGGGTAGACGGAAATGTATCCACATTTCCTCGATGTATGCAATGCCGAGACTAGACTAGTTACATAGAATCTAGATAGTTATATCGGTATTAAGCAAATCAGGGCAGACTAGAAGGGAATATAAAGGGAAAAATTAAACACATATGTATGCCGAGTGGTCGAACGCACGCCTTGCAATTAAAGTGTGCAAGTTCAAACCCCGGCTCGCACCTCTGGGTTTTTTACTTGCTATGAGATTATCACTTGCTATGAAACGGTGAAGGAAAACATCGTGAGTAAACCTGCACGACTGAGGGAACTTGACTAGTTCTCGATAGATGTGTGAAGTCTGCCAACCCGCACTGGGCCAGCGTGGTGGACTATGGCCTAAATCCCCCTCGCATTAAGCGGAGGCCCGTGCCCAGCAGTGGGACGTTAAAAAGGGCTGTAGTTAGTAGTAGTAGTATGGAAAACCAGATCCATAGTCAAATACAACATGACAAGACTTACGACAAACACGACTTACGAATAGGAACATTCTTGTAAGTATTACAAAATATACGCACCTTGCAGTTCGTATGTGTTTTTTCCTATGAATGTTTCGTAAGACTGCAATTGTGGCATAGGTGAATTCTCAAAAAGCTGTTCGGATAGATAAAATACAGTTTTGAAATCCATTGAAACTGGTCCCTTCCTTCAAAGTCATCGATTGCCTTCAAAAAGGAAATTGAAACTCCTTTGTATTCGTCCCGAATCACACCTTTCAATTTCGTCCCAACTCGCCCTGTGGTTCGACGAAATTAATTTTAATTACTGTTCCCCCCTCCGTTGTTCCATCTCAATGGGGAAGGTGGCACGCGGTGATAAGTCAAAACAAAGACATGAAATTGGCTTCGACGTATACGAAACAAAAGATGTGTAATTAAGTTATTAAAATTAAATCATCCTACCTCGTGAGGCAGATGCCCTCTTCATTTGAACATTTTTTTTTACTCATTTCAATTTTGACAGTGCTGTTGTCACAAAATACAACAATTAAGTATATATCGACGCTTGAAAGGCAATCCTTCCTAAGCGACAAAAAAAAATGTTAAATGAGTTATTAAGACCATTAGAACGGGCAATTTTTTCTGCGTCGTTTGGTACCTTTACCGTTCAGCAAATGGTAATCGAAGCAGTGGTAGCCGAGTGGTCGAACGCACGCCTTGCAAATCAAAGTGTGCAGGTTCAAACCCCGGCTCGCACCTCTGGGATTTATGTGCGAATCACATTTTCATCCGAGATTATCACTTGCTATGAAACGGTGAAGGAAAACATCGTGAGGAAACCTGCACGTCTGAGGGAACTTGTCCAGTTCTCGATAGATGTGTGAAGTCTGCCAACCCGCACTGGGCCAGCGTGGTGGACTATGGCCTGAATCCCCCTCGCATAGAGGGGAGGCCCGTGCCCAGCAGTGGGACGTTAAAAGGGCTGTAGTAGTAGTAAATGGTAATAATTGTTTAAAATACAAAATATTACCAACAAACGTTACATTGGGTTGCCAACAGAATCTGCCAGCTGCAGTATGCCTAGTAATTTGTTGACCAATTGACCTGAAAAAAGGGGGAGACCCTTCCACCCTTAATCTTAAGCACCTCACCCAATCGCCTGCCGCGAACAATCTCGCTAACAATAAATCACACACTTTCTTCATAACTTTTGTATATTACAGCCATTTGCGTTTAAGTATGTTAGTTGTACTTAATCTGTGCTTAGTTGTGGTTTGCACGCCAAGTTAACATTAATATTAGAACTCGGGTGTTATTCGGTGTAACATAAGTTATGGGCGATAAGCGATTCCGTTGGCCGTGGGTTTGCGAGGTTATTTCGATAATAAATTACTTGTTTCGATCAATGCTGATAACTGTTAGGGCTATATCTCGCTAGGGTGCCAGTGGTGGAGCAACCAATTGCACCACCAAGCACCATACAGCTGTATGGAGGGTAGGTCCTGGGGCCCAATTCTCGCAAGTTTAACATGACATCTCTAATTGTGACATTGGTCGAAACAAAACGAAAAAATACGACCAATTAGGCGTTTTAATTTCGACATATTATGTTGAATGCGAGATAATGTCGATCTTTCGAGAAATGCCCCATGGGCCACGATTTTCGTGCAATCGAGATTCATCTCTATTCGAGATATTTCGAAACGAAACGTCAGATCGTATGTATTTTTTTCATTTGTTTCGAGATATCTCGAATAGATCGCACGAAAATCGGGGCCGTGGTGTTTGCTCTGGTTTTTCTTGGGGTTATGCAACCGGTAGCGCCGCCATGGTGTCCTAGTGAGATACAGCCCTTAAATTTGCGCCTTAAATTTGGGCATTTGCGCCCAACGAAATTGAACTGTATTAACCAATAAAAGGAGCATATTTTTCAATGATACGTCTTTGATGATGCGTGGAATTTACTTGCGTGGTTGCGTGGCTTTTGCCACAGACATTCAATCTTCAATAATATAGTCTCTGTAATTCAGTCAAGTGAATTCACTCGTCGCAGTGTGTTCAGGCCATGACAAAGGAATGCTATAAAAACATACGGATTGAATTGAGCACCACTTCCTTTTTTGAATAAAATTAGGAAGAAGTTTTGATTTCTGCCCCTAGTCATGATTGGTCAGATGTCTTGTCTAGGCATATGTTTTCAATATTTTTACGCCATAACCTACAAGTCGGACCCATAGGACAAGCCACAAATTAAAGATTTTTTGTCGAAGATGAAACGTTGATATCTAGGATGTTTAATTGAGATATAAGCATTGCCGTCTTAAGAATAGATGATTAGAGATGTGTTTTTCTAACTCTCATAACTTAAATCCAGGTTTCTTCAATATAACATTAGTGGATGCTAAGAAATTAAATCCTCAGACGGCGAGCGATAGGAAAATCTAATTTATTCGAATAACTGTATTCGCAATTTACTTTTTCCATTTTGCTTATTATTTAATCTGTGGATGAAGTTATAATTTATAAAAAAAAACTTGACCTTTGCGTTCCATTTTTAAATATTTCTATTTATATTACGCAAATGGAACGTAGGTTGGGCGTAATGTGGTTTTATAAAGATCGTATGTGGAAAGATCGGATGCGGCAAACACCCGCAAAACGCGTCATCAATGAAATTCCGTTGGAAAATGTACTCTAACAATGGGTTAATACAGTTTGTTTTGGGTAACAAAAGACGGACCGCGTGCGTCTCGAAGCGTCTATTTGTTGGGAACTCAAAACCTTTTACATAATTACCCCAAATCCAAAATTTAGAACACAAACATCCGATGTAAATAAAGCACTCATCACATAACACAGGTACACATTTGTGGTCCGGAAATTATGAATTCAAACCTTTGCCCCGGGATTGTAACTAAATACATTAGCTATTTAGTAGCCGACTTAACCCCGGGACTGCTAGCTGTCTGCTTAATTTGCCATGAAAACACGCAAACAGTCCCGCACGCGGAGGGCTGACTAACTAGATCTGGCATGGACGTGGTATTTTTGCAACTCGGAGCGTATTTGGTAATTAATTTTTTAGCAGTGGTAGCCGAGTGGTCGAAAGGCGTGCCTTGAAATTAAAGTGCGCAGGTTTAAACCCCGGCTCGCACCTCTGGGTTTCATGTGCGAATCTCATTTTCATCCGAAATTACCACTTGCTATGGAACGGTGAAGGAAAACATCGTGAGGATACCTGCACGTCTATAGAAAGGCGTGTGAAGTTCACCAACCCGCACTGGGCCAGCGTGGTGAACTATGGCCCAAAAAATCTCCCTCGTATTGAGGGAGAATGTGCCCGGTATAATGGCAATAGGCTCGCGCCCTATTACATTGGGACCAAAATACATCGGCGAAGTGTGGACGCACTGCACTGCACCTCTGCCTACCCCTTCGGGGAATACAGGCGTGGTGATGTATTATTATTGGATGTATTTTAGCGTAGACCAATACAAATACTTAGATTACGAACATTTTAGGTATTATTACTTACAAATTGTTTTTCAAAAGACGGCTATGTTTTGTTAAATGTGTTTCTTTGAATCGTCTCATATTAGCAAATTGAACGATTTACTCACGAACGAGTCTCACTCATTGACTACCTCATCAGATTCCATGTAAAAGTTGCTAAGAAAAGTTTTAATCGTGTTGCGAATGAGTTAGTCTTTGGAGTGAGTAAATGAATGAAGTAAATACGTACTTGAGCGATGCCTCACCTCAAATGCGTACTTTGTTAGTACCTCACGAGTTACAATGAGGTACTTATCCTCAAATAGAATAGACTAGTGACCTATCACTCATATTTTGGGCCTTTAATACACAATGAGTTTTTTTTTCGACAACGGCTTGGTGGGGTGGCTCAAGCGTAGGCCGCTTGATCCACTGTACCTGGAAGTTTCGGGTTTAATTCTCGTCAGCGACAAATTTCAGAAATGGTCTTTTCGGAATTTTCCCTAGTCTGCGTGTAACTGGGATCGCCCCCAGTCTGTTGTATGGTACCCATAGTAGTTTGGGATCTAGCGATATTTAAATTTAAAGGCAAATATAGACTGACAAAATATATCACTCTATATCTTCGTTGCCATTCTAAATATATGTAGATTCGCCTATTTATTCGTCAGTTTCTCGTGACCATCTGCTTTTGTTTCACTAACGAGAAGGTAGGCAGTAGGTAATTAGTTTTACAGCGACCGTTAAGTATTTATAAACATAAACATAATGTTTTGTAACATAAAATACTTCTAGATGTTTCTCTGTTAAGCGGTTTGTAAGTACCTGTTTAGTGATTTCATTTTATTACTCATGTTTGTATCTGCTATCAGTCAAAAGGGACACCCGGATGGAACGAAGTTCCTTTTGAAATAAAAAAAAGCAAAAAAAAATAAGTAAATTAATATACATACACACACTAATAAATTAATTAAATTAATATATATATATATATATATATATATACACACTCTCATCGAAATCGAATTTCACACAAAAATCACACACACATTTTATGTAAAAGTGTCGTACAATAAAAATCACACACACATATGTAAAAGTGTCGTTAAAAAAATTTCGTTACAATTTTTCGTCATATTTATTTTCCGTCTAGCCCCCTTTCGCAACGCGCTATATGGAACTACGTTCCAATAAAAATACCTTCAAAATGTATAAATAATTTATTTCATCTTTAAACCGCCTACATTGCCATTTTGCAGGACAGATTCTATAAAAATATCAAAGCTTTATAAATTTAAAGATTCTTGGTCCGTTAATAAATTTAAATATCTTCAGACAACGCCTACTCATCCTATGATCCAATATAAAATAGACACATTAGATGATACAATGGACTGGGGGCGATCCAGGGGCCCGATTTTCGTTTGATAGAAATCAATCTCTATTAGAGATATGTCGGAACAAAAGAAAAAAGTACGACCAATTTGACGTTTCGTCAAATTCCGAAATTCCGTAGACAGGAGTCAAACCTGCAACCGGGTGGTGCAGGTTTGCCGAGCGGCCTACGCTAGTGCCGCAAGACCAAGCCAATATTTCCGCAATCTATTATTATTGGCATGAATTTCCATCGAAATTCAACAATCGTCTGGTGTTTTAATGGCACTACCATTGTTCTGAATTTCATTAATACATCAAAATAGTTTCCAGACACATTTTGCATCCCAACTTCGCGATCCGTACAGCGATCATTAATATTAAAATGTTATGGGTTAACTGTCACGTGATCGGGGATTTGTATTGCCTTAAATAAAACGCCGATACACGAAATATCCCAATTAGTTCCGTCTGCTTACTATACGTGATGAATTGATTAAAGTTTGTTTGATAATCAGAATTGGTTTTATGAATAAATCCGCCTTTATTTTATGAAACATACCATGAAACATACCATGTGGATGGTAATCGGCTTACATCTCCTTTGGCTCTTTTAGGGCGTGGTAGTGTGGAAAACCCAAACATACCACAACATCTGCCTCCGTACCAGAACACTTCAGCCGTATTATTTCAATATTACCTAAATTATTGGGCAATCTATTTATTACAACTCCTAAATACAGCCCCTGGTCACAAACACGTATATTTCTTACTAATCGCAGTTGCAGCCATTCCTAATCTCATTCCATTAAAATTCCATCATATCATCCATTTAAGAAGAAGACCTATTTACTGAATGTATCGTTGCTAGGAATTACTTGACACTGGGAGAAAACCCGATAATCGCAGATGCAGATAGTTTTTTATTTTACAAAGACAGATAAAGCACAAAATGAATCAAATGTTACCTATAATTCAATGTCTATGCACGTACACACTAAACTGGAAATTTAAGTCGCTGTCAAAATACAGGAATAGCTGAATCATATCTTCTCCTCCCCACACATAATACGTACAATATCATTATATTACCACCGGCATCTCACAACTCGAGGAATTCCAGTCTATATTTGCCAATATTGAATTTCCCAGCAATACAGGAATGGTAGCAACGCGAAATGTACAACTTAAATACATGAAAATAAACTTTGTTGATACGACATTATTGGTCTATGGATTGGTATGTTTAAAAATAAATTATGGTAATACTAATTGTTTATAGCGGCTTGTCAATCTATTCATAAAGTCCAAAAATTATCTCGATCTTCTAAATGTTATCCAGTGAAAATCAATTTTAAATGCATTAGCGTATTTTTTAAATAAATTACGTTTTTAACATTCTTGTCTTTCATAACTTTTAGAAAAAAAAAATATTACCTTCACTTTTTAATTTCACGTTTGACATTGACATTGTTGTCACAGCTTACATTCTTTATTTGAAATTTCAATCTCGCGTCAAGAATATTGCTTTTTTCATCGCTAGTTATCTTAACTTTTATTGTAGGTGAATGAATCGAAATATTTCTTTGGAATTTACATGTCTGGTGTATTCTTTTGTACGCAATTGGATTTAGCCACAATCTTTTCTGACTTTCAAAACATATATCCATCAATGCCAACGTAGTTCATAAATCTTGGAGCTATTGATTTTGTTGGAATTGCAACTAGACCTCGTTCAAAGCTGTGGGAATAACATTACTCTATGAAAATGCTTCTGAATACAGCATATTATAAAACCATGATGCGTCCTCAACTTGGCAGAAATGTCTTATGATTGGTTAACTTAATGAATTGATTTGCTATTGCCATAGAATTGTAAAAGTAAATTTATTTTCAAGTCTTATAACTACTTAATTAACGTCCAATTTTGCTTATTTTTAATAGGTATAATCATGTAACGTAAAAAACGCACCTCTTTTCAATGTTTCGAATAATTTCCTTCCTCAAAGACTTTATTTTCTTCAATATCAGCAAACTGGCTTCCTTAAATCGCGTCTATAAGACTTTTAACGTGGAAATCCATTCAAGCACCGCTTCGAGCACTTACCAATTCAAAATTGTTCCACAGCGCTGTAAATAGAAATAGTGGCTCCCATTTTATTTTTACTGCCTTGTTCATGACTTGGAGCTAAGCAAGGAGCTATGTCTTAGTTTATACACTTGGATTTCCCTATATACGGGCGTCGTGGGTTTTCACAAAGCTTTTCACTGCGTTGATCATATACCTTACATTGTTTCTGCATTTGTTTTATTTTGTCAATTCAGTTTGAGTTAGATAAATTCTGTAAGTAATAAGCTAGCTGAACATTCTTTAAGTTTTTTGAATTGAGAACTATTTGGAATTTGAAGCTGAGTTCTCATTCATTTTTAGTAGCGATAAGGTTTACTTTTAAAGCCTTATAAAATGTAACAATTTTATGTTCCGAATTTGAAAATTGTTGTATTCAAATGTTGGCAACGGAATCAGTATTATTACAGTTTGCAGTTCCTTTTGGTAGTGACCTAGTTTTGATTTATTTTCTTGAATCGTGAGCTTGTTGCGCAATACATTTTATTTTTAGCTGTTATTAACAAGCATTCATATTTCAGTTCGCTTACAACTACTTAATGAAAAGAAAGCATAAAGTATTTTACTTCTAAAGAAAAAAACGTCCAAGTTTCACTCCTTTTAGTGGCATTTCAATTTAGGTATTTTTCAGATAAAATAAGCAAAAACTTGGTCGCCATGACCGAATTACAACTCAAATATTTTCTCATTAGAAATTACAAATTCCTCTCACTAAAAATAGTTTGAAATTCAATTCGGATGTGATAATTTAGTATCAGTAAATCCATTGCCTGAACAACATCAAACGGACTTAGATAATCAAGGGAGGAGGCATCTGCCGACTTATTTGCGAGGGTTCATCGGTTTATCTGGGCCAGTCGTCAACGGTTAACAACAATGACTTCTGCCGTGCTCCCTCGGGCAGACGCAAAGCTCTGGACCCACAGCCGCGGCAAAACGCTCGTGACCAATTATTAGCCAACACGAATTGCATCAACTCAGGGCAGCTCATTTTTCCACGAAATGATGCGAGCAAATTTTGACGCATGCTTGCGTGGCTTTTGTCATAACCATTCAATCTTCAAGTATATTGACAAAGAGTACATTTTCATTAAAATATAGGGGTCTCGCTCGCACTTGTGGGTACAGGGTGTAATGCCCGCATTCCATCATAGCGCGGATTAACCCGATTTGCGTGTTTCTGGAATTAGATTATCTCGCCGCGAACCATGTTGTTCTGGATACGTTGTAGACAATTTTAAGCGGTACGTTCTAAAGGAGTGACGGAATCGGAAACTTATTTTCCTTCAAAGATTCTATCATCATCATCATTGCTGGATAATAGGGGATTCAATGCCTTTGTCATCTTTCAGTGACACAGTTCCTATTATCATCTTTCTCCTCATATAAGATCCACTGTGTTCCTGGAGTAGAGACAATACAAAAAATTCTAATGACCCCATGAAAGGTCATTGTATCTTCAGGCTCATAGTAGACATTCCAAGATCTTCTGACAAAGTTCCAATGCACTGCTGCATCTGAAACAAAATTTTACTCCGAGCATTCAAAAGTTGTACCCAATGTGAAGTTTTTATTAAAATCTAAATTAATTTATTTAGTTTTTGATCCCATAATTCTTATCCATGGTTAATCCCTATTGGCATCTTCTGCGGATCAGTATCAAACCTCTTGGCTCCAATACTGGGAAAACAGCTGTTGTTTTTCTTTGAATAGTCTCCGGATGTGTCACAATCAATAACGCCATGGTGTCGATGCTGACCTGGCTCTCTTCCAAAAGTGTGAACAGCAATCGTGTCGAACTAAAAAAGGATTTTATACTTACACCAACAAGTTTAAAGAAATTTGAATTCTTGGTGATCAATTGGTGTTTTTCTGTTTAATACTGTAACGATACGTAATACGTCTGTTACATTCACAAATATAAAATGAGCATTTAATTATTAATATTATATATTCTATATGAAACTCTCTATAAACACAGGTTTTAGTATTCAATTACGATCTCCTTGCAAAGCAAAGGAAGAAATTATATTTTTTTTTTTTTTTTTTTTTTTTCCGGACCTCTATCGGCCCGGCCCGCGTGCTCACCTCTGATGTGGGGGTCAGAGTTCTTAAAATTAGCCTTAAGTTTAATGTGTGTAAAATAATTTCTCCAGCCTGGATTATTTTTATTGAAAATAAATGAAAAGTCAATGTCAAGTAAAAGTCAAAAAATACATGATGACAAAAAAAAAAAGCAAGTAAACCCGTCTTAAAATTAACAATATAAAAAGACAATAAAATAGCAAAAGGCTATGGACAAGGATAATAAACAGCATATAAAACATGATAAAAATAAAATAACGGAGTTTCCCTACTATCCATTGCGCGGATCCGGCAACCAGAGCCATTGATGCGCAGTGTAGTGTAGGCGGCTGTTGGTCGCTTATTGACAAATAAGTTGGCAGCTGGCCTCTTTCTGCTTAGGTTTTATTTCTATCAATGACTCTGGTCGCCACCTCCACGCAATAGCCTAGTAGGGTATCACGTCTATCCTTGTCCATGACGAGCTTACTTAGGCTGGATAAAACTAAGGCTACGCCTAAGGTCATCTCAACATCATGCCTTCGGCGCGCAAACACAGGGCAATGAAGCAAGATGTGCTCCACTGTCTCGCTGACACCCGGTTCGCAGATGCATGATGGGTCCTCCTTGCGCTTGAAACGGTTCAAGTACCCAGAGAACCCACCGTGCCCCGTCAGAACCTGTGTGAGCACGGCAGTGGGCACGATCTCTCTAATCGTCCTGTACGCTACCAGAAGGTCAGGGAAAAACATTTTGGTCGTGGATGCAGTGGTGCAAGTCTGGTACCTACGATTCCATTCGTCAAGCGATTCCGAGCGGATTTGTTGCTTGACGAATGAAACCGGACATTTGTCGTACACAGGTTTGGACCTAACGTGCAGCGCTGCTTGTTTAGCCAGCTCGTCTGCTCTCTCATTACCCGCCAGCCCCGCGTGTGCTTTTATCCAAAACAAGGAAACGTCCTTGTTTTGGAGTCTACAGCGGGCGATGTTGTCCCGCGCCTCGGCGGCTAGCGGATGATGAGAGAGTGCGTTGACCACTGTCTCGAGTGCCGAACGCGAGTCGCTGATGATAGCAAAACTGGCGCTTCCACTCTCTAACGCGAATTTCGTGGCTCTGCATATAGCCAAAAGTTCAGCCTGGTAGACCGTGCAGTAAGATGACAGCTTGAGTTTGAGCGACTTGGTCTCCATTTCACTATTCCATACGGATAGTGAGGCGCCGACCTTGCCTTCAATCTTGCTGCCATCTGTATAGATTCGTACTGCGCTGCATACGTTGATGGTCACGTCTCGCTGGTCCATCAGGCTTATGAACTTGAGGTCCATATGTTTCGCGGGATGCGGAGTACTCGTGTACGCCAGTCTGCTTTCTACCTCGACGTCTCTCAGCTCTGGTCGAGGTACTCCCCTCTTGGCCTTGTAAAGGGAGGCCGCTTCGCGTATGCGAATGTCGAGGGGTAGTAACCCGGTCAGAGCGAGTGACGCGTTCAGGGACACCGTTTTGTAGGCTTTGCACATCTTTAGCGCAAAGCCTCTCTGGACAGTGTTCAGCTGCTTCTGTATAGTGATCTTGTTTGTCGACGGCGACCAGGCACTAGCGGCATACAGGATGAGGGGCTCAACAGTGGCTGTGTAAATCACCCGGATGACTTCTGGGTGGAGGCCCCAGCTAGTTTTGGCGGCCCTTGCCAACTGTTTGTAGACATTCAACGCCTTTCTGCAGGTGTTCGCAGTGTGGCTGTTGAATGTCAACTTATGATCGATAGTGAGCCCCAAGATCTTAATCTCATTGGTCATGCCAATATCAATCCCGCCCATGGTAAGTAGGGGGGTGTCATAAATACGCTTCCTTGTCACAACCATCGCGCTTGTTTTGTGAGGTGCGAACTTCAGCTTATTTTTGACACCCCAATCCCGCACATAGGCAAGGGTGGGATTGGCTTGCCTCTGTATGTCCAGTGCCGTGTCGCCGTCGAAAACGAGCACTACGTCGTCTGCGAAAGCCTGTACGTATTGCCCTCGCGTTTCAAGTCCTTTCAGCAGTGGGTCAAGGAGAAGATTCCAGAGTACCGGTCCGCCAATAGACCCCTGCACGCACCCTTTCTGAGTGCCCTTTATGTGCTCCTCACCAGCATACCTGACACGGACCTTGCGATCCTGCAGGTAACTGTCGACGACTCGTCGGAGGTTGACCGGGCACTCCTCCTCGGCCAGTCTCACCCTTATGGCCGGCCACCATGCATTATCAAAGGCCCCCTCTATGTCCAGTGATACCACGGTCACGATCTTTCGCTGAAGTACTTTGCCGCGTATGTACTGTATCAGGTCATAGAGGGAGTCCTCGGTACTCCGCTGGGGCATAAAGCCATATTGGCGTAGACTGAGCCTAGGAATCAGGTGCCACTTGAGCCTATTGACTACCATCTTTTCAAAAATCTTCCCCATGACCGGCAGAAGGCCGATGGGCCGATAGGACTTGGGGCTCGTGTAGTCCGTTTTACCGGGCTTTCGCAGAACGACCACCACTGCTACCTTCCATTGTTCCGGGAAGAGACTCAACTCGAGGCACTTGTTCATGATTGCCAGGTAAAGGTCCGGATCCTTGTTGATGACCTGGCAACATATGTCAGCGGTGAAGCCGTCTCCTCCGGGTGCCTTCTTCGGGTTAAAACTTTCCGCCGCGGCTCTAAGCTCCTCCACTGTGAACGGCTGATCATGGACTTCGCCATCAACTCGGTCATTCACACGGTTAGCTTGGGCTCTCGTCCGCTGGTGGTCTAAGTTGTCCTCCGTCTCCAGGTCTCCCGGGAAGAATGTGTCCGCCAGTAACTTGGCAGACTCTCTCTGCCCCACCGAAATGCCGTCTCTCACCAATGGAAGGTCTTCTTTCCTTCTGGTAGTGTTTTTCATGACCCTGTAGATGCCCTCCCATACTGTTTCTCTGTCTTGTTTCTCACAGAATCCCTTCCAGCTTTGAATCTGGGCCTTCTTGGCTTCTTCCTCGTACTTTCCTTTTGCCTGCAGGTACTGCTCAACGACTCCAGGTCTTCGGGATGGCGCTGCGCATCGGACTCTACGCTTTTTTGTGTTGACATCTCGCTTCATTTTCTCAAGATCCTCAGACCACCATGGCAATTTAAATTTTTGGCCTGGTTTATGTGTTACTATTGTTTGGATGCATGCGTCTGAGATTACTTGTGTAAGGCTATTCACATGGCTGTCTAATTCTACTTTACTATTAATGTCATCTATTTCTAATCTATTTAATTTGCGTTCTAGTTTTAACTGGTCCAGTTTCTCATGAAACCGGTCCCAGTTAGCGTTTTTAGTTTTAAATTTCCGCGTGGTTCTACTGATGTTAATCCCGTTTGCCTTACACAATCGAATTTGAAAAAGTATGCCATTGTGATCTGAGCTGGTGAGATCTTCAGCCACTCTCCAGTCTTCCACCAGCGCTAAAAGGTCCTCCGTGCAGGCTGTGACATCGATGAAGCTAGTTAGCCGTCGTCCTCCCCTCACCGTATCGAACGTGGGGACGTCACCATTGTTCAGTACGTGCAGGTTCATCTCTGTTAACGCACCCAGCATTTCTTCGCCTCTGCTGTCCGTCGTGGTGCTGCCCCACCATGAGCTCTTGGCGTTTGCGTCGCCCCCAACTATGATCTTATAGTTTGCGTGAGAAAGAACTATGGTGTTAAGATGGTCCAGGTATGGCCCTATGGGTTGGTCAGGTTCGAAGTAGTACGAGACGGCGAGAATCTCCCATGCACTCGTTCGCAATTTTACTACCACGATGTTATTGGTGGTTAGGCTCGGGCACTGCAAGACGTCGATAGTTTTGTCAAAAACAATTATCGCAGCCTTGATAGTGCCCTCACCGCGATCCGCGCTTTGGTAAACTCTCGCCGCGCCGTAATTCTTCATTTCCTTTTGCCCCCCCACGTAAGGTTCCTGGACCATTGCAACCGCGATACGCCGTCTATTGGCTTCGAGCATTAGCTCGTTGGTCGCTAGCCCTTTTCTCTGGAGGTTCGCCTGGGCTATTCTGTATGCTTGGGTGCTCGTACCAAGTGGGGTCCCCGGCACCACCTTAGCAATAGGCTATGGCGGCTCTCGCCAAGGCATCCCACTTCTTCCTGATCGGGCATTCCGTGCTGAAGGCAGTATGGGCAGTGCCTGAAACTTTTGCGTTATCGCAGTTTCGGCACACTGGCGCCTCGCCTGACTCCCACTTCGGGCAGTCGGCCCTGAGGTGGCGCCCACCGCAATGCGCGCAGAGGTCAGTGGTCTCCCGACATGTTTTGCGGCCGTGTCCAAATGCTAGGCACCGCGTACACTGTACCAACGGCGTCTGGTCTTGCACTTGGACATATTGAATGTCTATAAAGACCCTTTCGGCCGTGGTCAGCCGCTTCCACATCTTAGAGGACACCTGTAGAACCACATGGTTCTGAAGGGGGTTCCGTGCCCTCTTGCGGAATTTAATGGTAACGGCTTGGTCCTCAGCCGAAAGGTCCCCTACCAGCCGCATGTTCTGGGAGACAAGTGCGGCCTTGATGTCTTCATCGGTGTTGTATTTGAAGACATCTCTAATTAGGACCAGGGGGTTCTTGTTAACCGCCTCCTGGACCTTGAGCGTCTTGTCCTTTCTGAGCTGTGTCACCGTCCGCTCTATCTCTCCCTTGGTGGCACAGCTCAGAACGACTTTTTGGTCTCGGATCTTGCGGACCCGCTCAATCTGAAGGCCGCACTTCTTGGCATCTAGTGCTTGCCGAACTTTGTCGACCACATCTGCCCCGGTATGCATGGCGTCGTCGGAGGAGACGATCACGGAGTGTTTTGGCCCACTTATTGAAGGCCGTGGCTTCGATAGCGTCTCCGCATATGAGGGAGACTTCTCGCTCATTGCGGAGAGCCTTCCACTAATCTCTTCCGCCGTCTGCTTCAGAGATTGGACCTCTGCCATGAGGTCCTTGTGATCGCATCCTACGGCGGCGCCCGCCGCCGGTGTGGTCTCGTCCATCACCTTCTGGTGATGTGTAATTGAGGCTTGGAGAGCTAGCATCCTGTCAGTATTTTCCCTCGACAGTCTGCTGTTCTCCTCTATCTTCCGGCAAAGTTCGGCCATCTGGTCCTGGCCTCCGGCGTCTTGTACGACCTTTACAGGTTGTTGTACCTCTCCTTGGTTGGAATTCCCACTCATTTCCAACTCGGACTCCTCGACGAGTTGGTACAGACGGTTTACGGCCGCCTGAACTCCCTTCTTAATCTCCGCCTTTATGTTTCTAGAACTGCTGAGGTGGACATTTGCCTTGGTTAGGCAGGCTCTTGCCTCATCAGTTCTGGACGGGTACTTGGGGTTATCGGGTGGACTGCTGACGGTGGCGGATGGTGAGTGGGCAGTGGCTATTCTGCCCTCTTGGGTAGAAGCCGCCTTCGATGGCTTCACCACCGTCTTGTTCTGGCTTGCCGTCTGGGGTGGGGTGGAGGGGTTTTGTGGCGTCCGCTTCAGCGTTCGGGTCTCCTGCTCCCCCGGACTCCGCCTTTGATCTGACTGCCCGGTCAGCTGGTCAGACCGGCTTCCGTCCGGGGGAGTTGTTACTCCCCGCTGTCGCTTTGCCGGTGTGCGGTGGGCCACGAACATCTTACAGAGGGTCCGCGGGTTGGTCGGTCCAAAAGTTTGTAGAAGTTGTAAATGTGGACCGACAGGTTAAGGACTAGCCGTGTAAAAAGCGGCTAGTTCGGTAAAAATTAAAATCAAAAATAAATAATTTTAAAATAGTCAAAAATAAAAACCTGACTAGCAGGCGGTCAATAAGAGTAAAAAACTTAAACTTAATTAAAGCTAAGTTCCTAGACAACAGTCTAGGAACTGTCTTATGTCTAAATGTCGAGCCCGAAGACGTCGCTCGACGTTCGGTTGCTCAGGTCCCGATGTGATGGTGGTAAAAAGCGGCGCCGGTTGTGTTTCCGGTCGCTTACACCCGGGCGCCCAAAAAGGCAGTCCACGGTCGGAGCAGCGGCGGCGGATACCCGGGTGGAGAGCGCACGCCCAGATGACCAGTGTGGCACTGGCACCCTGTAGGGGGAATTTTTGGATTTGGGGGGAGGGGGGGGAGTCAAAATTTGGGGGCGGGTTTTTGGGGCCAGAAGTTGCGCCCAGATGGTAGCAACCTGCCAAGACCACTCCCACTCTTCTGCGACTCTCGGGTGAAAAGTTATGGCCCGAGGGGAATTTCTTCCGAGGGGGGTCGGGGGGGGGAACCAAAAATTTGACTTTTTGAGGGGGGGTGAGGAAGGGGGAGGGGGGGGATTTGGGAGGGGGGGGGGTAAGGTGGAAGGGGAAGGTAGGTGGAAGGGGAACCTACTTATCGGGTGCGCTCACACTTCACAGGACGCGCTGGGCGGCGGTCGATCACACGCTGAACTGGCGGTGGCCTGATGCGTTACTGCCCCCCCCTCAGGTGCAGGTACCCGATGGAGCAAGTCTGGAGGCCTGTCTGACGTCACTGGCTGCTGATGACGCGGTGTTGTTGCTGGTCGGCACGGCGTGAACGTACTCGATGACGCGGTGTTTACCGATCAAGTGGACACCTGCGTACGTGACGTCACCCTGAACTACGACGCGTGTTTGCCGAGGTGGAAAAAACCCAGAACTGGATATGCTGTTCTGGGCTGAGGGTCTGTCGGATCCTCGTTTTTCCGGCGACAACTAGTAGTGGTGTGCCGGCGCTAGGTGGGTGCGCTTGCCTCGGCTCGGTTTGGTGCTCAAACGCGCGTCCTCAGGTTCCTGGGTCCTCAACTATGGAGCCACTTCGCTCACAGACTTGCCTCCATGTATCCAGGCGAGTCAACACTATAACACTGCACGATAAAACTCTGGACGCTCTGGACACTTTTTTACCCGTGGAAATAATTTTTTATGATTTATTTACGGAGTACAATAAAATAACGATGCGTTCGGGCGGAAGGCGGGGCAATTTAAGAAATTATATTTAAAATTGATGGATAAAGATTGACAGCGTGATGGAGGTAATTAGGGTCTTGACGTCTAGAAAGATAGGACGTAGGATTCCAGCTCTTCCAGGAAATAAGCACAGACATTGATAATATTACTGCCGTGAGTAAATGGGGTTATAGGAGCTTCATACGCAATTAGATGTAAATGTGAGACACCGCGTTCTCTAGCATTGATTGGGAAACACACCAAGATCATGTCTGAATCAGTATCTTGACTAAGACTAGGACTCCAGTAGAATAGATATGATTTCTGATCCAGGTTATTAGAATTATGCGTAGTTCGGTTGATAATATAAGCATTCTAAAGTTATTATAATGTTTCATTATAATATTACAGATCATTCTATTTACTATTGAAGTTTGATGGATTGATACTGGTTGAAGGGTCTTTTGGGTATAAAGAATCCCTAAGTAAGATCGGGGACACCTGGAAGTCTCGTTATACTAACTTGGGCGGCAGTTCCACAGACAAGTCGATCAATGTGACGAGTCGTATATTTAACAAGTCACTGATGAGACGACCATCCTATGTACAGGAATAATCCCTCTAGACTTGATCGCCAGCGATATCTTGATAGTTTCGGTTACGATCGAATGATTGATCTTCATTATTAACTGTAGCTGATAGCGGAGGAGGGAACAGTAGATTGGCTGCCGATTCTCACTAGTAAGGCGGGGAGGGGCCTTACTCTTGCCGCTAGTTAGGTAGGGCTAATAGGTGACATTATGTAGAGTTTCTCATAGCTGATATTAGGTAGCTTTGTTATAGGAATATACCAATCTTTCACTAAAAGGATTTAGGTTACTAACGGTCTCACAACGGTATTTACTAGACGATTACGGATCACTTGGCCATTTTTGATAGCTTTACGACCACTAGGTAGTTTTACTCGATATTAGTATAGGATAGGCAGGTGGAGCGTTACAATACTATTCTGCGATAAAGGGATGATTATTGACTTTTCATAAGTTTGGAGTATACATTTCACTATTGTAACTTGTCATCTTGCACCATTTTGACATCGTCTGGTCTGTCTTCATACGACCACATCTTTTGTAATATTGCTCTATATTTTGGTATTGTGTCATCCGAAATGGTTAAAATCCT
Organism: Ptilodon capucinus; assembly: GCA_914767695.1. Lineage (NCBI taxonomy): Eukaryota > Metazoa > Arthropoda > Insecta > Lepidoptera > Notodontidae > Ptilodon > Ptilodon capucinus. The sequence goes on from OU611831.1 coordinate 5,219,420, forward strand.
CCCTTGCTTGCCGCATCTAGCTGCCCCTATCTTCAACGATCGCCCCAGGGAAATTCTTATAGGTCAGTTAACAAAAGAACACGCGTCCATTTTGTATAGGTGTTTTGTTGGTACCCGCATCAGGGTAATAGGATTTATGGATGAACCAGGGTAACGGATTGAGGTCATAATTTGGGAAATGATTTATAGGAATGACGGGGGAAACATTAATTTAAATAATTCATCAATGTTATGGAGAAATTTCATATAATTAAGTCTTCTAATTCATCCAATACCCAAAAGATACTTGAAAGACTTGAAGACTTTAAGTAAATATTTAATTGCCGTTGATAAACTTTTTGTATTGAAAATCACTGTTGGAAGGCTTTGTAGAGAGGGATCAGAGTTTCTATAAATTTAGGATGTTTTATTCGTTTATAAATTTCAAACTTTTAAGCACTTTCCTTTTAAATGCCTAGTTATATCCATATATTGCATGTGCAGAGCAACTAAAACGCGTTTACCTAATGTTTAACATCCTCTAAGCTAGTTGGCGAGTTAAATACGTCTCCCACCGCCAGTTATTCCTACAGTGCCATAATTATAGTTTCCAAGTTAATGGCCTTAAGTATCGACGATTCCGGTTATTGGTCAGTTTTTAAGTACGATGTTACGATTTGAATGGGGAATTAAGTAAAGGAGACGGGGATCTTTGGGCCCAATTGTAATAAGTTGATATATGGTTTCAAAATATAAAAAAAACCAGCTTAATTCACCAACTGGGAGACGAAAAATCATAAAAATAAGTTTATTTCACTGAAGAAATAGAGTATCGATTACAATAATTGATTACTGTGAATGATTTAAACAATTGAACATAAAATGCCTGTTTGATTCAATCAAAACGAATAAATACATAGTAATAAAAAACAATAAAAAACTACAATTAATATAGTAAATAACTGTGTGGCGTCCGCGTTTCCGAACGCTCCACAAAATGTCGACGGACGAGTTTCCGAACGCCCGCGCGCCCCAGACAGAGTGAGCACGTTCGGTAGCTCAAAAAACAAATTGTGTTATTAATGACTAAGCACATAATTGTATTCATTTTAATATGTTAATATACACTAAAGTGGTTGAATTAACACCAAAACCGTATATTAAAACAAAATAACAATCACAGTTCAAAAGTCAGCTGTATAGTATCTAGGTTGTTGAATAACCACACTTTTACTAAATCTCTTATAATTCTGCTCTCAGACTGCCAAGATCAGCAAAATTTTCGGAGATGGTTTGTTAATATATAAGCTCTTAATTCACACCACTCTCATATTTTTACAACTGGGCCCAAGAATGTATGAAAGCGTATCCGTCTCCTTTCGGAGTAAACCTACTTTAAATGGCCCATCTCGTTTTTGAATTGCAACAGATACCTACTGCTACAAATGTAACTTACACAGCTGATTTTACCACCTTATTCCTCGGATCTCATAGCTATATCTGCCAAAGAAACTGTCCCGTAGAGGCTATAAATTAGCTACACTTAATAACTACCTACAAATGGTGGTAATCGTCGTTTTATATATCCAGAATATCGGGGAGTACCTATTAAGAATTACTATAAAATGCTCCTAAGGGATCTTGATTAAGAATTGTTCTTGCTTCAATGAATCTAGGTTTTTCTACGTGGAAATTAAAAAATACCTTACATTTATTATAGTAATTTGGCAATGTCAGGAATATTTATTTCTTGTAATAAATATCAGCCTATTCCATAAAACATTTTATACTTATTACAAATCAGACAAGTAGGTATTTCATTTCAAATGGTGGCAAATAATACAAATCTTTATCTATTAGTATATTTGATACATGAATCTAGGTAACAAGTACAGTTGCTCACCACGCAGTTTGTCTGTATATCTACATACCAAATTATCATTTTATTCGTATTGCCTTCCAAGTAATACTTCCACCAATATATAACTTACAAGATCCTCCATAAACTTATAAGCGTTTATCAGAATTTACCGTTTTCCGATACAGATAGATTTCCCCCAACTAAATGTTTGGTTATACCAAATCAGATATAACCAGCTGAAACTGGATCGAGCCGGTTGGAAACTGGATTAGTCCGGCAAACTTGCTCGCATGGTTACGCTGATTTAGAAACTTTGTTTGTTCCACGAGACGGCCGTCGAGGTCCTCTATTTAGTATGGTAAAGTAAAGTTGAATGCGATCGAAATGGATGGCTTTTCTAAATAATAACTATGAGTCATATCTGCATATAAATATGTCTTTATGGACTCTCGTAAGACTGCTTGGTCTAGTAGTAATTGACTTTGACTTTGACTCCGCCGTGTGGTTGCAAGTTTGATTCCCGGCAGCGGCAAAATTCGGAAATTACCTTTTCGGACTTTCCTCTGCTATAGGTGTATGTTCCCTACGATGAGTATGTGTTGTCGATATTTTTATGTATCTGAAGTTACACAAGGTACAAACTCTAAAGCTGACTAAGGCACATAAATAAGCTAGTGATGTAGTTCTAGTACATTATTTCAGTTATTTATTGTTGAATTGTAGAAGACTTTTGAACTGTTCAGCGGATGTTTACTGTCCGTTCGCCGGGAAACCCGGTTTTCATACCGCAACTTTGTGCAACTATTTCAGTTTCGAAATTCAACGGTTTCGTGTTTGCGAAAATAAAATCTTTCATATTTTGATGTGACGAATTCTTTATTAGCTACACCTTGTAGATTATATAGTGAAATTAGTCTGAAAATATATCTCCTTAGTTTAAATTGGTTGCAACACAAATAAATGAAGGTATCTTCAAGAAACGAGCATACTCATTCCTTAAAGGCCGGCAACGCACTTGCGATGCCCCTGGTGTGGGAGGTGTCCATGGGCGGCGTTGATCACTTACCATCAGGTGAAAAGTATGCTCGTTTGCCTGCCTATCTCATAAAAAATATATATATATCGCCGGAAAAAACATACTAGTAGTATGATCCCAAACTAAGGAAAGCATTTACTATGGGCTCCATACAATGGGCTGGGGGCGATCCTAGTCATACCCAGACCCGGGCAAATTCCAATATTTGCCTCGGGAATCGAACCCGCAGTGAGCTTAGCAGACTACGCTCAAACGGCAAACCACTAGAGCAAGCCGTTATAGTTAACTTTTATTTTATTAAATTAACAGTGAAAACTTTAAAATCACATAACTATATAAGAGTTGAGATGGTAAGGGGGCTGTAGACGATTCCGCAACCGAAAATGGAGAAAAAAAAATGTTTGCTCTCATAATTCCCATGTTATCGAACAGAACGTACTCCATACATTGAAACACTCCATCATCCTCAACGATATGCCCAAAAATAATCACGAGAAAGCAAACACAACATGTTATTCACACGAATTCACCCGCAGTAGCTACAGTAACCAGCCAACCGTGAATTAATACATCACTGTGTACTAATTAGGTGTATAATCTTCAAAGGGCCGTTTATGTAAGTATCAGGGATGTTATGGAGCTCCGTAGGCGTAACCGAAACTTTCGGATATCCGAAAAAAGAATCCGTAACCGAAACAAAAGCTTCGAATATTTTCGGATTGGGATGGAGTCTAAATGGTAGATGTCGTGAGATCTAGGTATATATTGTTTATAAGAACCCTAGATAACAATTAAAATTATTACTTAAATGACTGATTGTAAAACCGAATGACAGTCTAGAAATAATTTCATATCATTTATATTGATATTTTTATTTTACTTTCATAATTCTTTAAAAATCTAATGTCGGTAACCGAAATTATCCAAATCTAGCGGATAATCTGAAATAATTTAATATCCGAAACCGGTATAATATTATTCCAATATCCGAATCTGTATTCAGATCCGATATTTCATATCCATAACATCCCTAGTAAGTATTCGTAGTGTGTACATATATTTGTGTAACCATAGAATTAGTTATGTGGCGCTCAGGAATGGGTGTTTGCAAATGTTTGGTGTTACGTATTAGATATTTGATTTGTTGTTTTGATTGCTTAGTGCCTCCAAGTCTACTGGCACCTTGTAACCATCCCGTTAGCATTCTTTTTTATTTTATTATTACAAGCTTTATATTAACTTGCAATTTATGTCCGGGTGGAATCTGGCAACTTAATTTTAAATCAGTTATCTTTAACCGATTGAGCTGAAATTTGGTTTACACGTTTATTTTGAATGACAATGCATGCTTAGCTATGTGACGTCATTCTAATTCCAATATGGTGGATCATCCAAGATGGCGAAATAGTTATTTTTACTGCACTACCAAAGTATGGATATCAAATGAAAGGGCTTGCTGAGGAGAACACGAAAACTAAGGGCAATTAAATAAAAGCTTGTTTTCAAAAAGTTTTTTTTAACCATTAATTTTACTAGTTATTTTGTTTAATCGAAGCACTACTACTTGATTTAAATTTTTGACAGATTTTGTAATGAAAAAGTCGATCACATAATGAAATTGTGTATCATTTAAAAAATACTACTTAAGAGGTTATAAGGTACCTGATTTAGATGATCTTGTGGCAATCGTTTTAGGGATTACAACACATATATACATCATCACGCCTGTATTCCCCGAAGGGATAGGCAGCTGTGCACTGTTGTGCACCCACACTTGTTATCTTATATATATTATTAAATATTCGTTCATTTTTGGTTATGTTTTCTTAAAGTGTTTTCTACTCGAAAGGTTTCAAAAAGACGTTTAGACTTAAAATTTTGATCTTGAAGTTATAATGGTGTTTTCTTAACTATTACAAGTTAATTCAAGTCGTTAAAATAACAAAAATATAGTCTATACCTACTTAAATCTTCGCACAATAATAATAAAAAATCTATCAGTATACGTCAACTTAATTTTCATACCATTGACTACAAAAACGTTTACGTTCAATTATATATTCTTAACTGCAATATTAATAAAAGCAAATTGAAAATTAAATTACTTTTGACTCACTCACGCACTCAGAATTGACTCCGCTATTAATGACATCAATCTAACGAAATTGAAGCCAAATATTTCTCTTACAGTGACTTGGTATGAATAACCCAATAGTTGATTTTTAGGGTTCCGTACCCAAAGGGTAAAACGGGAACCCTATTATTAAGACTTCGCTGTCAGTCCGTCCGTCCGTCTGTCACCAGGCTGTATCTCATGAACCGTGATAGTTAGAGAGTTGAAATTTTTACAGATGATGTATTTCTGTTGCCGCTATAACAACAAATACTAAAACACAGAATAAAATAAATATTTAATGGGGCTCCCATACAACAAACGTGATTTTTTGCCGTTTTTATAGATAATGGTACGGAACTCTTCGTGCGCGTGTCCGACTCGCACTTGTATTTATAAAGGCACACTGGGTTGTCAACGCTTGCGCACAATTTTTTTGCCACACCAAAATGTACTGAATCTTAGAATAGTTCACTTCACTCTTTAAAAAGATATGGCCTCCATCGTAAGAAGTCGACGATTTTGCCGACAACAGAGTATGTAAAAACATTTGGTCGGTAGACGTGTGTCGTTACGTCTTTTTCAAGAAAATAACGATACCAGTTACTTGGTCGGCGTCACCTGTTTCAAAACTAGTGATTTTTGTAAATAGTTATTTTTATTTAGCTACTGTGATTGTTGGTATAAATAACTCCACCAACTATACAGTTAAACACGCCCACGTCCATTGGTCGGTGGATGGGTAAGACTTAATAAAACAATAATGTATTAAATTTTGAGGTGACTATTTACAGTTGAGTAAACATATTGTAAAACGTACTTAAAATAGTTAATTCTTCAAGTAAATGACTCTGACAGCACGAGCTACTCACGCGTGGGGGTGTGACTTGTTCGTAAAATTCATGTTTTATGCATATTGGCAGAGAGTTCGTTTTAGTATTGGCATTTTTTTAGTACGGGAGTGTTAAGTTTATATTAGAAGCAACATTTTTAATTTCTTTCTTTTTTATATCGTCTAAAATTTCTTTAAATATATATTTCTATTCTATTATTCTCCTAACTTTGTAATGAGAATGTTAAACTTTAAATGAAACCGAATTATGTGATACGTGATCCAGCTCGCCTTCCTGTGGCACTCCCTAAACCCCCCCTTGCTTCCGTTTCGACTGCGGTTGTAAGAAACATTCCCGGGAATTGGATTACACTAGCCAGAACCATGAGATGGTGTGTGCATATGGTTCCGTGGTGAGACAACGACGTCAAGCCCCTCGCATACTGGAGCGACAAAATTTTGTCCAAAATTAACTCTATGTTAATACACATAAAGATTGATTTTCTGTGGTAAAAGTCACGCTTCGGCGTCGAAAGTTACTCGCGCTGTGAATGTAATTTCGTTGAAGAATACACCTTTTCGACGAGTTAATACAGTTTATTTTAGTATTGGCAAATTGAGGGGAGAAGGGGTGATTTCATTTGCATGCGCTGGGACTGCATAACTGGATTAGTAGACGCGTCGCATTTAAACGATATTCATTATAATTTCTTCGAGATGAATGCATTAAATTGTATCCATTTATGTGGTGCGTCTTATTTTCGCTTGATCTAGATAATAACTATATATAGATAGATAGAAAACACTTTAGTGTACACCAATAGACAAAAAAAAGGACAAATAGTAGTGGTCTAACGACTTATCGCAAGCTGCGATCTCTTCCAGACAACCTTTGGATGGAGAGGATTTTGCCATAATGACATGGTGGCAGACAGTTGATGATAGATTGATAACTCTTCATTGTTCCAAATTTAAAGTGATACAAAATACGTTTATGATTGAAATTGTTACAATGGGCGACCTTATCACTAAAAGGGATCTCTACCAGGCAACCTTAATAGTAATGCATTATGACGTGATACTATAATTTTACCAACATGTCTCAATCTATCACGTTTTTTAAGACATTCCTTACTATTTACCACCTATCAGGCGTACTACCCAAAATGCCATTGCAAACAAATATAGTAGGTGTAGCATGAAGGTAGAGATGTGTGGAGGAAAATGGGGGAGACCTTTGCCCAGCAGTGGGACAATACAGGTTAAAAGAAAAAAAAGCATGAAGGCCAAGACTCGCCTTAGGTCACAGTATATCTTGATTTTGTTTCTTTCACTCGTATCAAATTAGACAGAGGGCGAGCGACTTCGTGACAAAGGTCTAGTCTTGAAATGCGTGCTCATCCCACTGATTTTATTCAGATAAAGTTTGTGTTTCTGCGTGAAGTGTTTTCAACTAACAAGTGTTTTAACTTAGTGCACCATCGTTTGTGAGGTCAATATCACAGTTTAACCTTTGAAATTAACCATTTGCATAAACAAGATTCACTTCGTGGGCTTACGCGGTCGGTTTGTGAAATAACTACGAATCTGAATATCAAGAGTTTATGAACAACTTTCTTGGAAGTTGTAGAGTTTGAAAATTTACCGACCGCGGCCCGCTAGGTGAAAAATGAATTGTCTGCACTCGAAATATATGGTCTTAGTTGTGAAACTTAGAGTAGATTCTATGGTTTTTTTCCTGGTTACAAGAATTTTGCCATGGATGTCTTTTTTGAAGCGATACAATAACTTAACCAAAAATAATGACACAAGTTTTGAGACATTAAGAATAGCTTTCTTTCAGGCTAGCTCTCCCCATCTCCCTCATCTCATCACGCTCATCGTATGATACCGGGTATATAACAAGTTGCAAAATAATATAGGCGCAGCTCAACATTTATCCCGTTTTACGGGCCTACGCAGAAATCGCTTGACTAAGCCGTCTTAAAAAAAATACTTAACCGAGGTTACGTGTTTTAGGACGAGAGAGAAAATTTACAAATAATGATTTATTTCTTCTGTATACAAGGACCTGTTAATAACACTCTATAAAGCTCTAAAATGAAGCCCTCAAAAATATTTTAACAATATATACACTGGGAACAATTAAAATGGCAATTAAAACTAAACTAGTAGAAGCCTCTACAGTTAAATCGTCTCTGAACTAAGTTAGCTTAACCCTTTGACCGTAGAGGTTAAGTAGTCCATAGAAGTTCAATTTCATCAAGGTCATGATGGTAAAATCAAGTTGCTACAAATATGTTCGTTGTTTGAAAACAAATATTTTCAAGCGGATAGTATAACTACTGTCAAATAAATGAATATCGCCAGACAACCCATTACGTACACATCCTATGATCCCAAACTAAGCAACGCTTTTACTATGGGGACTATACAATGATCTGGGGGCAATCCGAGTTACATCCAGACCAGGGAAAATTCCGAAAAGGCCATTGCTAATTTATTTTGTTTTTTTTTTCAATACAAAAAATATTTTGTTAAATATTATGTTCGTTCATCGTTTGACTTGTCATCAATCTGTTCTATGTTTTGAAGAGGTTTCAAAACACGATTCATCTAATTAAATTTATATAAAGTTCAAAGTGATAGTTATAAAAACATACGGGTCGAATTGAGAACCTCCTCCTTTTTGAAGTCGGTTAATAATACTGCTATAAAAGGTAAATAGTATAGCTCTGTTGAAACAGCAATACCTAGAAAGTATTCAAGTGATATTACGTACCCAGTGCATGCATATCTACCCAGACGTTAGGAGCAAGCTGCATACTTAATGTGCACTTTGCATGCGATTAGGCTGGTATTACGCCCTGGACACACTGGGACGAGCGAAGTCATATGCCTATCCTTGAATATATACTCAGTATGTCTAAGGCAATAGCCAAAGCCCTGGCGCCCATAGACCATTTTGTCGCCAATACAAAAACTAATTGTATTAACAGACCGATTAGGCGCAAATTCGCTCGCAGCATGACCACGTTTTGTTGAAACGTGTTTATTTTATGAGATCGTTTTTTTTTTTTCTAACCGTTTGTGTCCCACTGTTGGGCAAAGGTCTCCGCCACCTACTTCCATTCATCCCGGTCTTTCGTTGTATCCATATCGAGGTGTGAAAGGCTATTTTTGACTTAACCGACACTTTTGTACGATATTGACTTATATATATTTGATATCAGCTATTTTTTCTGCGCCGTATGAGCATGCTCCCCTGTTAAGTTAAAAAAATGTCGCTTATGACAAATAGCCTTTCAGCTCTCGATATAATGATTGAATTTCGTCGAAATAGCTTGCGTCATCAATGACGTTTCTTTGAAAAGTGTGCTTCTTTTTCGTTTTATTTATTTATTTGCATAATTCTACATGAGAAAAAAACGTACAAAGGTAAGCTTAATGCCTTAGGCATTTTCTACCAGCCAACCTTAGAGCATTTTCGTTTTGGTAAAAAAACGGTCGCGCGATTCGACGCGTCTGTAAGCGCAGGTCTGCACCCGGTCAATAATACGCCGTGACATGCGAACCGAGTGTGACTTACACGCTTTATGTGGCACATCATACTGTATATTTACGTAATGGCCTCATATCCCTTACCACCGCCTTTTAATCAGTATTGAAAAAAATACATACGGGTCGAATTGAGAACCTCCTCTTTTTTGAAATCGTTTAAAATATAATAAAACAAAACTTATTGTGTAAATGTTCTTTTATTTTTTCCTGTACTACATTCTACTAATATTATAAATGTGAAAGTTTGTCAGGATGGATGAGTGGATGGATGTATGTATGTTTTAACAATCCATTAATAAGTTGTTACAAATAAAATAACAGTTATCGGCAACCGTTACTGAAACGTTTCGTTATTAAATAGAAATATTCGTTAAACAAATTGATTTCATTTACGTGAAGATATAAATTCATGGAATAATTAAGTCATATTTTATGATCTAGTGAGAAGGGCTGCTGTTTGTGTGAATTTATGCTTGAAGATTATTAGAATTCTAATTGGATGTTGCTACACTCGGCTACAAAAGTTTCAACCTATACTAAATTATTTCTATTGCATTGCGACCCGGTGATACCTACTTTAAAACTCAGAAAGTCGGAGTTATTAACATTTAAAATTTTAATACCTAACCAAAGTATATGTATACGTATCCATTTTTAGGGTTCCGTACCCAAAAGATAAAACGGGAACCCTATTACTGAGACTTCGCTGTCCGTCCGTCCGTCTGTCACCAGGCTGTATCTAATGAACCGTGATAGCTAGAGAGTCGAAATTTTCACAGATGATGTATTTCTGTTGCCGCTATAACAACAAATACTAAAATACAGAATAAAATAAATATTTAAGGGGGCTCCCATACAACAAACGTGATTTTTTTGCCGTTTTTATATATAATGGTACGGATTGCATTGCGCGCGAGTCCGACTCGCACTTGGCCGGTTTTTTTTAAATATTACGGAACCCAAACGATTTCAGTCAAAATAAGAAACCTAATTGTAGAATCCTTACACGTTTAAGGGAAAGAATAAAAATGTAAATGGCATCAGATGTTGATTGATAGCCGTGTAAAGGCATTTAAATCCGCGCAGCTCTGTCACAAACCAAAGTTCAATTTGGAAATCCGTTGTTTCGTTTTTGTGTCCGCCCCCTTAACGGGTATGGTGAGCACGGGAGACGCATAAATGAATCCAATTTATTTTTCTCTTTTCCATGTTTTTCATTGCGCTAAATAAATCGAGAGGGATTGGGGAAATATTTTGCGATATTGCATGTGTTACGTTGTTTATGTGGTTGACTGTACTTTACGACTCTACCGTAATAATAGTAGATGTTTTTTTTTAAACGAAAAAGACAAATATTTCGAGGGGTGAAAGGCTTTTTGACTTAAGCGACACTTTTGGGCCATATTGACTTACACACATATTTGGAATTGTTCTGCGTCGAATTACATTCACTCCTGTATATTTAAAAATAAAAAAATATGTATATAAAAATGTCGTTTAAGTCGAATAGCTTTCCTTCACCCCTCGATACTACGTGAGCCCGCGGTTTGTACACGCCGAATTTAAGAACCCTATTTATTTAACTAAAAATTAAAGTAGTCTCATTTACTCATTGTAGCATCAGCTATCTGTCAGTAAAATTCTTATTAGAATCGAAAGTTACCCAAAACAGATAGACAGACAACAAATTTTTAGGTTGTGTTTTGGTTATTCCCCCAGTCCACTGTATGGGTACTAATAGTGCAATTGCGTAAGATATAATTACCTAGACTACATAGCAATAATAGATGTTTTAGTAAACATATTTGTTTATTTTTTCTGTATATTTCTATTTGGTGTGCAATAATGCGTACTTGATCTACCTATCTATCTAAACACATAAATCAAGATTTTTTTTCTCGAACAGTAAAAACACAAACAAAATGCAATATTTTCGGGTACCTACCGCACATCGCAACATGAATAATTCCACGGATTCTCGTTTCCCCATGCATCTCGCTGTTCTTTTTAACATTCGGAAGATAGATGTTGGGAGACACCATAGCCCTTACTTTTGTAAACTCACGGTTAAAATCATGTTGCTGTTGAAAAAAAACATACAGGTCGAATTGAGAACTTCTTAATTGAGAACTCCTTTTTTGAAGTCTATTAAAATACTGGCTAGTTATAGTCTTCGCATAAAATACTTATTTTCTATGATTACGGTTTAAAGATAGAACGCCTGGACTCATTTTTTACAAGCTTTATATTAACTGCAATGTATGTCCGGGTGGAATCTTGCAACTGAGTTTTGAATCAGTTATCTTTAACCGATTGAGCTGAAATTTGGTATACACACTTATTTTGGATGACAATGCATGCTTAGCTATGTGACGTCATTCTAATTCCAACATGGCGGATCATCCAAGATGGCGGAATAGTTATTTTTTCTGCACTACCACAGTATGGGTATCAAATGAAAGGGCTTGCTGAGGAGAACACGAAAACTAAGGGCAATTATATAAAAACTTGTTTTTAAAAAGTTTTTTTTAATTATTTTTTAAATTCATAACATTTTTTTATTCCTTGCATAGGCAAAGCGTGGTCCTAGGTCTGTTATACATATTAATTAACAAACTCACCAAAAGGCCATCGTATTTTGATTTCTGGCATGAAAATGATTTAAGAACAATCTAGACAAGTAACTCTTGCAACAATGAACTTAACACTTCAACACGACAAGACTTTCTCATAACATTGGGTCATATTTGAGTCGTTTTCTCTTTTTCTAAATTCATAGGATAGAATGAGACAGCGACACATCTCACTTTGGTTCTAAGTCTTTTTTTTTGTCTCTAGCTGTTATCGAGTTTCGATTGCTGGTACTTCTAGTAGGGGAACTCGTTTTGATTGATAGCTACCATGTCGTTTTTAATTCTGGGCAGAGGTCGATCGGAAACGTTATGTTTTGTGTTCCCTCTGTTAGGGGTTGGATATTTGTCTGTCAGAAGTGATTAGGAACATACGTACTTACCGACATTTTTATGTATTACTCCGCTCGCATACCGTTTTTGTCATCGCAAAACGAACTGTATTGACACATGGAAAAAGTTTTATTTTATATACAACGAAATGACACTGACAGCTCGAGCGAATTTTGACGCGTGAGGGCGTGGCTTTTACGAAATAAATGTAATCTTTATGCGTATTGACACAGGGTTCGTTTTGGTACTGCATTGACGCCCCAGTGTGACATTACCAAAACGAACTTTATGTAAATATTCATAAAGATCTAATTTATCTATTTGATAAATAGCTTTTAGTATCAATTTAGCGTGTCAACATATCTTCTTCTGGTGAATGTTAATGAAAGTATGTAATTATTAAAATGAAATAAAATATTCGTCCTAATTCGTAGCATTGGTAGAGTGGTCGAACGCACGCCTTGCAATCGAAGTGTGCAGGTTCAAACCCCGGCTCGCACCTCTGTGGTTTATGTGCGAATCTCATTTTCATCCGAGATTATCACTTGCTATGAAACGGTGAAGGAGAACATCGTGAGAAAACCCTCCCTCAGACGTGCAACTTGAATAGTTTTCGATAGATGTGTGGAGTCTGCCAACCTGCACTGGGCCAGCGTGGTGGACTATGGCCCGAATCCCCCTCGCATTGAGGGGAGGCCCGTGCCCAGCAGTGAGACGTTAAAAGGGCTGTAGTAGTAGTCCTAATTATATTTATGAAATACTTTTTAAGGTCTTTTCAAATTTCGCCCTCTGCATATTTAGTTCATGATTTGCATTACAAATTATAGTTCATCTCAGCTAATATAATCGCGCCGACGACGCCCTTGTCGTGAAGATATGAATAATGAATCATAGGGTTCTTTAAAGTAATTTAATTATCCATTTTTAGGTTCAGGCTTATAATTATCTTGGAATTCTATAGACGTGCAGGTTTCTTCACGATGTTTACCTGCACCGTTCAGCTAGTGGTAATCATTATTGAAACTGACATTCGCACATGAAAATCTCAGAGGTGCGGGCTCGGGATTTGAACTTGCACTCCTGACGTTCAAGGCGGGCGTTCTACCAGCGAAGTTTTTTTTTTTTACGAGATAGGGAGGCAAACGAGCAGACGTTTCACCTGATGGTAAGTGATCAACGCCGCCCATGGACACCTGCAACACCAGGGGCATCGCAAGTGCGTGAAGTGGACTATGTCCCAAATATCCTTCGAATTGAGGAGTAATGTGCCCGGTATAATGGCAATAGGCTCGCCCCCTATTACACTGGGACCTAAATACATCAGCGAAGTGTGAGTGCACTGAAGTGGACCTCTGCACCTCTTCGGTTCCTTCTTCTACTCTCACCCCTTCGGGTAGGTATACTAAGTACTGATGCTTATTTATTAATTTAATAAAGACACAATATAAGGCTGATAAAGATGGTGGTTGAACATATCACAGTTTATTGAGTTAAATCTCGCTTCTTTTTATAACATCAATCCCCGATAGGAGACAGTCCTACAATAGATTTTTCTATAACATATCTTTTTGCGATTCAAAAATAAAGTATCCTACGTCCAATTACTAATGATACCGGTCCAATGTGGGTACCGTTCACATTTCTAAAATAGTTCCTCAAAAATAAAAATGTACTTTTGCAAAATATTTACACGTCGCGTCGGCGCTCTGGAATATTTCCGACAATATCCTGAGAGCTTCGTAATTTTGATTGATAAATTAACGCTCGCCATTTTGCATGCATATTTTAGGATGGCCGCCCCCGTCACAACAGGACATTTTTGACGTTCAAAACAAGTTTATAAATACATTCTAAGTATTTATAAAGAAGTAGCAGTGGTAGCCGAGTGGTCGATCGCACGTCTTGCAATCGAAGTGTACAGGTTCAAACCCCGGCTCGCAACTCTGGAATTTATCTGCGAATCTCATTTTTATCCGAGATTATCACTTGCTATGAAACGGTGAAGGAAAACATCGTGAGGAAACTTGCACGTCTGAGGGAACTTGACTAGTTCTCGATAGGTGTGTGAAGTCTGCCAACCCGCACCGGGCCAGCGTGGTGGATTATGGCCCGAATCCCCCTCACATTGAGGGGAGGCCCGTGCTCAGCAGTGGGACGTTAAACAGGGCTGTAATAGTTATACGATTGACGACAATTATAAAGGTTGCGGGTTCGACTCCCGATAGCGGCAAGTTTCGAAAATGGATTTTTCGGAATTTGCTCTAATCTGGGTGTAACAAGGTTCACCCCCAGTTCATTGTATGGTACCCATAGCACAAGCTTTGCTTAGTTTGGGGTCATACGATGAGTATGTGTTGTCTGACGATACTTAATAAGGGTTCCGTACCCAAAGGGTAAAACGGGAACCCTATTACTGAGACTTCGCTGTCCGTCCGTCCGTCAGTCCGTCCATCTGTCACTAGAACAAGTGAAATTTTCACAGATGCTGTATTTCTATTGCCGCTATAACAACAAATACTAAAAGACAGAATAAAATAAATATTTAAGGGAGCTCCCATACAACAAATTGATTTTTTTGCCGTTTTTATAGTAAATGGTACGGAAATCTTCGTGCGCGATTCCGACTCGCACTTGGCCGGTTTTTTTTATCAGACCATGTCCAGTATAAGTGAGTGTTCTGTATTCAAATAACTATATAGTCCATCGTACACTGGGGCATCAATACTCGCCCGTCTAAATGTTTGCCAATACCAAAAGGAACTCTGTTTCAATATGCACAAAGATTGAATTTCTGTTGTATAAGCGACGGCTGTTCACGTCGAGATTCGCTCGCACTGTCAGATGTCATTTCGTTGTACAATGAACTTTTTCGATGCGGCAATACAGTTCGTTTTGCTATGGCAAAAAATAGAGGCTTAAGCGTTGATGCCTGTGTGCTTAAAGGGTTGCTTGCTCAACTTAAAAAAAAACAGTTTAAGAGAGTTACAAATACGAGGTTATAACCTCCGAGTGTGACCAGGAAAACATTAAATATGTGGAATTGTACGTGCTGTCATAAACGTCGGGGTTGCCGTTAAAAATGATTTTTAACAAAAAACTAAAACCGACTACAAAAACCTAGGTGCACTTTCAAAATAATTTTTTTTCACGATTTTTAGTGTCAATAATCGTTGAAAATTTGCAAATATTATCACCTTATAACAGCCCTAAAAAAGTAAAAATTTACAGCCAAAAAAACAATCACCCCCCCTCACCCCCCCTTTCCACCCCTTTGGGGGTGGGTTTCGATCTTTGTTAACAATCCGTATTAAACAAAAAAAGATTTTTCGAAATCGGTTCACTAACGCCGGAGATATGCTGTATTCCGGATTGGACCCCCATTTCATCCCCTACATATTTTTTCTTTCAAAATTCCTAAAAGACGTGTCTTTTTATTTTGTATGTTAAATATATATACAAAGTTTCAAGTCGTTCAAAAAATATTTTTGAAATTATGTGACCTTGGTAAATGGGGGGTTCATTTCACCCCCAAGGGGTTAGATTTCTGATAATATTTTGGAAATGGGACCAACCTTGAAGAATTCCCTAGCAAACCTAAAAAAAAAATTCGAAATCGGTCGACAGACGCCGGAGATATGCGGTAACATACATAAAAAAAAAAAAAAAAAAAAAACATACGGGTCGAATTGAGAACCTCCTCCTTTTTGAAGTCGGTTAAAAATTCAGAGCCAATGCAGCCGAGACAGCTAATGTGGGACATCACTCGGTTAGCCAGGGTTGCCGCATCGAAATATATTTGTAGTTCTAAATTTAAAAAGAAAGAAATATTTTTAAATTGTATGTTTTCTTGTAATTTGATATATATACACTTACGTATTTAATGGGTGTAGCGACACATAAACTAGGTATAAATTAACCTACGCCAGCGAAATAATGTAAGCGCCCGACTGGCCAGTATGTTACGCCAGTCGTCGCCCACCATCTGCGTTGTTCAGTCGCATTACAATGGTAGCTACCAGTAACACATTGAAATTGAAGTATTATTTATACTACCAACAATAATAATAATTTATACCCCCTAAATGGGCTTTGTTAATTTGTGACCATATAGACAGTTTAAAGGCGAATTGACTCAAGCGCCATGTTGGGCTAAATTGAGTTATTTAATTGGGCTAATTTTCCTCCGTCTTATGAGCTGGGTTTTAGTGCAAATTTACCGATATGGCACTTAAATCAATTCGCCTTTTAACCTTTGATATAAACATAAAAAATATGCCTACATATGTGTAGCTACTTTTTTTTTTTTACTTTTCTTGTCATTCAATTACAAAACTTGTCCTTTATCTTTATCCGACTTCAAAAAGGAGAAGGTTCTCAATTCGAACCGTATGTTTTTTTTATGACATTAAATTTCTAGTATTATATCATGAACAGTTTATTAAATATTAAGCGGCCCTTTAAGTGGCGGCTATAACTGGTTCACTAGCGTCTGTGAAGTGTCGGTTAAAATGTTCTATCAAGACACTACATTTTGGAGCGACAGTGGCGTGTTATTATCGAATGAATTTTGTATGAGACAGTACTTGAAGACACAAATTGTTTCTCTTTGATACCATAAAATAGACTACGGTGTCGATTAGGTTGGTACTAAACCGGACTTAACTAAGCGTATTGTTTAATAAGAACACTAAGCCTGGAATGTTATGAGCGAAAGAAAATTTTAAATTCTGTCAAGTACAGTCAAGTCAAAAAGTCAAAAGTATTTTGGGTTTCAAACGGATCGACCGTGTGAGAAACACTTTACTGCGCTCCATGACTCGCATTACAGACGTGGGTGAAAAGTCCGCTCTGCTGAAGTGGGCATGGGCGGGTCATCTAAAAAGAATGGATGACACCCGGTGGGCCAAAATTTGTACCGAATTGATCCCAGATAACGGACACCGCCGCCATGGTCGACCCAGAAAAGGTGGTGCGATGACCTAGACCGTTATCTGGAGGGTTGGAGTAATATGACAGGAGATAGAGATGTGTGGAGGAGAATGGGGGAGACCTTTGCCCAGCAGTGGGACAATATCGGTTAAAAAAAAAAACAGTCAAGTAGTAGTTTTTTGTACAACAGAATTGATCGATTACAGAATTACGTGTAAAATGTATTCTTATTCTATTTTAAGAGTTCATTAAATTATGAAATTTAATGGAATAAGATGATTAATGGCTGTACTTGCCAATAGCGGGTATTTCAGCCAGTGTCACGTTATTAATAGCAAGAGCAAGTTCAATAAATACACATTATAAATAAAAATGGGTGATGAATGTGATAAAGATGGCGGATGAATCCCAAGTGTGCAATTTGATTCCAATTCCAATTGAGTTTATGGCTCCATCGTTTTCGATTTTGCCAAAGACAAGTTACAATATGATTCGTTCCTAAAAAGTTAAAAATTCAAATTTTGACAAGCAAACTGTTTTAAAAAAGGAACATGTGTCAACAACGCCCAAAGACAACGATCCCTAAACGTCTACATTATATTTAGCTCGACACAATCGGCTAACGCTTATCGCTACACCAATCGACTTCGTGATAAAATGCGTAATTCGGGGATCAAAACCCCGGCTCTTTTGAAATATGTAATTTCGGGCGGCCGACGAGCGGCAATTAACTCGGCTTACTGTACCGCCCGGTTTATTATCGACACTTATAACATGATCGTTTATATTTTTAGCTTCTTGTTTAATGTAAAATTAAATTTGAGGACATGTTCTTTATTCAAAGTTATAATTTTAGAATAGTATTTAAAAATAAAACTAAACGATTCGTAATTAATTTTAATGTTTGTATTTGGAATATCATTTTTACTTTTTTATTGTCTTGCCATGAATTCTAAATTTGAATTCAAATATTTAACAATAACACCAGCGGGCCGATTTTCGTGAAGTCGACATCCATCTCAAAACAAAACGTCAAATTGGTCGTATTTTGTCGTTTTTTTCGACATATCTCGAATAGATGATGTCTATTAAATGAAAATCGTGCTCTATTTTTTTTTTCACATGTCTATAAATTTTATTTTGGTACAGTTGTGTTTGGTAAATATTTTAAATCGATGAGCAAAACAAAAAACAGAAATCTTGAAGTGGTGGGATTTTTGGTCACATTGTTTGCCCAGCGCGAGATCCTATTTGAACAGGCATAGATATGATAAGGCATAGATATAATAAAAGGTGAA
Source organism: Ptilodon capucinus (assembly GCA_914767695.1). NCBI lineage: Eukaryota > Metazoa > Arthropoda > Insecta > Lepidoptera > Notodontidae > Ptilodon > Ptilodon capucinus. Next base: position 5,237,992 of record OU611831.1, read on the forward strand.
AGTAATTATTCGTTTATCTCAAATTTTAATTACAGAATTTCTAATCTTCAGAAAATTGAATTAGAAAACATTTTTGCTTAACAAAAAGTAGCACAAATATTCATAAAAAAATTAACACTCTTCTAGGGAAAACTAAATTGTAATGCCGCTATAATGTTGAATAAATATAAATTTATAAGATAGATTATAGATGTCTTTGTAAACGTTTTATTTATGAGTGTCTTCGTAAATGTATGCTTTTAGTTTCCGTTCTCTGACACTGGCGGCGCTGTTGTTCTCTTAGAATTCAAAATGTTTTCCGTTTGTCATCTATAATAAAATATCGTGTTAATAGAATTCTAACGTGAGTTTTATTGAAATATTGCCGATCCTCAATATATAAATGTAACAACTTGTATGCATGGAGCCTAAAGTAATGGGAAAAGGTCTCCATTAACCATGAATCATCAAACCACAGATGTGAGTAAAATCCACGAAATCAGCGAAACATGTGATATTAATCCCGACTTGTTATATCCGAATCTAATCGCTGACATTCGTATTCGAAACCAAACGAAAATGAACCGTATTACAATATATAAAAGTGTTCAAATTGAAAGCAATGTTTACGTAATTAGATGCAGTATAATATAGTTAATGAAGTACAACAGCTGACACGATAATGGGAAAGGAGCTGCCATTAAAATAATAATCATACATGTATACATCATCTCGCCTGTATTCTCCGAAGGGGTAGGCAGAGTTGCACTGCAGTGCGCCCACACTTCGCCGATATATTTTGGTCCCAATGTAATAGGAGGCGAGCCTATTGCCATTATACCGGGCACATTCCCCCTAAATACGAGGGAACTTTGGGCCAGAGTTCACCACGCTGGCCCAGTACAGGTTTCCTCACGATGGTTTCATTAACCGTTTCATAGCAAGTGGTAATCTCGGATGAAAATGAGTTTCGCACATAAACCCAGAGGTGCGAGCCGGGGTTTAAAAGTTTGAATCTGCACACTTTCATTGCAAGGCGTGCGTTTGACCACTCGGCTACCACTAGCTAGTATATAATAACCGGTAGCTATGTACAATAGTATGTGTATAATACCTTTTCATATAGGACTTATGTCTGCATTTTTACATCTTCGCAATTCCATTCCACATATCGTGTTCCGTTTGTTCAGGCTATTGTGGGCTTTCACTGGTATATCGAGTATACCAGACCAGTTTACCATTGTAATACACATCATCACGCATGTATTCCACGAAGGGGTTAGCAGAGGTGCATATTATGGTTATTTTATGTTTACGTAATTTGAGATTAAAAACTCTTTTGTGCAACGCTAAATGAAACAAGAAGCTATTTTTACCATAGACAAATTAAAAAGTATGAGACCCATCCAAACATTCAAAAATAGAACACCAAATTCCCGCCATTTTTCCATCGCTACAAAAGTTGTAAACCAAAATAATAATTGCATTCTCTTTGAATAAATAAAAAAAATGAAACTCGTCCGCGTAGGTAAGCCAGTTGAATGGCGTCATACCCGCGAGAGATAATTAAAATAGATATAATATAGAATATTCCATGTTTCCCGCCAATATCCGGCGCGGCAGGCGCGCCGCCATTCTGTGTTGCTAGTTACGTACATGTGTTCGATCATAGTGTTGCCAGTGCATTAAAACCTCCCGCACACTGGGACGTTGACGGTCGCGCGTATTTTTTTTGCTATACCAAAACTTTCTATGAGTCGTGAGCGCCAGTGAATATTCACGTTTTAGAAATTTAGTATTTATGCATTTCATTACAGAGTTCCTTTTAGTATTGGCAATTTTTTTACGCGCGAATTTCGACGCACTTTTGGGAGGGTTTATTGTGGACTTTTATTATATTTGTCGGTCGGTTCGGGATCGGTGGAGGAGGACCATCAAATCTGTCGTCGATTGCACATGACCACGACTGCTCTGCCAAGAGTACGTCGACCAAGAAGAAGATTATATTTGTAGCAGTGGTAGCCTCGCGGGCAAGAACGCCCGCCTTGAACGTAAGGGGTGCAAGTTCAAATCTCAGGCCCGCAACTCTGAGATAATTTTCATGTGCGAATGTCATTTTCAACAATGATTACCACTTGCTGAACGGTGAAGGAAAACATCGTGAGGAAACCTGCACGTCTATAGAAAGGCGTGTGAAGTTCACCAACCCGCACTGGGTCAGCGTGGTGGACTATGGCCCAAATCTCCCTCGTATTGAGGGGGAATGTGCCCGGTATAATGGCAATAGGCTCGCCCCCTATTACATTGGGACCAAAATACATCAGCGAAGTGTGGGCGCACTACAGTGCACCTCTGCCTACCCCTTCGGGGAATACAGGCGTGATGATGATGATGATGTATTTTATTATATTACAGGGTCTTCCATCAACATTATTTAGTTACAGTACAGATTAATTATCGTAAAGGTCCGTAGAGAATCGCAAGTGGGTATTGGGGCATTACAGGCACCCCTTATACTATCGTTGTCTCAATAGTAACGGTAAATTTTTGACAGATTTTATACTCAGTTAACTGTCCGATTCATCCGCCATCTTTATCACTGTCATCACCCATTTTTATTTATAATGTGTATTCATTGAATTTGACCTTGCTATTAATGACTTGACACTGCCATAAATACCGCTAATCACAGGTGCAGGCATTCCACGACATATCCAATTAGAAATTTCATAATATCACTCATTTCGTAAAAAAGAAGAAGAGTAACTGTAACTGTAACTGTCAAACTCTGAATGTAATAATAAAAAACCGGCCAAGTGCGAGTCGGACTCGCAAACGAAGGGTTCCGTACCATTATGTATAAAAACGGCAAAAAAATCACGTTTGTTGTATGGGAGCCCCCTTAAATATTTAATTTATTCTGTATTTTAGTATTTGTTGTTATAGCAGCAACAGAAATACATCATCTGTGAAAATTTTAACTCTCTAGCTATCACGGTTCATGAGATACAGCCTGGTGACAGACGGACGGACAGCGAAGTCTCAGTAATAGGGTTCCCGTTTTACCCTTTGGGTACCGAACCCTAAAAATACATTTCTGCAAGACAGGTGGCTGATCTATGATACTAATAAGACTTTTTTTTGTTACAGGTATGCCTTTTCAAATTTGCTCCAGTTTTAAAAGATCCAGCTTGTCTCATACCAAATCTCTCTACGTAAGTAAACATAGAAAAACTAATCTAAAATTCAATTTCAATCGGATTCCAAGTGTAACACCTTGCGGTTTGAATTTAAAACTCGTTGGTGTAATCATTTTAATCGGTCTAAATTCGGTTCAAGCCATTAAGAGAGCAGACACATAAATCAGGGTTAATTTTCGGGGATGGCAACACTGATTGGAACTAGTTAACCGCTAGGGTGGCTACGGTTGACGTATTTATTTCTACTATATCAGATATTCTATATCAATATGTTTACAATGGCATTGTAGGACGTTTGTGTGATAAAAAATATCATCGTAGATGCGTTGTAGAAGGTTTGAATTTTTTTAGCCGATTTCAAAGTGAAGGGACGCTAATTAATTTTGTACTCCATATTATATGAACGGAATTAAGTCTCGTTAAAATCGTTTTATTCTGAATTAAACCCTTGGTCAACAGGGGCGTCAAACTGTGTGATTGCACTAGTGCTAACTAAACATATCTTTCTGACAGCAACATAGTACATAATCACTCCTGTATGCTGGTGTAAATGACGTCACACCGAGCCATGTCCAGAAAAAAAGCTCGAAGTGACGTCACTTCGAGCATCTTGTACTTCGTCACTTTTCTGGACAAATCTGAAAGTTGAAAGAGATAAAACTTATGTGTACGCGGTCATACTAAGCCTACTGGTACTCCTACTCTGGTAAGGAGAGGTGCACTGCGGTGCACCCACTCTTCGCCGATGTATTTTGGTCGCAATGTAATAGGGGGCCAGCAACTGTGTAGATACTTGTAAATGTTGTCATCTCCATCCAGCATCCCTGTTAATTCGATTTGTATTCAATGTTTATTCGGTGCCATCGGTTTATGGGTCAAACCGACCCCGCTGTCCCCTGATCCCGTCACTTCATTTGTTAAACAATGTGAATACGGATCTCTGGAGGTGAAATGTGTTTCCGCCATTTGTAGTATTAAGTCCCAAGTCCATATTCGCGTCAGAGTACACTCGACAGACTTTCATACGAAAATGAACTGTGTTAAGTTATAGAAAAAGTTCATTCTTCAATGAAATTTCATTAAAGTTGCGAGCGAATTTGGGTGCGTCGTCGCTTGGATGAGAAATTCCTGAGTTTACATATTGTTTTCTTATATTTACGCGAATACTATACATTGAAATTAAACTATTTTACGGATTTTATCGCGTTTATTTACTATTTTATTTTCCGACGTTTTGGCTGCTTTACAGCAACCATGGTCACGGGGGGACTGAGGTGTTAGACGTTCTGATGTCATAGTTAATAACTGGGTACCCTCATATTTAGTTGTTGTTTGCGGTCCGATCCACGCAGAAAGTGCTTACGGTGTCTTGAGGTCTTGCAATGGTACACTTGGTTTTGGATTTAATCATATTAATTACCGGACCCCAAGTTGGTGGTAGCACCCAGCCATCTTCCCTATTGAAATTAGGATGTTTTTTAATTTCAATGGCCTCACGTATCATCCTTGGTCGGAGTCGGTGTTCTTTTGCGAGGATATGCGGTTTATCAAATCTGATATAATGGCGGGTGCGGTCTAGTTATTAACTATGACATCAGGACGTCTAACACCTCAGTCCCCCCGTGACCATGGTTGCTGTAAAGCAGCCGAAACGTCGGAAAATAAAATAGTAAATAAACGCGATAAAATCCGTAAAATAGTTTAATTTCAATTCCTGAGTTTGCTAATTTTAAAGTATTAGCAAATATTAGTATTAGCAAAAACAGTGGTAACCGAGTGGTCGAACGCACGCCTTGCAATCAAAGTGTGCAAGTTCAAACCCCGGCTCGCACCTCTGGGATTTATGTGCGAATCTAATTTTCATCCGAGATTATTACTTGCTATGAAACGGTGAAGGAAAACATCGTGAGGAAACCTGCACATCTGAGGGAACTTGACTACTTCTCGATAGATGTGTGAAGTCTGTCAACCCGCACTGGGCCAGCGTGGTGGACTATGGCCTGAATCCCCCTCGCATTGAGGGGAGGCCCGTGCCCAGCAGTGGGACGATAAAAAGGGCTGTAATAGTTAAAGTATTAGCAGTATTCGTATTCGACGTTATTATTTTGAGTATCTGTTAGTAATTTTACTAAGTGTTTGCCGATAGATTTACGCATGAGATCTTTTCAATTGAAAAAATCCCGCAACTCGTAATCAATGTTGTGTCTAAAACCTTTTCTGAGAACACACACGAGATGCTTTAATTAAATTATTTTAATATTTCCATTCCAATGAATCGAAGTCAATGGACTCGCCGACTTTGAATCGAACCTGCACCGTCTGCGGTCGTATCAACTTTACTAATTAGCCACACATCCTACGGTACCTATGCCTTGAACTCGGTGCCGTATAATTTTATTGGCCCTCCATCTTCGATAACGGCACGAAGGGATAACTTTGGGCCTGTCTTACCAACTTTATGTTATGTAACTACTCATACATACCTACTGGTAAAACCTGTCATATACATACGCCTAAATCTAACTTATGTTTATATAACCTCACGCTTGTATTGTCTTAAGCAGTAGGCACGGCAGTACTCTAAAATTTAATCGATCTAAAAAAAAAAAAATTGAAGCAAATTCTGTCGCGATTGCCCATTGCAGTTTGTCTAACGTACATCATCATCATCACGCCTGTATTCCCCGAAGGGGTAGGCAGAGTTGCAGGGCAGAGGGCACCCAATGTAATAGGGGGCGAGCCTATTGCCATTATACCGGGCACATTCCCCCTTAATACGAGGGAGATTTGGGCCATAGTCCACCACGCTGACCCAGTGCGGGCGTAACGTAACACGTCTAATAAATTAAATTCACAAGCATACTGAAGCGCAAAATTCGCGCGGCATTTTTTTTAAATACCAAATCGAACCTTATGTCAATATACATAAAGATTAAATTTCTGTAGTAAAAGCCACGCCTCCGCACGTTAAAATTCGCTTACGCTGTTAATGTAATTAAATTGAAGAAAGAACTTTTCTAAGAGTCAATAGAGCTCCTTTTGGTACTGACAAAAAAGTCGACCCTCGAATCTTTGACGCCTCAGTCAGTAGGTATGCTTTATAATATTGCCAGTTGTATGATTCCATACTAAACAACGCTAACACTTTTTTTAAGTTGGTTTAAAATTTCTATTCTACTATAGAAAAACACCCATAAAGATAATTAAGTGCAGCGCTCCCAACACCTCGGCACCACCGTGACAATAGCGGCTATTTCCCCTAAAATCACTCCTGCTCACCCCCCTGTAATTAGTCGTGAGTATAAATGCATTCGGCTGCTAATGGACGTTTTATTCCACCCCACTCCACGATTCAATGACCCGGCTTTCATTAGTGCATTAACTGTTTTATTATTAGTTATATCTGCTTACATTGTAAGGGGTTTGTAAAGATACCTATTTAACCCTAAGTTATTTATAAAGAATCAGTTTTAGCGCGTTTATTCTCAGGAACTACAGCGCTATGTCTGCACTTTCGACTTAATACGACTTAAACACTTAATCAATTCGATGATGTTGGATGACTTATTTACGGTGTACGAATAAAAATAAAGAGGTTTGCGGATGAATTGCAAGTTCTATTAAATAAGCATTTTAGTTATGGTTACCAATTACGCTTTGAATAGAATATAAATAAATACTCGCACGTATTGTTGTATGTTTTAACTTTATTTATTAAGTATATCTGATTAATTCGTCGCGATTATCACTCCATTGTAACTAAAAGGTATAATTGGCTGATTGAATCACTATTAACATATTTTACTACATTCAGATTTATTTCTTAAATGTAGTTTATAGTATTTCTTATGTGTTCTGACGTGTTATCCTCGTATTAAACGAGGTTACACGTTATCAAAAATATAAATTTCCTCACGAAATTTTCCTAATGTATAGTATGAACCGACGCTATTTATTGTAAGCCCGTTCAACGCATGGAACCAAACGCTACCGCGTTCTTTTTCGTTGTAGCGACATCTATCGGAGGCGTTGGTAACTCAGCGCGCGCACGAGAATGTTTTGTTCGTCGGCCGTACGTTGCCGCGTTGATACTTGGATACAACTTTTTTAAACTTTACGCGCTTGACATAGTTTAATAAAGCGAGTTTGTTTAATTTTAATAATAATACTGCGACCGAATGTATTGTTTACTATGCGATTCAAATGAGAATAGGATCGACTTTGCGCCATATTGTGACGTGAAAAAACAAATTATAACTTTAAATAATTAAATATTCTATATTAAATATTTATATTTAATGTAGGTACTATTATTATTGATATGCAAATAAGTTAAGTTTTTTGCAAACCATACATTTCATGTGTCATTTGACAGATAGAGCTTATTGACATTCCTATTCTTATTTGGATCGCAAATGTTTTTCTGTGTCTCTTACAGACTGTGTTTTAGATTTCCATGGGCACGTAATTTAATACCGTCCTACGGGTCACTGTGTAATCTCCACGTGACCATTACAGTACCATATAAAAGAAAGTGTTTTCAATTATTAAAACAGTATATCTCCGGAGACTGAGCAAACATTGAAGCAAGCTGCACACTGGGGCGTCAAAAAACGCGCGTCTAATTTTTTTGACCATACCAAAATGAACTGTATTGACTCAATGGGAGTAGACGCACCTTAATAGGAGTAGACGCACCTTACTGTACTAGCTTCCTAAGCGTAAAGACTATATATTTAACATTAGACTGCCGTGAGTATAATTCTTCTCTAGTATTGTGGCAAAGGTGCTGTCTGCTCTCATGACATTGCTGCTCCTGAGAATGTATTACTCGCAATTATCATTTTGAAAAGACTAACCATTGAGTTTCTGACCGGCTCTTCTCAGTGGAAGCAGCATTCCGAACCAGTGGTAGAATCTGACTATTTGGAAGTGCTTTTTGGCCTACACGAAAGAGAAAATTTTGATTTTGATTTCATAGATAAAGTTCATTTTTAAACGAAATGACACTGACAGCGTGAGCGAATTTTGACGCGTCGGGGCTAAGCTTTTGACAGAGAAATACAGTCTTTATGCGTATTGAAACAGAGTTCGTTTTGGTATTGGTGAACATTTTGAAGCGTGGGTTTATACGCCCAAGTATGCGGTGGGCTTGACCGTTCAGGGCTTCCGCAGGGAGCCATCCTGGCGTCGGATTTATTAATATGTATGAGCTTTCGACCTGTGCTGTTTATTGCTCAGTCTACGCCAGAGAGCTTTATAGAAAGAGTTTACCTAACTGCTATTTTAGATTGTGGTCGCTTAGTAGGAATGGTCACTGGCTTTAGGTATTCGTAACGGACGAAAGCTTTAGTTTTTTAGGGTTTCGTACCTAAAAAGGAAAAAACGGAACCCTTATAGGATCACTTTGTTGTCCGTCTGTCTGTCTGTCAAGACCCTTTTTCTCAGAAACGCGTTGAAATTTGTAACAGAGACTCCAGTCTGCGGTCCCTACGTGCCCTAAATCTATTTTAGGGCACCCGTAGTACAAGATTTGTTTAGTTTGGGATCATACGATGAGTATGTGTTGTCTTTTGATATTTGTTTGTATATAGAAATATATAATTTTCCCGCTTGTATTCCGCAAAGGTTTAGGGGGTTCATTTAAATAAGAAGGTATAACAAGAATGTAGATAAGATCATAAAGGGTGACTGTTGGCCCATGCCTTGCTTATTGTGGCAATAAATAGAAATAAATTTATGTATTCATTCCAAAAAATGCAGGGTATTTCAGAAGTCTGATATAATACTTAGACGTTTGCATCAGTATAGGGTATACAACTAAATGGTATAAAATTTTTATCGAAATTCGTCCAAGTTTTTCCAACATTTTTTTCGTTGTTAATTTCTAAAACTCTCAATATCTCGAGTCCTATGCAAAATTCGCATGTTCTGTTATGTAAATATTGGTAGTCGCCCCTCATAAGTGTAGTTTACACTGCTGAATAGGGTTATGGATGTGCCCAAAGGCCAGAACACTATACAGGTGACAAAAATTCAAAGGTCGATAACTCAGAAACTATGATAGTTAGGTATAAACTGTCTTCACTAATTATCCACACATGTATATGTACCCAAAGTATTATTTCGGACTTCTGATACAGGCTGTATATACTAGTGAGTGACTATAAAAGTACTTTTCCGAGACCTGGCATCAACGCTCGATCGTCTAATTCTTAACATGGCAAAACGAACTGTATTGACACATGCAGAAAGTTCATTCTACAACGAAACGACACTGACAGCGCGAGCGAATTTTGACGGCTTTTATGACAGAAATTAAATCTATATTCTATAAGCATATTGACACCATAAAGTAAAAGGAGAGACCCGCCCTATCGACACCGTTCTGCGGCAAATTTTTTGACGTTTATCTGACATCCTTCATTGTAGTTGCCGAATCAAGTAAGTCAAACAATATAATTTCATCCGCCATCTTTACTGTCATCGTCCATTTTTATTTATAATGTTTGTGAATTTGACATTGCTATTAATTACTCGACATTTCCATAAATACAGCTAATCGCAGGTGCAGGCATTCCTCATCTTATTCCATTATAATATCATCAGAAAAGCAGCGGTAGCCTCGTGGGTAAGAACGCCCGCCTTGAACGTAAGGGGTGCAAGTTCAAATCCCAGGCCCGCACCTCTGAGATAATGTTCATGTGCGAATGTCATTTCAACAATGATTACCACTTGCTGAACGGTGAAGGAAAACATCGTGAGGAAACCTGCACGTCTAGGCGTGTGAAGTTCACCAACCCGCACTGGGCCAGCGTGGTGGACTACGGCCCAAATCTCCCACGTATTGAGGGGGAATGTGTGGGCGCACTAGAGTGCACCTCTTCCTACCCCTTCGGGGAATACAGGCGGGATGATGATGATGTTATTAAAATCATCATTTCATACGCAGCTTGTTTATATTGTTTGACACCTTAGGTACTTACAATGCGATCCAAATAAGAATAGGAATGTCAATCACCTCTATCCGTCAAATGTCACTTGAAAAGTATGGTTTGCAGAAAACTTATTTGCAATATCAATAATAATAATCTTACATAAAATTTAAATAAAAAAGTTAAATTAGTAGTAAATTGTCTCAATATAATATTTAATTATTTAAAGTCATAATTCGTTTTGGTTCGTCACAATATAGCGCAAAGTCGATCCTATTCTCATTTGAATCGCAAAGTACTTGATTCGGCAACTACAATGTCGGATGTCATATAAACGTCAAAAAATTACCACAGGACCTTACGCAGGGTGGAGTAGATATGGCTTCTCTGTTTACTTTACGATTGACACAGTTGGTTTTTTTATTGCTTCAAAGTACTTTTCTCAAACATGTATTACGTACGTGTGAAGCTTATCATAATCCGACGATAATGAATGTACACCCTTAGCAAGCCTTGACACTGAACAATATTCCAGCAAAAAAATGAGAATTAATTTCCTGCAAACCTCTATATTTCGCGTGTAAATATAAATAAGAGGCTCGGAGGCTTAGGCTGTCGGCGGCCGTGTCCTTGCCTCATAATGTCGCTACGTTGTTGACACCGCGGGATCCATTTTATTCCGCCATTTTGGACGCGCCGAATGCGCGGGAATCTGGCTGTCATGGCGGCGAAAATAATTAGATTTCACCGTCGCACTTCTTCCCGGCTCATTTCTGTATGTTTTGTTAATTATTTCTTCGTGAATGTCTGCCGTCGCAAACGGGGGGACTAAGTATTTGCATTTTTTTTTGTTTTTCGCAAGGTGAGCCTTTTGTTCCGCTAAATATCGCTAAAAAGCGAGGTGTAGACGCGACTCGACGGTGCCTTTTTAATATTTAATGCAGACATTCCGTTGCGAACTTTACGTATATAGATTTTTTGTTTTCTTTACAGGGACATCGTCCTTTATTGTTTTATTCAGTCTAAATCAACCGTTCGGCTTAAGCCCCCTCGAACGTACAAATTGATATTAATTGTGTTAGAAGCCCTTACATCGTGCCCCATGTGTTTTTCTTAACAATCATGCAATTTCACAATCCCTTTGCCGTCCATATAAGCGAGAATTGTGCAATATTCAACCTTATCATGCAGATAATAGTAACAAAATCGAATCAGTTGGAGCGTTAAATTATGTTAGGCTATGTTTCGTGTCTCTCACTAGTTCTGAATTGAATTTGTGTTCGAAATACAAATTGTGGCGGTTAAATCCCACGCGTCGGCCATATTTGAATTAATTTCGTTTTTAACTAATGCGGGAAAGCTCTTTTAGGGGTGATACCTTGTGAAAAGTGGTTTTATGGTGCGCTTGGGATTACTATGTAGTTATTTGTTGTATGGAGACGAGTCCCGCTGTGTTCAATTTGTTGTAATTAATGTGGGATTATTTTGGCATGCAAGCTTTTAAAGCTACTAGTATAGTCTTTGCCCATTTTTTTATTTATTAATCCATAGACCAGTTGACTTCAGTTGGGCTCAGCATAATTAATTTTCTATAATTATGAGACGCATATACTCATATATATTATTTTCATAATAATATACGGTTAAATGGCTCATAGATGCTGCGGCCGCTTAGTTTATATCCGCCCTTAAGGCCTTGGTTGGAGTGCACTCTGCGCTCGCCACTCCTCCGGTAAAGCTGTAAAGGCCACCGCACGGCCAACAGCGTAGTCCATTCAAAAAAAATAAAAAAGGCGCTTAGTTTCATAGACAATCTGACGGACGCACGTGACCGTAAAAGCCACGCACACAGCACAAAATTGGACGTCTGAAACTATCAAATCATCAGTATGAAATGGTCCGTCTGTGTATGTTTCTCTGAGAGGTGGAACAATAAAGAGTTATCTATCTGTGTTTAAATGCCCCCATACCACCACCACTCCTGCAGAAATGTTTTTAATATCCCGTTTTTGACAGATAACTCTTTAGATAACGTTTTTAACAGATACTATTGAAACAACATTACTTTAAGAGGTGGTGTTATGGTTGTAGAGTCCTCCTCCGGTGAAGCTGTAAAGGCCAACTCACGGCCAACAGCGTAATCCATTAAAAAAAAAGGTTGTAGAGTCTTATGTATCCTGTAATAGGTCGACTACGCATCCACCAACTTTGTTGTCATTTTCGCTCCAGAGGGCTATCATCAAACTATAATAATTGGGAAACTTTGCTCATTATTTCGGTTCAGTTTTCTTTTATTTTTTCGGGTCGAGTAGGTCGTTATATTTAGCACTTGTACTAACTACGGTTGCGAGACACTCATGTATTTTTCTGTTAATACATTATCACGTGTGTGTGCCACAAAGGGGTAGGCAGAGGTGTAATGCATCATCGCCGATGTATTTTGGCCCCAATGTAATAGTGGGTGAGCCTATTGCCATGATACTGGACAAACGTGTCCAACTAAAACAACTCCAACAACGTGGACAAACAAAATTTTAGAAGTTTGAAGTTCCGTGTAAGTTTTATTTTATAAAAGAAATAACTATTTCTGTTTCGAATTGAGGGTATTACCCTCAATCAAACTTCAAACTTCTAAAATGTTTAATGTACTCGTACAAACCACTTGCATTGACATTTCACTTTACAAAATGATCTACAATATAACTGTAAATGGGACATAACATTCTGTACAACAGATTCTATCACATAAATGTGTTGTCACATGAAATTGGACCATACATAGAAGGCAGAAAACTTCTTGTTCCACGCAAAGGTGTAAAACACAAGAGATATGGCTTATAAAAACAGTAAAACGCGCAGTGTATTGATTGTTTCAACTTATACGAACCCTTTCAGGCCTTTCCGAAGGTGTATTGAGGCTGTTAAATATCAAGACATTTTTGGATGGGTTACGCGTGTGTCGACATTTTGCTAAAGGTTAAGGAATAGGTGGCTTTGATAGATATAATGTAATGTGTTTATTTTGTTGATTAACTAACAAGCTGTACGTGCAACTCCGCTCGCGTGGCATTTAGCAACCTTAATTATAAAATGAGAAATACATCATCACGCCCGTATTCCCCGAAAGGGGTAGGCAGCGCCCACACTTTTCTAATGTATTTTTGGTCCTAATATAATGCGGGCGAGCCTATTGCCATTATACCGGGCACATTCCTCATAATTAAGTAAAATTAAAGTAAACTAAGTTACTCTTTCTATCACCAGCTATCTGCCAGTGATAGTCACCGCAAAATCGGTCCATCAGGTAGAAGAAGACTAAAATTTCGCTTTAGTTTAGTTACCGAAAACTGTAGCGGCGCGGCGGCGGTCTTTTTTCGCGATTCGTTTATAAATATACGAGATAGTTCTTCGCCTTATTTTTTCACTAAATAAATGAAATGATGAAATTTAATGAAATAAGATGAGGAATGGCTCCACCTGTGGTTAGCGGGTATTTCAGCCAGTGTCAAATAATTAATAGCAAGGGTAAATTCAATAAATACACATTATAAATAACAATGGTGATGCACGAGTATTAATATCCCATAGCTAATTAAGGTGTCCGATCCCCATTTCGGAGGAGTTAGCTCGCGGGTCGGGCCATTATAGCGCCCATACTAAATTAAAAAAAAAATGGTGATGCACGTTAAAACTATGGCGAATGACAGACACTCTTAAGTATTTTGTATAATGCTGTTATTTTCAACAGACACTTTTGCATTTATTTGTACACATATAGATATTCCTAATGTCAGTTTAGATCAATGTCATTTCTCTCCTATGTTGACAGCATCCTTTATTTATTAACTAAAATGGATAAATATCAAAGTATCCATTCATAGTTGGATACTAAACTAATTGGTACGTAGCTATAAGTATCGAGCTATTCGCAAAGCCAATCCGAGTCGATAATCAAAGATTCTACGACCATTTTAATTTGCACCCATTTACACCCCCGTTGCACCCTCTTTGTACCCCTTAGCACCCAGCTGGATAGTACCGACCGGAATAGATGAATGTGTAGTCGGGGATCTAGTTTATTTGGTCTGTTATATTTCCGTGTCGTCTGGCTCTTAGGTGTGGGTTAAGTGATAAGAGATTAAAATATTTATCAGAAGTAGTATTCTTAAATTTATGACTGACGGCTTTGCTTAGTTGTTTGAGTGCCGCATCATCCATTTGCATTGATTATGTGTATTTATTGAATTTGTCCTTGCTATTAATTTCTTGACATTGGAATAAATACCGCTAATCGCGGGTGCAGCCATTCCTCATCTTATTTCACAAAAAAATCATCATCTCATTATTTTCGAAAAAACGGATGAATAAGAAGACTTAAGCTGAATTACATTGCGACACTAAGTTTCATGCATGATGAAATTAGTTTCACGACATTACTTTCACTACCAGTGAAACTAGTTTCATCGAAAATAATAGTGTCGTGACATCCAACATTGAGTTATACATGTCGTTGGAATTTGCAAATATTTCTCTGTCTTTTCAGCTGAGTTTCGTGCAAAGTTACCAAAATTGCCCTTGAGTCAGTTCGCCTTGAACCCTCGATACGAAGTTTTTTTTTTTAAATTTTGCATCGCCTATCGCTCCCGCTTCATCCTATCTCTGGTACCGTAGTACCCGCCAGGTGGCAGCACCGAGCAAGGTGGCAACGAGTGGCGCTGATTGCGGCCAAGTCCGTGAGAAGATACACTAATTAGTACAGGTGAAACCGGGTGCAGTTGCCATGCGAACTGGCCTTGTGTCATCGTTAGTGTTATGAATTACTACCCGCAAATTCGTCCAACGCCGAAACGAAGTGACGTGCACTAAATGCCAATGTAATTTGCCATAGATAATAAAAACGCCTCACATTCCTAGTACCATAAACAGCAATGTGTTTTCTCATTATTTCACGCCCTGACTGTAAAAGCTCTGGTTTTCAAGAAAAACATTTTACAATTTAATGGAGCACATGTAACTTTAAGTTTTAATTTAATTATAACTACCTAAGTCACTTCATTTCAATTTTGTAAAAGATATAGACGCATATTTTTCCGATTGACCGAATTTCGTTTTATAAAATAAATATTATTTTCAATAATGTTTATCACTTGCTGAACGGTGAAGGCAAGCATGAGGAATCCTGCACGTCTTTAAAAAGGCGTGTGAGGTTCACCAACCAGCACAGGGCGACGGTGGTGGACTATGGCCCAAATCTCCCTCGTATTGAGGGGAAATGTGCCCGGTATGACAATAGGCTCTATTACATTGGAACTAAAATGGGTGCACTGCAGTGTAGCTCTGCCCGAATCCTCTTCGCATTGAGGGGAGGCCCGTAGTGGGACGTTAAAAGGGCTGTAGCAGTAGTAGTATTGATATTGACCTAACTCCCACTTGTACTGGCGATCAGCAATCTTCCATACCCGTAATAAATCAATTACAGGAAAACAATTTCCCATCGCAAACATCGTCCGGTACTTGTCCGGCAAACAATACGTATTCTACTTCGGCCCGGTCAATGGACACTCGCGGTAATTGCTTATCCGGCAGGCCCGGGTAGCACCCGCGTCGAAACACCACTTACGATCCGTCCGGTTAAAAAAAATCCACCATATAGAGTTATTTCGCAATTTATTTTGAACATTGCAACATCTGTTGGAGGCAGGATGACTGAATAATATGTTTTTAGGACTAATTTTATTATCTTGAAATTATTTTTTTGGTCGACAATATTTTTTAAGTTCTACATCCGTGCGGATTTCAAGACACAAGCTTTTAGTTGATGGAAACAGGCGTAATATTGCGGAAATCCATTCTAAATAACAACTGTGTGCTCAGTCGCAGCCCAACCGTACTGAGCATGCCTCGTTGATAAGCGAAACACGTGTCGAATTTGTTTTTTAGATCCGATTGTTCTGCGGAGGATTGCCCATGACTTATGACATACTGACTTTCGACTGACAGGAAGTTCGGTCTTGTTAGTTTCCTCTATTATCGATCAAATTTATTTGGTTTCTAATTTGGGTTTCTGACAATTCCGAGGGTGAGTGGTGGGTCCCTTTCTCCACAATAGTTATTTACATAAGCTTTTGTTGAGGACCCACAGAGAGTCAAACCTCGGTGTTTTAGTATCCAGATACTGCTGTAGATACTGGCTTACAGGTGTGACAGTGGTGGGAATGTGTGACAGGGCAAAAAAAAAATTTTTTTATCCCAAATTTTCTTACGTCGTGATTTGAACGCACAATAAAAACACCAACGTTTTTATTAACATCTGCGACTAGCGCGTATTCTGCTAATGTCAAGTAAATAATAACAAGGACAATAAATAAATATTATTCATAAACATGTATAATGAGGTGATAAAGATGTCGGATGGATTATTTTCAAGTTGAATGTCACCTAATTTAACAAGAGTCTAACCACACAACTTCTACTGATTTGTCAAAGCATTGATTAAAACACATTGTAGCCCTCATTGAGCATTTCCCTCTAACCGAAATAAGGTGCCTCAGTTCTAATTGGTTTGTACATAATACATAGCACTAATATGTATGTTGTGGTACTAAATCTTTCCCACCTGGACACTTCGCGTGCAGAACCCGGTACCCCGCGCGCCGCGGCTGCCCAATAAATCACCACACGTCCAGAGGGATGATCGCGGCGGAGATAGTACGGTCAGGAGATTAAAAATATCGACCATTTCCTATTCTGTGTCGGTAAAACTGTGCCAAGTCTGCGCTATAATCGTGTAGTTAAATAACTATCTTGGTATAAGTTAAATAGGTCACGTCACACTTCATTTTATATCTTGGTGTTGTTAATCTTGTCTTACAAAAATCTATTGCTGTTCGTTAGTCTCCCTGAAACTCAAAAACGGCTCGACCGATTTGAATATCATCTGATACAAGGGTGGTGAAAATAAATTGTAGTGATGTGAAGTTCGCTGGGTCATCGAGTTAATAATAAATGGTAAAGAGTGTTTAAAAACTGAGAAATACTTACTTTCCAATTTATTTTTACGTAGAGACCTTTTTAGAGGGCATCAGATAGGCAATCAAAAACAGTCGGTCAAAATTCATTTCCGGATTTTTTATCGGATCCGTAGTAATGCTGCTGATTATGTGTAAGAATTTGCCTGATTTACGAGCATATTCATATTCGTCAGCGAATTCATATTTAGTATCATACATTTTCAAATAAAGAATTGAATTTGTGCCAGAGGAATAACTAAGGCGGCTATGGTAGATCCCCAAATATGGAATAGTTACAAAGGTAAGGTTGAATTTATATATACATACATATACTCAAGCCTGTATCCCATAGGGGTAGGCAGAGACTACCGTTTGCCACATGCTACGATCCTGACATACCTCTTTCGCTTCATCCACAGTCATACCCCTTTTCATGCACTTCCGTCGGTTGAGGGTGCTACGGACTTGACCTTTCTGGAAGAGACCGTTAATCTGGTCGTGAAAGGTGCGGGCGCCCTCTTCCGACACTTCCACTCACGTTCGCCTGGTATATTTCTTTCGTCATTTATATTTGGATTTATACCATAAATAACTAATTAATTATACCATCTAAAGACAATACTTCCCCTTTGTCTTGACAATTAGTGTTACTCATCAATCAGTTTTTTCCCCAAGGGTTGGAAATAACGAATTGCATCCACGGGTAATTAATCCAAAATCTGCGGAACCAACAAGTCTTGGGGTAAACGACCTCATTTGGGGTTCCGTATAGGGGGCCGTTTAGATCGATTGTAGGAAGTTTTCTCCACGATATTTGTCAAAACATTTCACGCCCCAACCGGCCTTTTGGTTAAAACGATTCGTTAAATGTAATCGAGGGTTGAAATGACGGGTCCCATGATCAATGGGGCTTGGTGCTTAAATGTTCAGAGCTTAATCTGCCATTTACATTGATTACAGGTTTAAAGGACTTGGCGGGTACTCAGGCGTGTCCTACACAGATTTTTTCAACAAAATTACAAACAACAACAAACAAGAGCAGTGGTAGCCTAGTAGGTAGAACGCCCACCTTGAAGGAGTGTAGGATCAAACCCCAGCCTCGCACCTCAGGGATTTTCGAATTTCATGTACGAATGTCGTTTTCAATAATAATCACCTAAGTGTAGGTGCGTTGCAGTGCACCTCTGCCTACTCCTTCAGAGAATACCAACAACCGTGTTGGTATTTTTTTTTTCTTTTTAACTATCTAGTGCTCATTAAAAATCTTTTCATGTTTAAAAAAGACTGTTTGAAGACCAAGGCAATTCGGTCAATTTCATCTAATCATTAGATAACATCTGTAGGTGCTAAAGGCGAACACAAATCTTTGTCTGGAGACGCTAGCCAGGGAATGTTACAGGAAATTAAAGCATTCGGTCAGGGCGAGCGGAGTGTGATGAGATTATATTAAAACAGAGGTTGGTTGTTGGTGTGTTGGCGAGAAAAATACAAGTTTTTGTCTTGTTGATCATGAGTTTTCAAGTGCTGGTGGTCATGAGGTCCTGGGTTCGATTCCTGGGCCCCAAGTTCCTATCACTATCGTTGTAGAGTTGCTATGACTTCATATTTGAGGCATGAAGACAACATCTTTCATCAATAGTAGCCAGAATATGACTAGTGGCTTCAAGATGCAACGGGTACCTTAATAGACAGAACCGTAATCTTGTATCAAGTGTATTCCTTGTGGGTTCAGTTATTTCTATGTGATCATTGTTGTTTTTAGACGTCACTGATTTTAGTTTTTAGATTAACAGTGATGAACCTAGATTTAAAATATTGATCACTTTTCATATAACTTAGATATGTTTTCATTCATTGTTTTTTTTGCATAATTCCCTTCAATAATAGGTAGCAGCTCTAGGTTGTCACCTCCCAGTCCCTTTGTTAAGAAGCAATAAATTCTTCCTTGCCTCTCGCGTCTCCATTGTTGGAACTTGGAAGTATCTTCATCCCTCGGCCCTGATAAGAACAGGTAATGAATGGTACCCTTTGTTTGATAATTAATATCTTAATTAGTGTCTTTAACACCTTCACGTGGTGATATAGTCTGTGGCTTCGTTTAAATGGCAGCCATTATGGTTAATGGCGCGCCTTTGAATTGAATGTCTTGGTTCGTCTATTCTTGTCTTTGGGGCGGGGGGTGGAACGAATCAGAAATGCGTTAGATTTTTAGGGCTCCGTACCCAAAGGGTAAAACGGGAATCCTATTACTAAGACTTCGCTGTCCGTCCGTCCGTCTGTCACCAGGCTGTATCTCATGAACCGTGATAGTTAGAAAGTTGAAATTTTCACAGATTATGTATTTCTGTGGCCGCTATAACAACAAATACTAAAAAACAGAATAAAATAAATATTTAAGGGGGCTCCCATGCAAAAAACGTGATTTGTTTGCTCGTTTTTAGTTTTTGGGGTTCTAAATTTGTATAAAGTGTGTTTTTATTTTTATCTTTTTCAAATTCTAAATTGACCATTGATACAGTGCATAAATAATTTTCATAAATTGAGACTAAAATTTTGGTGTATATACAAACTAGAAGCTTTTAACTCAAACCGAAGACACACTCGTAACTTAAAAAGCGACTTTGACACCTTGGTTTTTTTATAGATAATGGTACGGAACCCATCGTGTACGAGTCCGACTCGCACTTGGCCGGTTTTTTATATATTATAAAAGTGAACGCCTATTCTTGTATATTTTGGTGATTTTATTTAATAAGTTATATTCCATTATTTGTTAATAAAAGCTTTCTAGCTAGGTAATCTAATTGTAATACTAACCTTAGCAACCAATTTATTTTATATTCGCGTTGCTAAGTTTAGGAGTGTGTTTGTATAAAGCCCCGAGTACACTGGGGCGTCATAACTCATGATTATCAATACTGAAACGAACCGTATTAACTAAGGGATAAAGTTCAGTCTTCAACGAAATGCCTGCGCGAGCGAATTTTGACCCGTGATGACGAGGCTGTTGCCACAGAAATTGGATATATATGCATATATTAATAGAGTTCGTTTTGGTTTTGGCAAAAAATACTAAGCGCGCATCTTAACGCCCCAGTGTGCGAAACTCAAGGTCCTGTACAAACTTAATAAAAAAACTAATGTAGATAGTTCTGAATGTATCATATACGGAGTGAATCAGAAGTCCGAAATAGTATTTTAATTATACGGTAGCTAATATGACACGAAAAGGTCTCGCGATAAAAAAGATGAAAAATCGTGTAAACATTTTTATAGGATTCGTTTGTATAACCAATACTCGTGCAAACTGGCATGTATCGTTTCGGACTTCCGATACAATCTGTATACGGTATTCAAATGACCCCGCAACATCACCCAAACATTTCTTGAACAATACAGGTACGTAATATACTCAACAGCTTAAACCCATTGATCACGGCACGAAGTATTCTGCTTATCCATTACCAGCGAGCGGCGTTAACATACAATGGCTGCGCAACAATATAACTGATACCAAATAATATGTACAGTCAGACGAAATGTATTGATGTCATATAGATACGAAAGAATTTTAAATGGTAAGTGGGAAGGTGATATTTTGAAGATTTAAACTCAGTGTTAAGTAGGTGTATTAGTGAAATTGCTAACATTAAAAAAACAATACAAAATCGTTTAGATGTTCCCACACACTGGAGTGGCCTTAAGAGTCGCGCGTCATATTTGTGTCAATACCAAAACGGACTCTGTGTTAGTATACATAAAGATTTAATTTATGTGTCACCACTAGGGTTGCGAACCGTACTATAAAATATAGTACATACATATACTCACGCCTGTATCCCATACTATATTTTAGCTCTGCGTACTATATACTGTTGAATAAATATATAGTACGCAAAAGTACTATATTTTTGTGCCTTGCATGGATATTTGCGCGTATTATACTAGAGCGTGTTTTGGAACGGAGCGACAACTAAACGAAACTGTCACTGTCAACTACTGTCAAATGAAAGACGTTTTCACAAACAAAAGTACTGGTGGGAGTCATCCGCCATCTGTATCACTGTCATTATCCATTTTTATTTATAATGTGTATTTATTGAATTTGTCCTTGCTATTAATTACTTGACATTGGCGAAATACTTGCGCTAGTCGCAGGTGATGCCATTCCTCATCTTATTCCATTAAATATCATCAAATCGCTTATTTCGTTAAAAAAAAAAAAGTACTGTTCTTCTTTACGTACCGCGGTAAATAAAATGGTGCCGTATTGTTTACTTTTTTTTTGACTGGCTGACACTTTTTTGTGAATGTACTATATTTTACGACTCTGGCTGGAAAATACTATATTTTCGAAAAAAATAGTTGGCAACCCTAGTCACCACCAGTCAAAATTTTTATTTGTTTCGTTGTTGCGAGAATGACCTTTTTCGTTGAGTCAATACAGTTCAGTTTGGTACTGGTACTTTTTGATGCGTTTCTCTTGATGTCCCAGTTTACCAGTGGGGCTAGGTTTAAATATTCAGCAATAGGTACAACCTTCAAATTGAACAGAATCTTATCGACGAGTGAAAGGTTATTCAACTTATAAGACACTTTGGCTGATATTTACTTATACACATATTTGGAATCAGTGATTTTTTTTTCGTCGAATAAGTATGTAGGTATATCCTGTAAGGTTAAAATAATGTCGCTTAAGTCAAATAGCCTTTCACCCCTCTTTATTATCTTTTTTCAATTTCATGTAATATTAGAAAAGTTTTTAACATTTTCCTAATCTATTGTTGTTCCACTTAAACTCTACCAATTTTATTTATTATAATGTGGATAATAAAAAAAGGAATCTCTTTATCTTAGTCCCAATAAAGATTTCTCGACACCTCCAGCATCACATATCCCCGTCGGAGTGTACATACTCTATAACAAAAGCTTGAGAGGTCGTTAAACTCAGCTTAAATATCTGACACACGGTCGTAAAGAATAGCGAGCAATCCGCAGACACGGTGCGGTGCAGATAAAACGTGCATTGTCCCGAATTTGATGACCATCGCGTGAGGATATTAAATTGTGAAATGCGTTTGATGTGACAATAGTAAATAGGTAATGTTCATATATACAGTTTAAAATTAATTAGTTTTCATATAACGCAAAGACATAAAATTTACGAATGCTATTTCCTATACGCTTTCAAGTATAAATGACTCGTCCAATCAATATATATGTTTATGAATGATAAAGTAACTATATAGGGAAAAAAAATGTTTGTCTGTCATTGTAACTGTACCTTCTTCTCCTTAGTCGTACACTCCTGGCGGAGTGGCCGTGGTCATGGATTGTCTAGTAGGTTGGTTGCGGTTTTTGTGAGACTTCTCCATCTCTCTCTGTCAGTAGCATTACGTGCACATTCATTAAGGGTACACTTCGTTGAGGACTTGATGAGGTCTGTCCATCTTGTTGGTGATCTGCCGCGGGAGCGTTGACCATTGACATTGTTTAAAACAATAAGGTTATGATACATTTTAAATAATATGCTACTTACAATGTATGTTTTTTTGTTAGTAAAATTGAAAGATGGTGCGACGATTTGGTCACTTTTGCGGGAGAAACGTGGCCACAAGGAGCCCAGGATAGGGACTTGAGGTGACGAGAGGGGGAGGCCTTTGACAAGCAGTGGGACATACAATAATTCCTTACTAAAAATACATTATAAAACATACAGGTTGAATTGAGAACCTCCATTTTTTAGGGTTCCGTACCCAAAGGGTAAAACGGGAACCCTGTTACTGAGACTTCGCTGTCCGTCCGTCCGCCCGTCCATCCGTCCATCCGTCTGTCCGTCTGTCACCAGGCTTTATCTCATGAACCGTGATAGTTAGAGAGTTGAAATTTTCACAGATGATGTATTTCTGTTTCCGCTATAACAACAAATACTAGAAAACATAATAAAATAATAATTTAAGGAGGCTCCTATACAACGAACGTGATATTTTTGCCGTTTTTATAGATAATGGTACGGAACCCTTCGTGTGCGAGTCCGACTCGCACTTGGCCGGTTTTTTAATTTTGTGTAAATCTTAATGGCTACTCTTGGCCAACGGCAGGTATGTACCTATAGTAATTTAAAAAAAAAAGAACTTTCCAACACGGTAACCAAACATGCTTTATAATACTTTAAACCGTATGTATTACCTAACTATGCGGGTTTGATGTAAGTATAGTAACTCAAGGCGGTCACTCCGGACCTGATCATCAGTCACACTAGCTGGAAACCAGCCTGATATCTGTGATGTATCACCAATATCATGGTACATACTTGGAGTGTTAGAAACATCGTATAATGTTGTTAATTATCTCATTAAACAATAACAACCGCTCCACATGGCCTGGGCCCCAAAGGGACTAGCCCTTATCACCAACCTTGTGGAGTTCAAGGTGAAGTTAAGTTACCACTTTTGTCAATTTTTAGTACAGTATCGTAGAATACAGGAAAAAAAATGGCCAAGTGCGAGTTGTACTCGCGCACGAAGGGTTAGTACCATTATATCTATAAAAACGGCAAAAAAATCACGTTTATTGTATGGGAACGCCCTTAAATATTTATTTTATTCTGTCTTTTCGTATTTGTTGTTATAGCGGAAATAGAAATACATCATCTGTGAAAATTTCAACTGTCTTACTATAACAGTTCATGAGATACAGCCTGGTGACAGACGGACGGACGGACGGACAGCGAATAGGGAATAAGTTTCCCGTTTTACCCTTTGAGTATGGAACCCTAAAAACTGAAAATAGCAATGTAAATACTCCGCAACGAAATAAACGATTTAATTTTTACAAATAAAAAATATGAAAGAATTAAAATACATATATTCAATTAACACGAATGTCTCCAATAAAGTACAGTCGGCATACTAATTATTTTACACGAAAATTATTTACAAGTTGGAATTAGTACATCATAATCTCGATGTGTGAACTTGGACAAGACATTGCGCGTGACTCGCCATCGGATAACGTGTGGGTTATCTGTTGATTTCTGTGTCTTTATCACTATATCAACCGCCGTACACCCACTCATCGACGCTCAATGGCTATTGTTTATAAAATACTATTGTTGATAGTACTTTTATTACGTAACATGATTGATTGTAGGCTAGTGTAATGTGTTTTACTTCTTTTATTGATTAGAATAATACCACTCGTGGAACTATGAAAGGGAAAGAACTTAAGAAGCCTAGATGGTAGAACGGCTTAAATATAAGGGGTGCAAGTTCAAATCCTGGGCCCGCACTTCTGACATTTCCATGTGTGAATCTAGTTTTCATTAATGATTACCACTTGGTGAACGGTGAAGGAAAACAACGTGAGGAAACCTGTACGTCTATAGAAAGGCGTGTAAATTACATCGACCCACACTAGGCCAGCGTGACTCCCAAATCTCCCTCGTATCTGACAATTGGCGACGAAATATAATTGAAAATTTATGATCGAAATTCGAAAAAATTTGTAGCTTATTAAATTAAAAAATGTTAACGTTAAAGTATTATTTCGGACTTCTGATACACCCTGTAACGATGACCCATATACGTTATTATAGAATATCAGTTACGTGTGACGTAACATGACGATGTACCCTCGATAATAATTTGCATAAAAATGTAAACCAACCTATACCACGCTTGGACTAACCCAATTGTCTACAGGGGGGCTCACCCCCATAATTTCCCGCTCTATTTCGCCCCTACATCGCACCGGGCGCAGGGTAATGCCTGCTCGCCTGTAAAATGCCCACGTGCCCTGTTTCAAGTTATTTTTACGCTACGCAAAATGATCGGTTGATTAATTTAACGGGGCGTTTGACGACGACTTCGTTCAATGGTTTTAACGGAGCGTTTGACTAGGGCTTGGTCTGCCGACAAACTGCTGCGCAGTTTGGCAGAGAGAAATGTCAGTTTGTGCTATATTTTATAAAAAAAGAAAGTGGTTTGAGAGTGGGCTGCGTGGCTCACGGAAACGGGTGATCGCGAGTTCGTTTTCCGCCAGTAGCAAATTTAAAATGGCCTTTTCGAAATGTTCCCTCGTCTGAGTGTAACTGGGATCGCCCCCATACATACGTTACCCATAATACAAGCTTCGCTTAGTTTGGGATCATACGATGAGTATGTGTTGTCTATCGATATTTTTATTTTATTTTTTTGTTGACGGTCAATTAATGTTGAAATTCGTTAATTGGTGCACCGTTTTTGAGACTGACTGTACTTTTACCAACAAGCAGTTAAAGGGGGGGGGGGACACTCGGGCGTCAAGACTGACTGTATTTTGTGGTGTTCAATACGTTTTATATTATGTTTACTTAACTGTAAATAGTCACTTCGAAATTTAATACATTATTGTTTCGTAAAGTCTCACCCATCCACCGACCAAGTGTTTTTACATACTCTGTTGTTGGCAAAATCATCGACTATATACGATGGAGGCCATATCTTTTAAAAAGTGAAGTGAAGTGACTAATAGCATGGAGGTATTATAACGGAGATGGCATTTCGAGCCCGCGCTGCCTTTTCTGGTTTATCTGACTCCGACATCTTTGTTTTCCCATATAGTTGCCGTATACTACAGAAACATGAGATAACAGAGATGGCGGAAAAATCGCCGCAGAGCTATACAAAGAGTAGAGTCGTAAGCCGTTTCCCAAGAGTTGAGTAGAGTGGAGTCGTTATGGGTACTCTAGATACTCATAACTGATAGAGTAAGTTCATACTTTAACGAAATGATATTGACTAACTAACTGAACTAATAAAGGAAGGTTTGATTATCAAGATTATTACATGTGTTATGTATAAAATGCCGCCTTCGTAGTGAAATCAAATCATCTATACATCTATATACAAGTAATAAAATTGAAGTGTCTGTTTGTAATATCAAAATAGCATCTTTTGCATATGAAAGTATACACGATACCTATAGCGAAAATTTTTTGTCTGTCTGTTTGTTTGTGGTAAACTTCCAAACGGCTGAACAGATTTCGACGGGACTTTCACTGGAAGATAGCTAATATTCCAAGGCGTAACTTAGGCTACTTTAATTTTAGAAAAAAACCATTAGGGTTCCGCAGGAAATACATAATATCCATATTTCCGTGTAATCTCCCTGAAGTCCACGCGGGCGAAGTCGCGGGCACAGCTAGTCTTCAATAATAATAGAGGCGGGCTTAGCGGCGGCTGCACGTCGGCCGTAACGCGCCGAACGCCGACATAAGCCGATCCCTAGCTTTCCAATTTGGCTAAAAGCTAAAACATCCAAATACACAATTCATAGATCCACAGATGAAATACGATTGGACGATTCTGGCAGGGAATATAATACATATTGAAAAAAAAAACAAACACATATACAAAGACTCATTGTATGCTTCCGAACTATGTAATGGACTGGGGGCGATCCCAGTTACACCCAGACCAGGGGTCCAATTCTCGCGTGATCGGTATTTCTAATTCGACATATTGTCGAAACAAAACGTCAAATTGGTCGTGTTTTTTCGTTTCGTTTTGACATATGTCGAATTAGAAAAAAAAATTGAATTAGAAAGAAAAGGCCATTTCCGAAATACGTAGCTGTCAAAGTCACACAAAAAGACGTGGTGAAGACCAAAAGGTATTCTATTAGTATATATTATTAGGATATTCTAGTATACAGATATGTTATGAGCGCGCACTAGTGAGGACTTGAATACATCCTAATTAGGACGTATGTATATTTGATACCAACCTGCGGATTGGTCGACAGATGAATGTTACATCACATAGAAGCGCAAGTGACAACACTAGTTATCTCTTTATTTCTCGTTGGTTTTATCAAGCCATCTCTTTTGCACATTTCTACATGTTGTGAAATGTAAAATGAATGAAAAGTGTGTATGTGTGTTGCCACTGTTACGCGGAACACTTTTTTCGGTTGTTTTGTGCGTGTATAACACATCTGTTTACTAGAATATCATTAAAAGCTCTATAATACAATAACTCGTTGGTAAAGGTTTACGAATATCGCTTTTTAGTGGCGCTTGGTAGCGTTGTCGAACTAAGCTGTACAACGGAATCCTACGCAACTATCAACCTACTATCATAATCAGATAATACCGGAGCGTCGTAAATACGAAAACACATTGTTGTTGCGTCCATATTGCCGGTAATGGTCAATAAATACACCTACCATGCCGAATAACTACCCCATAACTCTTATTAATAACGAAATCCAAGATGGTGGGAGGTAATGTTGTATAAAAAATCTACAAATACCATATTTTGGGACTTTATTTGATTAGCTTGCGAAAACCTTTCCATTATAGTAAGTAAGAAGCGTAGATAGTTAAATTAATTATTATTGTTTAAGTGATCAATATCCCGAAATAATTTAGTGGAGACACGATTGAGGCCCTTCGTACACTGGGGCGTCACGACACGCGCGTAATTTTTTACGCAAATACTAAAACGTACAGGGACCTAGTTCTATAATTCGACATAAACAAAATGAAATAAATTAATGGTTTTTTTTTTTTAATCAAGCTTTTCTTTAATTGCCCTTAGTTTTCGTGTTCTCCTCAGCAAGTCCTTTCATTTGATACCCATACTGTGGTAGTGCAGAAAAATAACTATTCCGCCACCTTGGATGATCCGCCATATTGGAATTAGAATGACGTCACATAGCTAAGCATGCCTTGTCATCCAAAATAAGCGTGTATAACAAATTTCAGCTCAATCGGTTAAAGATAACTGATCTATAATTCAGTTGCAAGATTCCACCCGGACATACATATATTGGAAGTTAATATAAAGCTTGTAAAAATACGACCTATACGACGACGTTTTGTTTCGACATAATTATGTCGAATTAGCGATGATGTCTCTCGCGAGGATCACCCCGGCGCGCAGGAGCCTGATTTTCGCTTGATAGACATCCATCTCTATTCGAGATATGTCGAAACAAAAAGTCAAATTGGTCGTATATCTCGAATAGAGATGATGTCTTTCAAGCGAAAATCGAACCCAAGGGCCTTACCACCACCTCTTAAAGTTTGTTGTTGTTTGTTGTTTCCATAGTATTAGTAATTTTTTGATAGATTTTCTACTGAGTTAACTATCTAAAACTGAAAGGTGCTGTCTGCTCTCATGGCGTTGCTGCTCCTGAAAATGTATTACTCGCAATCCTCACTATTTATCATTTTGAAAATAGTAACCACTGAGTATCTTACCAACTCTTCTCAGTGGGAGCAGCATTCCGAACCGGTGGTAGATATTGACTATTTGTAAGTGTTTTTTGGCCTACACGGATAAAAATTAAATATTTTGATTTAATAAATATTGCTGCAAGGCAAGTGGCAATGAGGAGGCTGTTCGTATTGGATTTGCCGAAACATTTCGCAATTTTAAAAGTATAGAGACCCATTTTGAAATTTTAGGATTTCGACTATAAATCTTAAAGGGTCGTTCTAACGACCAGTTTTCAACAACATTTTTTTTAGTTAGGTCTCTATACTTTTAAAGAAGCGATTTGTCGCGCGCTTTTTTACGCGCCTATTTGGTCAAGACTTAATACTACTGGTACATTAGCATGCTCTTACGTGAAACGTAAAACATTTTCAGTAACTTTGCAATGAGTTTCAGACGTTTTGTCACTATCGCGTCCCGACACTGTCCGAGAGTTTCCCGAAACTTCTGGCTCCAGCCAACTTGGTCAATCCCTACTGTACGTGGTCTCACTCGCACGCACGGTACTAGATATACTCTGTCTCTGTCGCACGTTTTGTAATTAATAATGTATGAAAGCTGCGGAGATACCATACATCATTATGATATACAGTGAACTTCGTATCGTGTACCGTTGCCAAAAAAGCGCAAGAATTTATTTTGTGAATTTATAACATTTTGAAAATGAATAGGTATCCACACGTATATATATATTTTTAAATCGAATACTACACGAGACGTAGGTTAGTATATATTTTAACCGACTTTAAAAAGGAGGAGGTTCTCAATTCGACCCGTATGGTAAGATGATAGAATTTTCAAAATAAGTTATTATGTATATGAATAATTAAGAAAGTCAACAATATTCTTGCTAAAATTTAGTTCAAACAATTCTTGTTTTAAGTCGATAAGTCGTCGCGGTGCATGCGAAAGCGATCCCGTGGCGCCCCGATATAAGCGGAAGATGGTACACCGTCGGTTTTTAGTGGGTATACGGCCTTCTGCCGGGACTCCCACATAACCCTGTTACTTCCTCCGAGGTGGCAGGGTATCCATAAAGGATTTTCCGACGATAAAAAAGGTACATATTTTGAGTATATAAAACACACCATAATATGTTGATATATGTAATTATTTACGTATTCAAAAATACTCATATTCCTTTGTCATTTATAATGACATAAAGAATAATTCACCAAAGAAAACAAGTAATTATCATGAGATTTATACAAATAAAAAAACATATATACCTACTACTGTTTTATTGTAATGTGTAGAAGATTTTAAGAAACCATTAATATGGATTAGCTTGGTGAATTTATTGCTACGTGTATGTTGTGTGACAGACACACACTCGCCGCTTTTAATTAGTATAAACATGAAGAGGATTGTTTGCTGTAAAATGTTTTTGTGGCGACAATTAATTTCCGGAAGATCGTTAACGTGAATCTTAAGGAGTGGATTTTTAATTATGACAACATTCCGATGACATGTTCTTTTATTCTGTATTTTATTATAACCTATAAAAATAAATCAATTAAGAGTTTTGTGTTTTGAGTAGTTGGGTAGCTTACTGGGCTGTATTACTAAAATTTCATGACAGTTCTCTCACTAGAAGAGCTGTCAAAAATTATGAGTAATGTTATAACAAGCAGTGGTAGCCGAGTGGTCGAACGCACGCTTTGCAATCAAAGTGCGCAGGTTCAAACCCCGGCTCGCACCTCTGGGGTCCATGTGCGAATCTCATTTTCATCCGAGATTATCACTTGCTAAGAAACTGTGAAGGAAAACATCGTGAGGAAACCTGCACGTCTGAGGGAACTTGTCTAGTTCTCGATTGATGTGTAAAGTCTGCCAACCCGCACCGGGCCAGCGTGGTGGACTATGGCCTGAATCCCCCTCGCATTGAGGGAAGGCCCGTGCCCAACAGTGGGACGTTAAAAAGGGCTGTAGTAGTAGTTATAACAATATTTGTAAAGGGCCCTTGATACCCTTTAAAAATACAAACTGATGAGCAAAGTACGGCCCGCGGGCCAGCTCCGGCCCGCGAAAGCATTTAATCCGGCCCCCCGACGTTGCTTCGACATGAATAGTATATGGCCCGCGATAACTATACCTTGACGGTCCAGAAGTATAAAGTAGACTCTACATAGTAGATACAGTTCAATACAAAATGCATTTATAATTCTGGCCCTCTGAAATTTCTTAATCTTTCTGGCTCCCCATTAAGAAAGTTTGCCCACTGCTCTAGACCAAGTTGTCGTCATAAAAAAATATATCTTAATAAAACATAAAATAAAATGATACCGCTATAGACTGTCTCCCGTATTTTAAGGCGTGTTTTTTTTGCTGACGATACATTAGTACGCGAAAGAGTTTTTATGTTACGTATTTATTTATCTCACGTTACTTAATTACATAGAAAGCGCACTTGAAGTGGTTCCAATATTCAAATTAGACGCTTAAAATGCTTTTATAATTAGGTAGGTATACAAAATTAATTAAGCGTCGAAACATCTTAGTATCTTATTGTAATTTTTATTACTTTTCAAACGTTACTTATAAACATTATTTGGTATATTTGGAAAAAAAAAACCGTTACTTTAGCCGTTATAATAAACGTTACTTTTTCCACACAACATATTTGGGTTTCAGAAATTCGCTTTTTTAATCCACTCCAAAAGAGAGGAGGTTCTTTATATCCCTATTAAATGTATTATTTTTTGTTACAGGTATGTACATAAGGATGGTTTCCAGTTAACTCATGGACAAAAATATAAGTATCTACGCACTGTTTATGTATTAGAATATGTTAGCGTCTTGTTCAAGCTACATGAAAATTTTATTCTGAATTAAGGCTTGGTCTAGTCACTTGACTCTAGCGGCTCAAGCATAGGCCTCTGCATCGGATGATTGCGGGTTCGTTTCCCGTTAGCGGTTAATTTCGTAAATGGCCTTGTCGGAATCGGAATTCTACCCTGTTCTGGGTGTAACTGGGACCGGTCCCAATCATTTGTAAGTTTGGATTCATGAGAATATCGAGGGTTAAAAGGCGAATTTACTAAACCGTCATTTTGGTAACTTGTACTGTATATAACGCAATATCGCCCAACAAATCAGTAGTGGTAGCCTCGCGGGCAAGAACGCCCGCCTTGAACGTAAGGGGTGCAAGTTCAAATCCCAGGCCCTCACCTCTGAGATAATTTTCCTGTGCGAATGTCATTTTCAACAATCATTAGCACTTGCTGAACGGTGAAGGAAAACATCGTGAGGAAACCTGCAAAGTCGTGTGAAGTTCACCAACCCGCACTGGGCCAGCGTGGTGGACTATGGCCCGAATCTCCCTCGTATTGAGGGGGAATGTGCCCGGTATTATGGCAATAGGTTCGCCCCCTATTACACCAAAATACATCGGCGAAGTGTCGGCGCATTACAGTGCACCTCTGCATACCTCTTCGGGGAATACAGGTGTGCTGATGTATTAGTATATCGCCCAACATGGCGCTTGAGTCACCTCGCCTTTACCCGGCGATAGTTTTACGCTCACTTTACGCGGCGTAAATTATGCTAGTTGGCAATAACACAATCGTTCATCATGCATAAACTGCTTCCCATCTAATTAGTAGCCTGCGACAACCATTACTCAACCACAATCTCAATGGACATAACTAAGCCATTCCTGTGAGCACCTGGACACAGGCTACCACCAAACGAATCTGAAGCTTGCTCTGTAAATTTTAAGGTTTAATTTTGGCGGTGTCATTCTCGTATAATAAACAGTATAGGGGAATCCGGTATTAAAATTCGATAGACCATACGTTATCCAAGGGAGATACATGGGAAGCGTTTTAACTGTGGCGAGGCACACTTTCGGATGGATTAATCGTAATATTTATTGATAGTGGACGGGATATTGTTATGTTGGCATTTTTGTTTGAGTATATTCTGTGGCCTATATTCATAGGTATCATAGAGTAAAACGGAGATGCCCTATCAACACCGCCCTGCGGAAATTTTTTCTGACGTTTATCTGACATCCGCCATTGTAGTTTCCCTATGTATTTGCCGTATACTCGTATCTAGAGTACCCATAACGACTAAAAAAAAATTGTACATATGCATACACACACATCGAAATCGCAATCGAAATCGAAAAGTGTCGTAAAATAAAAATCCCACACACATATGTAAAAGTGTCGTTACAAAATTTCTTTACAATTTTTCGTCTTCATTTTTTCCGTCTAGCCCCCTTTCGCAACGCGCGATAAGGAACTACGTTCCAAAAATACCGCAGCGCGGGCTCGAAATGCCATCTCCGTTATTATATCTCCATGCGTACACTACAAGTAACTACCATGGTGGATGTCAAATAAACGTAAAAAAATTTGCCGCAGAGCGATACGCAGGGCGGAGTCGATATGGGTTCTCTAGTTACTCTATGATAGGTGTGCATTTGTTTTTTTTTTACAAAAAAATTACATTATTCTTTGCAACTTTGAAATTAGAATCACCGATGTAACAAGTTGTCGCCGCTTAGCATGGAGTCAATTTTAAAATTGTGATTACAACCTGGAGGCTAAAGCATTTTACCAACTTCCTTTTTTATAAACAAACTCATATTTACATATATCAAATGAAACTTTCTCTACATGTTTATACAAAACAAGCGTGGGCATAGACTAAAAATAATTCTTTAAAATGCGTAGACAAAGAATCTCAAGTGATCGATTGCTTTTAAGTTTGGGTTGAGTGTTGAAAGTGTATTTTTAGACTTAATAACTTAATGGGCTTGTAAATAGGGATTATTATAATCTACTTTCCTTGACATTGATGCTGTGAGATTTATTAAAGTCTCGAGGTGGAGAACGATTAATTAGTGTTGCTAGTAATTATTTATTAAAGTTTATTTACTAGCAAACATAATCATAGATGATGTCATCCAGATATTATTCAGACACTGCTGCAAATTAAATATTCAAACATGGAATACGACGTTAAATCTTTATTTATTGGTATCTAAATTTGTATGGTAACGAGAGCAGAAGTAATAAAAAACCGGCCAAGTGCGAGTCGGACTGTTCCGTACCATTATCTATAAAAACGGCAAAAAATCACGTCTGTTGTATGGGAGCCCCCTTAAATATTCATTGTATTTTGTTTTTAAGTACTTGTTGTTATAGCGGCAACAGAAATACATCATCTATGAAAATTTCAACTCTCTAGCTATCACGGTTCATGAGATACAGCCTGGTGACAGACGAACGGACGGACGGACAGCGAAGTATTAGTAATAGGGTTCCCGTTTTACCCTTTGGGTACGGAACCCTAAAAATTAATGACAGTAATGTAATATCAAACACAACAAATCACAACCCTTATAATTTGTCAACACTACTTGGAATTTAAAACATTTTACCAACTTGCGAGGTGCTTTGCCTTCAGGCCTACAAGCCGTCACTCAACCATTTTTAGTCTGGTTACACTGTAGGCAAGTTTTCAGCGTATCACACGAGGGTGGATCCCGCCTGTCAGCCGTGTCTGCCAACTTTACTAGCTATGAATTATTTCGCGAAGTAGGTATCTACTGATTGTTGGCGCTTTCACCCTACTATGTTGGGCATAGGGTTAAAATATTTGCCAATACTGAAACGAACTCTAAGTCAATATCCATAAATATAGAATTTCTGTGGTAAGAGCCACGCACCCGCGCGTCAAAATTCGCGCGCGCTGTCAGTGTCATTTTGTTGTAGAATGAACTTTCTTATGTGTCCATACAGTTCGTTTTGCTATGGCAAAAAATTGACGCGAGGGTAGACGCCGCAGTGTGCGGGAGGCCTATAAAGGTCTGAGTTTGCTGGTAAAAGAACACAATCGTATTAGCCTTTTTACTCCACTACGGCAAGCCAAAAGAAAGGGTTATGATTTTAGCAGTCTATGTATGTATGTTGCTCCGTAGTGCCTGAACTATTTATCCAATTCTGATAAATAAGGTGTCAATCGATTCGTTATTATAACCCGGTTAACTTTGGCTACATTTTTTCCGTAGACAGGTTGTAGTTTTTCATCTGTTTATAATATGTATTTTTAACTAACTTCAAAAAAGGAGGAGGTTCTCTATACGACTCGTATGTTAGGTTTTGGTATCAAATTGTAAAAAATGTTAACCTTATTTCTCTCCCATACTCAAGAAAGACTCTACTATTACTCTACCTGTTTTAAATCCGAAGTGAAATTCAATCGAGATGACAAAGTAGCTGTCCCGCCACACTCTACCTGCAGGTTTTAAGCCCTTGACACACTGCGACGTCAACACGTGGGCTGCATTTTATTACAAGCTTTTATTCAATATCAAAACGACTCTGTGATAATATAGATAAAGATTGAATTTCTGTGGTAACTATTCGCTCGCGCTCCCTATGACATTTTGTTGAAGAATGAGCTTTTTACAAGCTTACAATACAGTCCTTTTTGTTACTGGCAAAATATTTGCAGCTGGTGTATTGCCGCCTCTGTCTGCCACGGGTTTTAAGCAAAGACAACATGTAGCGTTAAAGTTGTCACAAACAAGTGTAGAGCGCGGTCTCTACACTGAAATATGCAGCACATGTTGAGGGCATTTGCACTGAACATTCAGTTAATGTACTTTTTATTCGGTACTTACGGATGAGATATTAAGATTGTTGTTTTGTTAGATTCTGCCATGTTTTTTGCAAATTGTTTGAGGTCTTAAGTACTCTTAAGATGAGCTTACTTCTCTCAGCTCATTGCACTGAGTGGTTGCAGGTTCGAGTGCTGTTGGTGGTTCATTTCAGAAGTGGCCTTTTCGGAATCTGCCCTAAAGAGTTAACACGCATGTCGAGACAGGACCTCTGTCACGGATTCGCTCGCTCGCTCTCTATCTTAGTTCATTCGAGACAAAAGAGATAACATCAACTTATTCTGTGACATAAATCTAGTTTTGAAGCTCATGCTTCTACTGCTGGTGTAACATGATCTATCGATTCTTTGGTACCCATAGTACGAGATTTGCTTAGGTTGAGATCATACGATGAGTATGTGTTTTTTGGCACTATTTTATTTATTTGTATTTGTTCGAGTAAAAAAGACGTGTGAAGTTCACCAACGCGCACGGGTATAGCGTGTTGGATATGGCCTGAATCTTCCTCCTATTCAGGGGGAACGTGCTCGGTATAATAGCAATAGGCTTATTACATTAGGACCAAAATACAACGGCAGTGTGTGGACATTGCAGTGCACCTTTGCCTACCCCGTCGGGGAATACAGGCGTGACGTTAATAATGGGTTTTTAATGAGTTATGCATATTAAGCGGGTCTTAAACAAGGCCTATACAATCACCGAAAAAGATCCCATCGAAAAATAAAAGCAAATAGCATTTTTACCATCTCGGTTGCCATCCCGAATGTCCCACATCATAAAAACTTCAAGATACCATATCTCAAAACTGACTGGAGGTAGATTGGCTGAATTTCGCTAGATTATACGAAATTCCGTCGACGAGTCGCCTACGCATTCTGCTCGGGCCAGTTAAAATCACAGATTTCCTTTATGAAAAGAAAACAATACATGTTTTTATTTTATATGTACGAGACGAGAACATTGTTTCTTTTGTTAAAAAGGTATGTGGGAGGCATGTTTACTTACTTTCCAGCCTTTAGAATTTTTCTGCAAAGAAATAGGATTCGGTTTCTCTAGGTATATTCCAAGCAAAAAAATACTTTTAAACCATACTTGTAGGCTTAAATGTTTGTAAGTAGTGCGTCAATAAACTAGTGCACTGCAGTGCACCCACACTTCGCCGATGTATGCTGGTTCCGATGTAATAGGAGCGAGCATATTGTCATGATACCAGGCGGATTCCCCCTCAATACGACATCAATTTGGGTCATAGTCCAAAACGCTGGCCCAACTTCACACGCCTTTCTATAGATATACAGGTTTTCTCACGATGATTGTCTTCTCCGTAAGTCTCAGAGGTGCGGACTTGGAATTCGAACTTCATCCCTTGCGTTAAAGGCGTGCGTTCTACCACCTAGGCTACCACTGCCAGCAACTGTCGTCTGTACAACCTGTCGAATTCATAGTAGAGTCACTTAGTATCCACCTGCAAATGTCGTCTGGAGTTAAGCCGATAATTACGGGATTATGCCCCCTCAGACTACCCTTACGCCGGCACATAATGGGGCAAGCGACATTACTTGGCTTCTTTTAAAATGTACTCTGTGATAATGGCATAAAGATTGAATCAATGTGGCAAAAGCCGCGCGACCACGCGACTCAAATAACTCCCGTCATGGCATTTTGGTGAAAAATGTGCTTTTTTATGAGTTAATAAAGTTCGTTTTGGTACTGGCAGAAGGTGGTTGTGCCTGTGGGTGTACGGCTTCAAACACCCCCTCCCCTCACTTACGATGAGGGGGGGACACTTCACTTTGCTTCAATGCACCGCAGTGTGTGGTAATGGTTTTTAGAGGTATAATTTTTCGTCTGATGACTTTTTTTTGGTGAATAATTTTATGGCGAAATTATTCTCTAGTGCGCTCTCGAGTGTTTCGGTTGTCGATTGTTTGATTTGAGGGGTCTGCTTTGTGTGTAAATGAACGTTTTAAAGCCCTGGGTATACTGGGGCGTCAAAGCACGCGCGATAACATATCTTCCAGTACTAAAACTAACTGTATTGTCTTATAGAAACAGCTCATTCTTCAATGAAATGTCATTGACAGAGAGACCGAATTAAGATGCGTGGTCGCTTGGCTTTTGGCACTGAAAATCAGTATTTATGCATATTGATACAGAGTTCGTTTTCTTATTGACAGAAAATTGGACGCGTGCGTCTTCTCGCACTTATTTGCACAGGTCATCATAATTTAGAACTTGAAACATATGTTTAGGGTGCATTTTTATTTTTGTTTTATATTTCAGAATAGAGATGATGGTTTCTCTTTTACTGAAATTATTAAAAATAAAACTATACTGTTCACGGTTTAACCTATCGAGCAATCAAAATATAAGATTAGCACTTACTTATAATATCATTATTATGCGGTACAGAAAATAAGCTACAAAATCACTTCACGAAAATCTGTCCTAAATTTCTAACTTAAACAGAAGCGAATTCAAAGGAACATTTCTAAAGTCCAGTCTTAACCTCAAATCTATTTCTTAAGTCAACTTCAATACGACAAGACAGCCGCAAACCGGGGATATTATTTTACCAGTAGTCAAGTAAATGTTTTGAAACTCCATTAAATTAATGATTATCTAACATTGTATAGGTATTAGGCGCGTACGGACCTAGCGAGCAGGCTCGCGAGGCTTGGTTCGACTCGGTTAACAGTACACGTGAGTTTGACATACTTGGCAATCGGTAGCTAGTGGGTTGAGATACCACTTAGATTAGCCTGGGCTCCAAGTTCGTAAATTTACATGGTCAAGTTGTTCTGGAATCGCACACAGTATCCGTAATTTGTAATATACAATTCATATATCATCTGGTGACAGAAAAAACTCATAAAGTAACAAACAAAAAAACAATGCAGTAATTTGAACTATAGTAGCTTTTTTGATGTGATTTTTGCTTCATGGAATTCTGTAAAGTAATGCACTTATGGATATGATGACCTTTTCCTGGGAAAGTTGTTGATATTTTAAGGTACTTAGTGTAAATACTAATTACTAAATACTAATAGCATACTCATTTCTTAAAGGCCGGCAACGCACTTGCGATGCCCCTGGTGTTTCAGGTGTCCATGGGTGGCGTTGATCACTTACCATCAGGTGTAATGTCTGGTCGTTTGCCTCCCTATCTCATAAAAAAAAACATCTTTCCTATTTTATATACTTAGTATTTCCTGTTACCCAACGATGTGTTAATATTTAACTGTACCTCGCGGTTTCACTGGAATTGATAACTTAGGACACATAGGAATAGTGTCGTTTTCTTTCAGTAGTTCCAGAGATAATAGTATAAGTAGTAAACAGCATTTATTATAATTATTGAAGTAGGTATCCTATACATTTAATAGCGAAAAAAATATAAACGATCACAGTCTTACCGCCCCCTCTCATTGTTATTAACTGTACATTTTTATCAGATTGTGTTCTGAGATAGCTGTCAAAAACTGAATGTAATTAAAATCGTGACTGCAAGAGGCGATTGCCTCGGGTGAGCCTGCTCGCTTGGTCAGAACGCGCCGATTGAAAGCCTCTTGAGCGTCTTATTAGACCAACTTGGATTGGATAGTAATTTATTATGGTTATTGCAAGTTTCGGTAGGCGGGCCGTTAAGACCACGGTCGGCGTTACAGAGTTGACCGGGGTCGGATGGGAATTAATTTATTAGGTTTATGAATCCCGGTGTACAGAAGTATTGCCTTTTAGTTTTCATTGATTCACATCACGACCGAAGTTAACGTAAAGGTTGAAATTAAACTATTTTACGGATTTTATCGCGTTTATTTACTATTTTATTTTCCCGACGTTTCGGCTGCTTTACAGCAACCATGGTCACGGGGGACTGAGGTGTTAGACGTCCTGATGTCATAGTTAATAATAGTTAAATAATAGTTTTGATTGAAGCCCGTTTCAAGATGTAGCCAATCTTGTCTGTGACACCTCTTATGTATGGTAGTACAGCAGGTAGACGCTCAACTGTGGCTGGTTTCACTCGGTCGCCATCACAGTGACCGAGTGAAACCACCGCACCGCACCCGCCATTATATCAGATTTGATAAACCGCATATCCTCGCAAAAGAACACCGACTCCGACCAAGGATGATACGTGAGGCCATTGAAATTAAAAAACATCCTAATTTCAAAAGGGAAGATGGCTGGGTGCTACCACCAACTTGGGATCCAGTAATCAATATGATTAAATCCAAAACCAAGTGTACCATTGCAAGACCTCAGGACACCGTAAGCACTTTCTGCGTGGATCGGACCGCAAACAACAACTAAATATGAGGGTACCCAGTTATTAACTATGACATCAGGACGTCTAACACCTCAGTCCCCCCGTGACCATGGTTGCTGTTAAGCAGCCGAAACGTCGGGAAAATAAAATAGTAAATAAACGCGATAAAATCCGTAAAATAGTTTAATTTCAATGTATAGTATTCGCGTAAATATAAGAAAACAATATGTTAACGTAAAGGGTTGAAACGGGAGACGGGCGCGTCTAATTTTTTGCCAATATAAAATGAACTGTATGGATTCATAGGAAAAGTTCATTCTTCAACGATACATTGATAGAGCGAGCGAACGCGTGGTCGCGTGGCGTTTAACAAAGGGATTCACACTTTATGTATGTATTGATAGAGTTCGTTTTAATATTGACAAGTTTTTAACAGTCAACCTATGACGCCACAGTATGCTTTAATATTCCAAATACATAGTTACAATAGATATGAAACAAAGAAGATACACCAAAATCTTTTAAAGAACTTATGGAAATAAACAGGCTATTCGTATTGTGATAATTCGTTTAGTCGCCTTTTCCGACTAGTAGTAAAACGTTGAGGGTGTTAACCGGTACTTTTTTTTGTAGATGTCTAAAAACCTGACGATAAATTTACTGTAAGTATGTTTACCTAAATAAATATTTGAATTACTTGGAATTATATATATACCTGATATCAATAAATAAATAAAAAACCGGCCAAGTGCGAGTCGGACTCGCGCACGGAGGGTTCCGTACCATTATACTATAAAAACGGCAAAAAAATCACGTCTGTTGTACGGGAGCCCCCTTAAATATTCATTTTATTCTGTTTATTAGTATTTGTTGTTATAGCGGCAACAGAAATACATCATCTGTGAAAATTTCAACTCTCTAGCTATCACGGTTCATGAGATACAGCCTGGTGACAGACGGACGGACGGACGGACGGACGGACAGCGAAGTCTCAGTAATAGGGTTCCCGTTTTACCCTTTGGGTACGGAACCCTAAAAAATTAAACTGAATTAATTTCTTGGCCACCCATCGCTGAAACTATAAAAGGGAATCTCTAAACTTTCATTCAACAAAGAGCCTAAACTTAGTAACATTCTTTAATATAAACCAGATGTATAACAAAGCTTACGATGGCG
Organism: Ptilodon capucinus; assembly: GCA_914767695.1. Taxonomy (NCBI): domain Eukaryota; kingdom Metazoa; phylum Arthropoda; class Insecta; order Lepidoptera; family Notodontidae; genus Ptilodon; species Ptilodon capucinus. The sequence continues at coordinate 5,278,466 of OU611831.1, forward strand.
CCCTGAAAATGGACTGTAAATACACGAAAATAGCTGTAAGCCTTCCTGAAAACTGTTCGTAATCGGAATCATAAAAGTCCGTCTCGTAACTGGGTTCGTAAATCAGGCGAGTAGTCCATAAAGGAGCCCTTACTTTGGGATGCTGAGCTTCTCACGTGGGCGTCGATAGGAAGATGTATTCACGGACTAAACTTTTTTCTAAATAGAGCTATTTTTAATGTAAAAATATCTGAGCAAACATCCGCTTAGCTAATATGTTCCTTGTATTCTAGTCAATTTGCGTTCGAATTTAAGAACATGGCTTCTTTCATAATAAATTAAATAAAAAAAAGAACATGAAGGTTTTTATTCTACTTATTTTTTTACGAAAAGATCAAATTTAATGGAATAAGAAGTATTTATGCCAATATTAAGTAATTAGATAGCAAGGACAAATTTAATAAATACACATTATAAATAAAAATGAGTGATGAACTTGATAAAGCTGGCGGATTAATAAATAAATAAAATAAAAATAAAATAGCCTTTTATTCCCAAAACCATAAAAGTAATAAAATAATTAGGACCCCTTTTGGGTGAAGGCCTCTTCCAGCTTCTTCCATGTATCGCTCTCTTGTGCTGTCTCTATCCATTTTGGGGTAATTTTTTCTACTTCTTCTGTCCACCTGGCTTTTGGTCTCCCTTGTTTTCTTTTTCCTGGTGGTCCGGATTAATTACTTGCAACAAAATTATGTTATCGTCTTGTCGAGCTGCCAACCATTGATTACACGAAAATACTTTCACACTTCGCTGTTAAAAAAACATGTGGCTTCATCGTATTTACTCAATGATTTTGTCTACAACGGAGTTTAATGAAACACTTGGTCGATCGGTGAGACTTAACAAGATAAGAATACTTTGCGAATTTGATTATATACTTCAAATAACGTTGAAATATAACTATCATTAGCTCTCTGTGGCTATATTGGCGACTATCGTTACAGAATTACACCATAACAATTGTCACTATTTTAGAGCTAAGTAAGACAATTGAGAGTTGGTGAGACTGAGTTTAATGCTAATCTTTATTACTTATGTAGATCATAAGCCTGCATTGGGCCAGTGTGGTGGACTATGACCCACATCTCTCTATGGAGGAGAAACGTGTCCGATAAATGGCAATAGGCTCGTAGCTCTTACATTAGGACCAAAAATACATCAGTAAAGTGTAGTAGGTACACCCAGTACTGCAGTGCATCCCTGCGTACCCCTTCAGGGAATACAGGCGTGATAATGAGGTTGATATGATGATGACGCAACCATTAAATTTCTTACCGGCTCTTCTCAGTGGAAGCAGCATTCCGAACCTGTGGTAGAATCTGACTATTTGTAAGTGCTTTTGGCCTACACTAACATTAAAAAAATATTTTGATGTTGTATACATATCAATAGTAGTGGCCCTGCCTGTCCCTAACTTAATACACTGACGTCCAAGACGCGAGGTGGTAGGAAACACAATTATTTTTATGGCAACACGATTTTCCTCGGCTCATTACATGCATGCCGCGGTTACACGTTCTGGCAACATTAACATGGCTGTAGGTGGGGTCTGTAATGTGTACGGAACACGCGAACCAGTTTTTGATTATTTCCCCCAAAATTATATCCCTTTTTCACACCGAAAGGGCCCTTAGTGCGTATTGAAAGGCGTTATACTCATGATGTTCGTGACCAAAGACAAAATGTGGAGAGTCACGGCGGGCGGCGCTTCCGAAGAACCGGCGCCATTTTGTTGTATTTCTCTTCTTTTTCTCGATCCTGCCTGTGGCAAGGTAATTAGGAATTAGGAATTAGAACTGGGTTATATTGTTTGTTTTAATTACCAATAGTGTACCTCTGCCTACCCCTTCGGAGAATACAGACGTGATGATGTATTATTAGTAATCGGTTCGAAATATAATTTTTTTGTCTAACTAAACTGTATAAGTATTGTTGTGGTAGTCGTTTGTATTTTTAGTAATTTTGCGTTTGTTATATAAATCATATTTACGTTCATTTTGGTCTGTAAATATAGATATTTTAAAATAAAAATGCCCCTACATGTTAGTAATTTTAAATAAAAACACGATAAATTCTCTCGTAACACACATTGGACGTTCAGAAATCGGACTTTAAAAATCTGCGTTAACCGTCTATAATACAAAAGAAAATGGCCACGATAAAATGGTGGATTTACGTAAAAATCTAATAACAGTAGTCGTCAGTCGCATTGGACGTTTTTAGGTTAGGATTCCTTAGGTACCTAAGCTGAGACAGACGGCCCAACTTCGGAATAGGTTGTTCCAGTGATATATAGTTTTGTTTTAGTTTTACAATTTCTTGTATTGTGTTCGTTCACAGGGTTGGGAAAAACTGTTTTCATAAATCTTTTTTTTATATTGTACTATACAAATGACGTAGAAGTATGCTTATGTCAATAGTTACATAAGTAAAGAGGGAGTCAAACCCAGAACCACTCGTTGTCAAAGTCGAATCATTTATTTTGAATATGCCTACGGGGGCACTTAATCATTGTCAAGTTTACACTTTTTTTTCTTATATGCTACTACCGGATTTTTTTATTGCCAAAACTCACTTATTCTGAGCCGAGCTGCCTACACCCGAACCCCTAGACCAAGCTGATATTTTATGAATAATGTACATGACGATGAATTTAATATTTTCATACTTCCATTGGTCAATAGTAGGGTTGTGGACATAATCGGATCCGTAATCTTGTGAAACGTATATGTATTCCTTGTTTATGGTCCGATTTAGATACAGATATTAACAGTTAAGTACCACTACTGTATCAAATCCGCCCGTCGCTACTTTTTTTTTATTCGACCATGTCACGCGATGTTATAACATGACCCAAGAATGCTTATTATCGTTTAGATTGCATAAAAACATTATTTTCTTCAGTGTTATGTTTGATTTACGTAATTGCTTCTCGTTCAATGGTTCGTACGAACTATTTCACATCAGAACAAATGAAGGGCAGGCCTAAAACTTCGTTTAAATTTCCAATCGTGTAGTTATATCGCTAATTAAACGTATGTTATTGTGAAAGTCACGAAATTAAGATTTGATCGTTGACTTCAAATGAGCACACGATTCATAACTTACCTACTAAAATAAATGTTATTAAAAAGAAAATGTTTTGTCATATATTTATTTTGAGTGTCGACCAAGAAGTTTAGAGAGGCTTAATATTTGTGTTTGAGGGCAATTCGAAAGTGACACATCTCTACAGAAACATTCGATTCGACGTTCCATTTTCAAACGTTTGGCGGGAGCCAGTTGGCAAGATGGCCGACGCCACCGCGCTGCAGAACGACAGCGATATCACGTCTAGTATAGTAGTGATCTGTGATCGCGTCGATTCTGTTGTACTAACTCGACAGATATCTCCTCGGATTCGTATTCCTATCTGATTTGAAAGGATGAGCTAATCTCAGTGGTATCCACTATAAATTCAGCTTTTACATTTTCCACTAGGTATTTACGTACCTATAACATTTTTGTTGTATAGAATTAAAGGTTTCAAAGAATGTTCTGCTAGGTAGTGAATCAATCTATATTAGTCTATGATATTGTAATAGTGAATGTGAATTTAAAAAAAGAACATGTACAAAAAAGTGTTCTTCTGTCTTATCTAAAAACCGGCCAAGTGCGAGTCGGACTCGCGCACGAAGGGTTCCGTACCATTATCTATAAAAACTGCAAAAAAATCACGTTTATTGTATGGGAGCCCCCTTAAATGTTTATTTTATTCTGTTTTTTAGTTGTTGTTGTTATAGCGGCAGCAGAAATACGTCACCTGTGAAAAGATACAGCCTGGTGACAGACGGACGGACGGTCGGACGGACAGCGAAGTCTTAGTAATAGGGTTCACGTTTTACCCTTGGGTACAGAACCCTAAAAAATATGTTGCGTATCATAAAATGTTAAAAAAATAAGTTAAAAATGCAATCCACGTCTTATAAATAACTATAAAAATAGGGTTGTTTTAGTATAGCGGTTGGTCACGCCCACAGAGTAATATAGTGGTCACCATTAAAACGTAACGAGTTCTTTCACTATAAATAACCTACACCCATTATAATTATAGCGAACGAAATTCTTCTTATCACGCTCATATTTCACCAAAAGTCTAGCATTAAGAATAAACACAATACCTCTAGCTGGTAGAAAAAAATCGGCCAAGTGCGAGTCGAACTCGCGCACGAAGGGTTCCGTATCATTATCTATAAAACGGCAAAAAAACACGTTTGTTGTATGGGAGCCCCCTTAAATATTTAATTTATTCGGTTTTTTAGTATTTGTTGTTTTTATTTATTTATTTGCACAATTCTACATAAGTAAAAAAAAAATTACAAAGGTAAGCTTAATGCCGTGGGCATTAATTGTTGTTATAGCGGCAATAGAATTACATCATGTGTTAAAATATCAACTCTCTACCTATCACGGTTCATGAGATACAGCCTGGTGTCAAACGGACGGAGGTCATAGTAATAGGGTTCCCGTTTTACCCTTTGGGTACGGAACCCTGAAAAACAACGTGGCAAAAAAATTACTTTCTCTCACCTCAATTAAGTTGTCATTACAGGAGCAAATATTAATTTAATGGCGGAATTTAGTGGTTATGAAAAAAAAAATGTCTCTGAAATAGCGGGAACAACGTCGAGAAACGCTTTGACGTAACATGTCGGCTGCCATCTTGAAATCATCTTTTGTCAAGTGAAACGAAACGTCGATCGAGTCACGTACATCGGTTTCCTTAAACAAATCTGAAGCGAATAAATTTTCCTGAATGATTTTGCGCTATTTTCGTAAGAATCCATCAATCAAATCACTACGTGGTTTCAGTATTTGTATTGTACCTACACACACATATCAAGGTTATAGTGCTAAAACTCATTATGTGTACCTACAATTGATACCTTCGAAATATCCAATGTTTTAAGGATCTATGTTATTAAAATAATATCGTAATAATAAGTACGCTGTGGTAAAAGTGGATTACATCACTAAAAAGACCATAAAAATGCACTAAGATGGACCAATAACACGATTTTTATTATTTGACACTGTAACCTCGATATATTGAAAAGTGCCTATAATCCTTTAATATTTAACAAAATAAAATAAAATATATCAATACAGACGGTTTAAATTTAAATTAACCTGGCAATAATTGGAAAACCGGGTATGATTGGCGAAATAAAAGTGGATTTACTTTTATACGACGTTTAAGTGAGTTACCAATCGAAAACAGCGTAGCCAGGAGCCGATGCCGCACTTAATAGAGGGGAACCGGAACGAACCGCTCCGTAATCGAGTTTGCCGAGTATCGATACATGTTGAAGAAACTTTTAATGCGGTTTTGTATCGAGAAGTCAATTATTTGAGACAGCGTTGGGTATTCCTTCTGTTTCTTATTCGAAGTGATAAAAATTCATTAAAAGACAGTACAAAATTACGTCCATTATTTTGTTCCAAACTAAATTATATTTGACAGCAATACTCTTTAATTTAGTTTGGTTAAAGTAAAAAAAAATACTTTTTCCAACGAGTTATCTACCTAGCTTATAATAACCCACACTCTCGCCTAGTCTTACATCGATTGAAGGTACCCACAATATCTTAAGTCGTCCATGAACGCACGGAACTCCCCAAGGATGTTGCCAGAAGAAAAAAAATATAATTCCCTTATGTCGACTGAACGTCACGTACTAATGTGTGAAATAATATTTCTCCCTCGCAGCCTTAGGCGGGTGTGTTCTTAGGTACTTGCAATGTTGGTAATTCAATACGCGGTGCCTTGGAGGTACAGCAACCCTCCTGGGTGAGTGAAGTGTTAGAAGTGAAAATGGCAATAATTATTCCATAAATATAACACCTAAAGGGAAATCTTTTTCAATATGTTATAATATGTTGTAGCATGTTCCTAGTCTATAATCATAGTTATTGAAAACATCGAAACGATTGCTTTAACATTGACAGGGGCAACTGGATAATGACTTAATTATCGTCCTTTTAACGTGCCACTACTGGGCACGGGGCTCCCCTCAATGCGAGAGTTGTTAAGGCCATAGTTCACCACGCTGGCCCAGTGCGAGTTGGCAGACTTCACACGTCTACAAAAAACGGGTTAGGTAACCACAGACATTGCAGGTTTCCTCACGATGTTTTGCGACAAGACTCTGAGATGCGAGCTGGGAATTAAACCTGCATACTTTGATTGCAAAGCATGCGTTCAACCTCTCTAATATCACTACTGCTGGATAATTCCACAAACCTGAATTTGGAAAAAAGGATACATACATACAGCTTTAAACTAAGGCTTTCCATTTGTTTCTTCCCAGATAGTCTGAAAATGTTCATCCGAAAGCTCTTGTAATAGTATTTAATCTTGTCACGAATCATCATTAAACACAAGTAATTCAAGTTCAAGATGCTATCGATTGTCAATTTGATCCAAAAGTCTTTATCAGACAAAATGTATTTTAAATTACTAGTAACCTAAAAGAGGGCGGCGTCTCGTAGAATTCGGTAGGTTGCTATTGTTACATTATCATTAATCGTTTCTAGAATCTTTATAACTTGTTCTAGGGCTGAGATTCTAGACAGCGGACTATAAAGCTTCCTGCAATCAAATAACTAAATTGCCAAAACATTACTTTAGCTGAGATGGCAGTTTAATATTTCGGTTATCCGATTAGTAACAGGCTGTTGAGTTGGTACACCAAATTTTGAGCTACAAGATAAAAGTCTAAAAATGATGTCCTTAGAAATTGTGTAGACATTCAGTAATTTTTTCTCCATATCTTAGTAAATAAATAACTATCGAATATGTCCCACACGGGCTGTTAGAGAAAAGTATCGTCTTCGCCTTGCAAATCTAACTAATACTTGGCCAAGATGTAACTGAACGGTATTTTAGAAATAAGACAGGACAGCAGATACACAGTAGCGTACAACAGAAATCGCTTTTTTTACAGCTTCACCGGAGGAGAATAGAAATCACCGGGACCATTATTTCTCACGATGTTTGCCTTCACCGTTCAGCAAGTGGTAATCATTACTGAAAGTGACATTTGCACATAAAATCCCAAAGATGCGGGTCAAGGATTGGAACTTTATCCCTTGCGTTCAAGGCGATCGCTCTACCAACTAGAGCACACTGCATAATACCATCAAAATTACATGACCCAACATGTTTTGATATGAACATCGTTTTTTCAATCATTATTTCGGCATCGTATGTCCTGCGGTTGTAACCCAACTCCGGTGGTCGGTGTACATACGTCGGCCGGAATTATGCGGTCGGCTGTACGCTGCGGGTTTCGCCCCTTGGATATTACAGCTTACGCTTTTTGTTGGGCCATTTTAATTGTTTGGGTCTGAAACGACGCAAAATGCGAAGTCAGTTTTGAATGCCTTTGAATGCCTAGCGGTCAATTAGGTGTGGTCACATCCTAAAGGTCTATGTGTTTTCTAGTGAAAGGATTTGGTACCTTTTTGCTTGATTTACAAGGTTTTGACAATGTTCTGTTCTGTCAAAATACTTGGTTCGTAGTCTGATGTTTTTTTGCACTACAGTTGTTACAAAGTATCTCTAATCAGAATAATTTCACGTTACAATAATATAGTAATCAAAGTGCGCAGGTTCTATCCCCGGCTCGCACCTCTGGGTTCCATGTGCGAATCTCATTTTCATCTGAGATTATCACTTGCTAAGAAACGGTGACGGAAAACATCGTGAGGAAACCTGTGTGCCCGGTATAATGGCAATAGGTTCGCCCCCTATTACATTGGGACCAAAATACATCGGCGAAGTGTGGGCGCGCACTGCAGTGCACCTCTGCCTACCCCTTCGGGGAATACAGGCGTGATGGTGTATTTATTTATTTATTTATTTACAATAATATAGTAAGGAGGTACTTTTGAAGACTTACACTTATTTCTGTACCATTCCACTCCTTATCTTTCGTTTAGTTAATATTTGAAGGAATATCAATTGTAAAGACAAACTTTCCATCTGGTTATTTAAGTCATAAAGTTTTCGCAACTATTGCATAGCAGCAGATTTAGAGAATTAGTTAAAATTGACAGCCGGTAATCTGTCATATAAAGTTCTAATCGAACTCTGACACCAATGAAAGGATTTGGTAGCCTTTTTGCTTGATTTATAAGGTTTGGATAATGTTCTGTTCTTCTAAAATACTTGGTTCATAGTCTGATGTTTTTTACAGAACAGTAGTTTCAGTATATTCTGCACTTGTTAGTTGTCACTATCTCTATTTTGAAGAAATGGTAGACATATTTCGATACCATTCCACTCCTTATCTTTCGTTTAGTTAATATTTGATTGAATATCGATTGTGAAAACAAACTTTTCATCCGGTTTAAGTCCTAAAGTTTTCGCAACTGTTGCCTAACTGCAGATTAGCGAACTTGGCATTAGTTAAAATTGACAATCGGTAATCTATCTTATCAAATTCAAATCGAACCCCAGCACCTGGATAGTCTATGTTGCTGCCATCAACTGTACTTACCTTACATGAGGCAAATTGTATTGATAGTATAAAAGCTACTATGGGAAAAGGTATCTTGTAAAGGCATGCGAAAACTCCCATGCAACTGGAGTAGCGTAACCCGAGTCAATTGTAACACCTCTCTGTGGTTATTGAGTTCTTTGGCTTCTGATACATTGAACCTATGGGTATTTATAGTGATATTATCTAGATCTGAAATATGTTTTGGTTTTAAATGCAAATTGGTATTCTCTGAAAAGACAACCATTGTTACTTATGACGGGGCTTCTTAACAACAAACATAATTATTGCTAATAGTTCAGTTCAGGTAATACTTTTATTTTGCTTTGACGTAACCCTACAAGGTGATTAGTGATGTAATTAATTTAAACTATAATTTTATTCTCAAGTATGATAACTAATCTTGCGGTTTCGTATTTGAAATCGCTGTTATTGAAGTTACTTGGTATTTTATTATCCCAGGACCGAGGACCATATAACTAAGGTTCTGGTACAAAGTGCAATGCAATACCAATACACTCTTTTCCGGCAAAAATGTACCTGCATACCCCTATAGAGGGTGCGAAAAGGAATTTAGTGCACTACATCGTAGTGACGGTTTATTTATGGTTCCTGTTAGGGTTAGAAAACTTTTAACACTTAAAAAATAACTCAGCCACGTGCCGGGTCTTAGTTATCGTGGGGTTTGCGCCGCGTGGAAAAACTTTCCACAACCTGTCTTGCAGATATGTTTTTAATAATACTTTCAGTTTTTACAGTTACCTCAATACAAAATCTGACTAAATTTTAACCGTTACTATTGAAACAACAATACTTTAAAAGGTGGTCGTAAAACCCCTAATAGGGTTAGCGAATGGAGTATATCCTGGTTTTTTTTTACTATGCCCGCCACACATTCGGACCACTGTTACTCCTGTAAGCCAGGATCGACAGAGATATCCATTGAAGACACCGAGGTTTGACCCTTGGCGAGTCTCGGGGAAAAGCTAAATTGTCTTGGAACCCGCACGAATTTAACCGTATTATCCTGGATGTGAAGTATTTGTTTGAGAACAGATGATACCGTTACCTCTTATAGCAGTAGTATATTTAGTTTTTTGACAGTTTTTTGTAATTAATACACCAAGCTGTTTTTTTTTCAGTGATTCCAGGGGCTCTACCGCCACCTCATTAAGTATAGTTGTACAATTTTTGACAAGTTTGTACTGAGTTAACTGTCGAAAACTGGCAGTAATAGAAAAAACAAGACAGGGAGCTGATGAGTATACGATACGTAGTATATATCTAACGATAAAATATCATTTACTTTCACACCTAAGCTCTCCAATCACAAATCGTATAACCGGATGCGAGGCCCTCCGGCGATCCCGTAGAAAAAAATCTTATTTGGCAAGCCCCCGCAATTCCCACCTCCCTGTAGACGCGGCGAGAAGTTTGCGAAACCCGCTAAATCATGGGAAGTGCAGTGGGGTAGTGTCATTATGGAATAGGACTGCAAAAATTTGAAATAAAAATTTCTAACGCCAAATGGTGTTACGTAAAACGCATTTTCATACGTTCTAATTTAGAATCATTTGTTAATCGAGGTAAATGATTGTAAAATTTATTGGTCTAATTGTATTAAGGTCATTAGAACGATTGGTTTTATAGGATAGGAACCAAGCATAAGCTGAAGGCGAATGCTAAAAATACATATACCCCAACAAATTTTTAAAATACCTCCCAAATCCAGAATCCGTCTCCATACAAAAACCCATTGAACCGAAAAAGAAAAACGCACGCCCTCATACAGGAAGCTACTTCATTCAGTACGTGACCAGGGGTGCATATATCTAAAGAGGTGACGTTGAAAAAGGCCCTAAGGGCACATCCTGCCCACCCTCTATGCACTCGTCGCGATAGTTTGACAACGATTTCCTCAAATCTCATTTTCATGTCTCCAACCAATTTTGTATCTTAAATTCTGAATGTCAAGATTGCCTTTCATTTTTCGGGTGTGATCGTGCGTGTGATAGAATTGTAAACTTTATATTTTTATTGCATAAGGGTCGTTTTTGTGTAGATTGGCTGTGTAATGTCTCTGTTATGATGTCCAGTCGAGTGGCATAATCGGGGTTGACGATGAAATATTGAGTTTAAGTTTCCATGAGCTCTAAAATTATATATGTATATATTTGAAAAGGTTTCCACCGAACAGTTTATTTTTTAATTCTTTAAACAAATCTAACAGCTATCTGCACCCTTAGCATAAGTTGTAGACATAAGTTGTATCTCTTTTAACTGTCAGATTTGTCGAGAACATGACGTCACCCCGAGCCATGTCCAGTACAAAAAGCTCGAAGTGACGTAATTTTCTCGGCAAATCTGACAGTGAAAAAAGATATAACTTATGTCTATGCGTTCATGGTAAGCGTACATGTACCTACCGGACAGGACAAAGGCCAAACATTTCATTTTTTAAATTCATTTGTCATTTAAATGCATAGTCAGTGCAGCATAGACCGTAAAATCCTTAAACTAAATGCAAATCCATTTCATCCAAGAGTTGTCTATGTCTTCCCGTCGCGCCACAAATCTCGGAAGGCTTTATTTTTATCAGTACAGGTTACGTTCTATTTCCCTACGTAGCGGATCTGGGTACGATTCTGTAACTCGTAAAACAAGCAGTAAACGTCGACTTCGGTTTGAGAATCGAACGCTTCCTTATAGGGTTGACAGCTGCGGATTTGTGACATTGAGGTAATGAGAATTGAAATAAATATGAATCGTTCTACTTATTATTTTATTTTCTGTCATATAATATTATGATTTTGCAATAGAACAATAATAAATTAAAATAGGTCTCGTGACTTTACACATATTTTTTCAGTTACATTTAGCTAGCTTTAAAAAAAAATACTAAGAATAATAGTTGTCGATAACGCCCATAAATTCTGGCAACCCTGTCGTCATGTCAGGCGGGCTCAACGTGCCTCTTGCGTCCGCCATTTTACTGCCACTCGGTTAAATCTTTTAAATTTCGAATGTCGAACGTTCGATTTTTGTTTCTACCTTTCGGTATACTGCAGGAAGACCGTCTTCGATTTAAAAAAAAAAGTTTATTTGAAGGAGGCTGTATTAAAAATAATACATAATAATATAACTATTCGTACCGACACTAGACCTAAAAACTAATTTTATATAATACATGGAAACTCATTCTGGATACAAAATACTTGGACAACGCCACGTCAATATAGGAACTGTGACATCAAAAAAGGTAGGGTAAAATGACCGTTTGCTGTTCGAATTGGAAAATATTATGTTTAGTGAAATCTGCGGACTGTAGCCCGTATCCAATTTTTTTACGTAGCCATCGTAATATTTATGGGGCGGTACATTTTATATTATGATATTTTTATTGCACTTACTAAAATTGGCAATATTGGTATTTTTCGTTTGTTTTCTTTTTAGTTCATGATAAAAATGGAGTGTCCCAAAATTACAATAAATTTGTCATTTTGCAACTGTAAAGACATTTGTGACCGTTTCCACAAAGGACGAGCAAAGTGACACCTAATCAAGTAATGTCTAATGTAAGGCGGAAAAATATTCCGGTCCTCCCTTCGTTTTTAACCAGTACTTGGAGTCATCCGCCATCTTTATCACTGTCATTATCCATTTTATTTATAATGTGTATTTATTGAATTTGTCCTTGCTATTAATTACTTGACATTGGCGAAATACTCGCGCTAGTCGCAGGTGATGCCATTCCTCATCTTATTCCATTAAATATCATCATTTCGCTCATTTCGTTAAAAAAAAAAAAAACCAGTACTTATTTTTGTGAATAGTTTTTCTGCGTTTTTGAAGTTCAATTCTTTTCATTTTACGAGTATGCATCAGCTTCAGCATCACATAAAGGCATCCCCAAGTATTATTAAAAACGGGTATGGGTGGGTTAGTTAATGACTTGATCTTAATATTAATGTTTGTTGAGTAAATGCACTTTCCCGGCATCTGTATCCTATCTTGTTGTTTTTTTTATTTGTTTTGTAATGTCATATGGTTCTCTTATATTTACGCGAATACTACACATGTAATTAAAACCATTTTTTACGGATTCTATCGCGTTTATTTATTTTTTTATGTTCCGACGTTTCGGCTGCTTTACAGCAACCATGGTCACGGGGGACTGAGGTGTTAGACGTCCTGATGTCATAATTAATTACTGGGTACCCTCATATTTAGTTATTGTTTACGGTCCAAACGAAATAAACGCGATAGAATCCGTAAAATAGTTTTATTTCAATGTCGTAACTAAGTTACAAATATAACATTGAACATTATTGTATTATGTGTTACTTACTTACCAGTAAACAACATTCTGAACGTTCTGTAATGAAATACTTGCGCCTTGAAGCCCGCTTGAAATTGCGATGGAAAATTCTCTTAAATGTATGAAGCTACGTATCCTTCGGGACGTCGTAAAAGTACTATAAAAAGGACTTTTCAATTTGTCACCAAGCTGGGAAGCGTATCACTTTATAAATTATATTTTTTAAAGAATATTTTAGTGTCGTGCTAAAATTTTTAGGTTACACTCTAAGTGATTGGTACATAACAATTACCTCAGAAATCACAGAGATGATATTTTTCTGTAACTATATCGTAAATGCTTTACAAATATTAAAAACGTGATTAACTTAAGAAAATAATTTAAAAAAGAGGGCATTTTAGCTAAAAAAATATATTTTGTGTAGTCTTGAATCTTGCCTATTATTAATTTTACGTAACTAACTCAGGGTCGTAAGTCATCTCTTAAAGCAGTATTACTTTAATTATACTCAGTTATTTTTACAAATTCTGTATAAAAATCTAAGCAATATTAAAAATATATTACTAATAAATAGCTGATATTAAGGTCACAGCTCTATCCAAGTAATGTTACTTCTACCCTAATTTTTCACCCACGCATAATGCATTATACCAAATTCTATTAATAAAATTCCCCGATAATCCTTGTACAGCCATTGATCTCGATTAATGGCTTTCGAAATTGGTGCAACCGAAAATTAAATTAAACAAAGCGAATATCGACCCTGTTGCCGTACGCTATTGACTATTTTCGTTTATTCTGCATGTTAATGTGCGCGCTTCATTTGGCATTCGGATATCAAATGACATTAGTTTAGTGTTGCCCTAATGTTCGATAATGCATATCGATAATGAATTCGAATAATTGGACGGTTTCATATTTAAATTGGCAATAAAATCTCTTGCCAGAGATGAACCAACAATGGATGACATCGTTTAGTTTTACAGATCTCATACCTAATAAAGCATTCTTGTTTCAATAGTAACTGACAACTTAAGAGAGAGTTTGTACTGAGTTAACTGTCAAAAATTAAAAGTAATATTAATACGTTGGTGCAAGACAGGCGCTGGTATGGAGGCTTATATTATAAACACTAACATGTTGCTATTTCAATGTGAAAATATAATTAATTCTGATGAGAAGACATATTATGAAAGATAGACTCTTGAAAATGTTTTATTAAATCCCGGATCTGATGTCCTACGCTTTGTTGCTTTCAAGCAAATTGACACCACGATAAAATCTTATCTTATAGATGAAATATGGCAATGCGATATTTTATACTAGCAATAATATCAATAAAGATTAATTCGATCGCAAAAGACTTCTTATTTAGTCGAGTATCGATTGCTAATCCCACGGGAAGCTCTCGAGACATCACTATCAAATGACAGTCGCATGTATTCACTAACGAGCTCCTATAAAATACAGGTCCAATTCCATTTTCATCTCCGCCACGCCAATTTCGATCGTAAACTGATACAGATAAAGATTGTCTCAGCTGTAGAGTTCAATTTTGCCGTAGAATTTGTGTTGCGTACCTGCGCCAAAATAATTTCAATTCTAATGGCCACACAATAAAGATTATAGCGGCCGTAAATTTTAAATTTGCATTGCACTGGTGTAACGTGCGGGATAATTACATACAGAATTTGAAAAAGGAATTGTGTAGCGATGTAATTATAACCCGTATGTGTGGGTATTGTTTACATGTGTGTGTGTTACTAAGGGTTCACACAATGGAGTAGGGTGGTGGGAATGAGATGGCATATAATTATGTTTAGATTTTCATGCCATGACATAAGGTTTTAAAAGGCTTTAAAATGCCCTTGCAGTGAAAGGGATGGAGGGGTGTAGGAAGTTGTAGGCATACGAATTAAAAGTGTTTGACATCCTTGCGAGGGTTATGTTTTTTTAAAAAAGTTGGATAAGAAGTGATAGCCCAAAAAAATTGTTAAAAATGTCAGTTGCAATGTTATCACATAACTAGTTGTTCCATGAGCTTCTTAAAGCCCCCAGCACACTGGGGCGTCAGGCGTCAACCCTCGAGTGTCAAATACTTTCCAATACTAAAACTAACTATGTGTCAATGTGCATAAAGTTTGAATTTCTGTGAACTAGGAGTTGACTCACATGATTACTTTAATTCTCAGGGTGGAGTTGGGGACCTAACTAAGAACCTCTAGATGATCAGACCTTTCTTTTTTTTTTCGTGGGAAATTCCTTTATCTCTTTCCACCTTGGGGGAGGAGGAAGGGGTATGTGGGAGTCCCCGACAGAGTGCCGGTATACCCACGGTGTACCAACCACCCTTCGCCTTTGCAGGGGGGCGTCACGGGATCCCAAGTATTGCACCGTGACGCTCCGGAGATGATCAGACCCGACCTATCTAATCACTAGACTTCTTACATCAATATTTTGTTCCAAATCTCAATTATTATCGCCAGACAACACATACTCATCGTATGGCCATTGGCGCCATACAATGGCCTTGGGAAGATCCCAGTTACACCCAGACTAGGGGTCCGATTTTCGTTTGATAGACATCATCTCCATTCGAGATATGTCGTAAAAATACGACCAATTTGACGTTTTGTTTCGACATAATAGAGATTAATGTCTAACAAGCGAACATCAGCCCTCAGAGCAAATCCCAAAAAGGTAATTTACGAAATTTGTCGCTGACTGAATCGAACCCGTGACAGTACAGTGACCCGAGTGTCCTACGCTCAAACCACTAGACCTAGCCGTCTTCAAATTAATTAAATCTCATTTTGACCCCTTTGTCCATTTGGTCAGGGTATCACTTGTTCTTACTGTTTTAATTTAACTGCCTCAAATATTCCCTAGATTTAAGGAACTGAATTTCATTGGTACAAATATCTTCGGGAATACAGTCCTGGTCTTGACCACCTGCCCGATTCACCCCTCAAAAAAAAGGGAAAATTTACCCAAATTTTCATACTTTCCAAAACTACCCTATCACCTTTGGAAGGGATACCTTGTAAATTGTTTTCAACCCCTAACAAGTGGCTGGACATCTCGTATAAATCATTTTTATTATCCACCCTTCAAGCCCCACTATTAAGGGGGTGACTGGCGATTTTGGCCACGATAACAGACCTGGGGTGTTATTTTCAAGTGATTTAAAATATGTCTCATATATCGATGGCGTTATCGATTTTTAAGTGCAGTTTCGCGTGTGCATTTTATAGTGATGCACTCGAAAAACATCGACTTGTCGATATTTTAATTATACCATAATAATGATTATCGCAGACAACACATACTCATAATATGTTACCAAACTACTACTCCTCTGCCTACTCTTTCGGGGAATACAGGCATGACGATGTGTTATTATTATTTTGTGGAAAAGAAAATTAATTTCAGTATTGTTTGTGTTACCAAAAATAACATAATTATTCTATTGAAAAACATGACAAAATTCCTTTTAAACATCAACTAAATGACCTCAATACAATGTCGTTTTGTAGCAATTAAATACGATCAAAGCATACTCTATTTAACAATTCAGGATGTCCCCAATTATACAATACCCCGTATAATTATATTTCGATACAAACACTTTTACAAATGACATCGAATTCGAAGACATTCGTTTTCATTGGCTGAACAAAACGGTACGTTATTTGGAACGGATCGCCCCTAAATTATTGTTATTAATCGCCAACGAGGGAACAAATGTCGACAATATGGATTTGTGTCGATAAAACATTCAGAGTATCGATAACATATTTAATGTGGAGCACGTCACTTATAGGAATGTCGCTTAATTTATAGAAAAGAAAGATATAGGTAATTGTAGGTGCCTTTTAAGGAGCTACTTTTGGTAAATCGCAGGGTTAAGACAAGACCAATGACACGGATTGTGTAAGACCATATCGCTTGCTCACTATCTTATTTCATACGAGAGAGCGAGACCACACACATAATCCGTAATACCAAAACGAACTGTATTATTTCATGAAAAAGCTCATTCTTCAATGAATTTTCATGGTCGGCTAGAGCAAATTTTGACGCGTGCCATCGGCTATAGAAATTCGATCTTTATGGATATTGACACAGAGTACGTTTCTGAAAAAGTTAATTCGCTCGTTCCGGTGAGTGCGGGGTGTAACTGTACCTTATGTGGAAGGTATAAATGTGGATGGGCGGCTTATCTTTTAATCTGTACCGACAATAAATCGCTCTCAACTTTTTGATTAATAGCGACATCGCGGACGATTATTGCCGAGTGTGACGCATGGCCACATGAGGCTGTGTGTGGCTGTTTGTGGCTGTTTGTGGCTGTCTGTGGTTATTGTGCGAATAAATCATGTTCGTCGCCTTGGCGTTGTAATATGGTATGATTGGAAGACATATAACATCATCCCTTTTCATTTGGTGGATCTGGAGTAGAATCTTCTAAACAAGTTTTGTAACTTTAAAATAAATCTTTACACATCATCCCCTTATTATTAAGATAAATGAATAGAAATTTACAATGCATTACAATGGCAGTGGAATTGAAATATATTTTATTTCGAAAAAAAAATACATTGTTACAAATTTAAATTTAGGGGTAAGCAGTAAGGCTTAGCATGAGCGTGTAGACACAAGTTTTATCTCTTTCAACTGTCAGATTTGTCGAGATAATGATGTCACTTCGAGCTTTTTATACTGGAAATGGCTCGGTGTGACGTCATTTTCTCGACAAATCTGACAGTTGAAAGAGACAAAACTTATGTCTACACGGTCATGATAAGCCTAAAGGTAAGTGTAAGTTATAATCCGTTTACAGTGGCATTGTACACTTGCACTGTAAAATTGAATTTTTAAAGTGGTCAAATTGCTATAGAAAAAAAATTCTACCTCTACAAACATAAGCACTTCGATAACATTAAGTCCTACGGTAACAGAGGCGTCGATCGGCACGCGTTTTGACGCTTTATCGGGAAATCATTCATTCAAATAGAACACCTTCGAAGCAAAAACTGTTGAGTCAACCCCGCAATACAATAGGAATTGACGAAAACAAGCACCCCCAATTCCTCCATCGATCCTTCCTTACGTTTCAACGGAGCTTCTGCTCGAATTGAAACAGCAATGGATGTTGTTTTTGGGATTAATAACGAAGTAGGGACGTGACGAGTTGAATATTGATATAGTCGATAAGCTCCTTTATCATAGTCGGCAATAAATTCGGATAGTGTATGTTTATACGAATAAAAAATGAATAGTTAGTTGATTAGGAGTTAGATCATAATCGATAACTGGGATAGTGCATTTTAGGACGAATTAAATACGATAGAGTCTCAGTTAAAAGCAATTGCAATAAATATCTCGATTTTATTACGCATTAAATTATTGGTAAATTCGTATTTAAATCAACCATCTCTCTTTGTTACACCTTACACACTCTTCGTACTCTCCAAAAAAATATGCATCAGGCTTTTGGACGTGTACAGTGGAGTGCTCTTCTAATTAAATCAATAAAATATCGCCAGATAAAACTCATCGTATAATTCCAAACTATTCGAAGCTTGTACTATGGGTACCCTGCAATAGACTGGGGATGATCCCAGATAGAATAATACTAAATTTCAAACTTTTATTTTAATTAGATATAAGTAGTTAATCGACTATCGATGTCAGACTAAATCGACTTCGATTCGGAAATGGTCGCGTCACTACAATGTGCATATTGTTAGGGTTCCGTATAATAAATCTGCGCAAATTAATGGCGGCACCGACAGATCGTTTACGCATTCTCGCCAGTCATTGCTCGAAATGAGCGAGCCCTGTGTATGATGGAGTGAATGAGTTGGGGTTGTGTACTTTTTTTGGAGTTTTTACAGGGTTTGTGTTGTGATTGACTTGGTTAATTATTGTTTATCAAATTTGTTTTAGTTAACCAAGCGATGGCTTTATGAGGACTTTAAGACAGTCTGGAAATTTTAATTTTGTGTTTTTTCTCTTCTATGAACTTCGAAAATTAAAGAGCGCCTTGGTGCGACTGTGACACATAAGACTAGTCACGCACTTGCCACACTGTTGATATAATACTTACAATCGTATCTCTCTTCCAGAACCTCGATACGAGACGGCGTACGCGTGCGAAGGGAAGACCCTGAAGATCGGCTGCGGGGAGGGCTCCCTCATCCACCTCATCAGGGCGAACTACGGAAGGTTCTCCATCACGATATGCAACGATCACGGAAACACGGACTGGAGTGTCAACTGCATGTCTACGAGAAGCCTAAGGGTTCTACATAGCAGGTAAAAGAAAAATATTAACCAACTTAGTCACAAAACCAATGGCAACATGCTGCTTTCCAATTACATTGGGACCAAAATAATACGCTGCATAGCCCCAAACCATTTCATTTCAATTGTAATTCCATTATTATTGCCTAAATCTAAAATGTTAATTAACTCCAATCTTTAGATTCAGTTCTGTTGTAAATAGTCCACGTTATTTGGTCCGCGGATAATCTGTGTTAGGCGATATTAACTGAAATAGCAGGTGTTACTGTAACTTGGCTTGCTCAAGTGGTTTGAGCGGCCGGTTGGCTCACTGAATCGGGTTTGTGCATGTTCGATTCTCATCAGTGGCAAATTTTGGAAATGGTCTGAGTTTAACTAGGATCGTCCCCAGTCTATTGTATGGGACCCATAGAACAAGCTTTGCTTGTGTTGTCTGGCGATTTTAATTAATTTATTTATTTATCTACATAACCATAATAGCATTAATAGATACGTAGGCAATGTGTTGGTTATCATAAATGTTAAACGGCGGTAAATTCTAAGAAATAAATTCAATTACTTCGCCCATTAAAAACACATCAAACGGTTTAAAAGTCAAATTAATTAACACCTCTACCATCAATTTCACATCATTCCACTAATTTAATTTAGCAAAAATATTAAAACGAGTTTTTTTAACAGTATTATTTTAACTATAAATCATAAAAAACCGTTATTGCTAGTTATTCGGTACCGATATCGTATCATTTCGTTCGAAACTTAATCCGAATGTATTTCCCTGTAAAGGCTTATTAAACGATCGATTTAACGATAAAGGCATCAATTACGACGGAAATATCGTATTACAGTACCGATTATGGTTATAATTGTAATGATAATTAAATAATAGGTGTAAATGCCGGCCGTTTGACGTTTATATATTTAAGAGATAACTTTATTAATGGAGTCATCCGCCATCTTTATCAGTGTCATTATCCATTATTTATAATGTGTATTTATTGAATTTGTCCTTGCTATTAATTACTTGACATTGGCGAAATACTCGCGCTAGTCGCAGGTGATGCCATTCCTCATCTTATTCCATTAAATATCTTCATTTCGCTCATTTCGTTAAAAAAAAAAAAACGTTATTAATACCTATTCATTACCTCGATATGGTAGCTAATACGTTGAAATTTAATGGAAACTTTAACATATTGACGGTCAAAATACGAAGTATCTTAAGCGCCATCTTGGACGTTATTAAGTTCTATATATATAAAAATCAATGCCACTTTTCGTTGTAAGCTAACTCCTCCTAAACGGCTGGACCGATTTGAATGTTTTTTTTTTTGTATGCGTTTGGGTGGCACCCTGGATGGTTTAGATTCACAATTGGACCCGGTAGGTGGCGCTGCTTGCGTATGTCACTCATTCTAAGGTTATAGGAAGATCGCCCGTTCAGCTAGTGTATTATACATCTTTTCAGCGATTTTTTCTTCGCCTTTTGATCCGGGTTTCATGCAAAGTTAAAATGGCGTTCGAGTCTTCGACTTTTAACTATCGATGTCTTATTGGATTTTTCAGTTTTTAATGGTACTAAGACACGTTATTTTTGCTAAAATAACAAAGCGTTAAACGCAACGGGATAAATAAAACTGCCACCACCCCTAATATGTTTTCTCATACTATTGTTAGATCATTTTAATATTGTGTGATTCTGTTCGTCATTAAATCCTTAAAACCTATTCCAACAGGTGCGTTAAGCACACTCGGGGAATCTTTTTCTAACACCCAAATGTACTGTTTTTAACTCTAAAAAAATATATTTTACAAACGCACGTTAATGTTAACCTGTTATAATACACTTGAATTTGTACACGTGGTCGCGTGACTTTTGTTACAGACATTCTTTCTTAAATTCTTACTTTCTTCATTCTTCTATTCTATCTTCTACTCTTATTATTCTTCTATTCTATCTTCATGCCAAATTTGCATACGCCGTCTACGATATTTCGTTGAAGAATGAACCAATACAGATCGTTTTGGTATTGGCTACAATTTTACAACGCTCGTCTTGTCGTCTTGTCCTCCTTGGGGCTTTAATCTTGGTAAAAATGTAACGGTACTCAGAAATCGTTATCCCGAGGCGTTTACGGGGAGTGTCGAAAATTGCCGAAAATTAAATATCCGAGCGACCCGAGGTGATCGCGTTAGCCACGAGATTGGTAATAAAACGCGCGGACCCCTCGACTAACTCATGCAAATGGCGCCCAAATTGATTGCCGCCATCACACGTTGAAGTTACGTTATAAATACACGTTTATAAAAATATTTTTTTCATTATTAATGTGTGTTAAGTCGCTATGATATCGCGGGGAGAAAGGCTACCTATTTATTTATTTAGACTCGAGCGACATTTTTTTAACTTTACAGGAAAGCACACACATTCGACACAGAAAAAATCGCTGATTCCAAATATGTATATGTCGATATCTCCCAAGTTTCGCTTAAGTCAAACAGCCGTTGGCTCATCGTATGACCCTGAACTAAGCAAAGCTTGTGCTATGGGTACCATACAATGGACTGGGGGCGATCCCAGTTACACCCAGACCAGCGCAAATTCCGAAAAGGCATTTTCGAAATTTGCTACTGGTGGAAATCGAACTCACATCCACCCGCATTAGTGATCCGAGCGACATACGCTCAAACCACTAGACCAAGCCGTCAAGAATATTTTTGATAAGATTTTTGATACGTCAGTTTTCCTTAAAACTCTACGCAACAAAGCTCTGAAAACAGCTCTATTTGATCAAAAGTTAAAGGCATAAAAAATTATAAGTGACCTAACTGACTATACCTAGACTTGTCTCGGGCTCAGTGCGAGGAAAAATAAGACCTATCAATATCCTGTCTTGATAAAAAAGACCTACGAATATCCGGTCTTGATAAAATAAATAAACTGTACATGATGGGTTGCAAGCTTGTTACACCCATTCTGAAACACATTGTAGAATGGTTAATGTTTCCATATTTTGACTGGTGCGTTTATATATGATTCCAGGTGTAGTCAGCATCAGAATTGCAGCATATTGGCGAGTACAAACATGTTCGGCGACCCATGTCCAAACACGTTGAAGTATTTAGAAGCCCATTACCAATGCGTGCCAGGTATGTTCAGACTAAAAAACCTATAGACAATATAACTAGGTATAAATAATGCAATGTGTCAAAAAAGAGGTAAAAAAAAATTGGACTACAATCGGCGCAATTGCTTGGAATGGCACAAGCACACTGGGGCTTCAAAACGCGTATGAGTCAATACTGGTCGTTTTGGTATTGACTGCTCATGGCTTTATACGTCCTGACATAGACAATCTAACGTATGTAAACGACAAAGTCACACCCAAATTTAGAATCGAAAAATTAAACTGGAAGAATTCCATTCAAGGATTCAGCTGCCATCTTTATCACATTCATCACCCATATTTAGTTATAATGGTTGAAATACCCACTAACCGCTGGTGGAGTCATTCCTCATCTTATTCAATTATAATTCAAGAAGAAACTACGGGACCCGGTTAGTTGATTTACTTTTCAATTTTATTTTCAGCATCGACAACAAGTACAACCAGCCGGCCTTCACCACCGTGGCTGATCACCTCCCAGCCCACAGTCTGGCGATCCACCGTTCCCCCAGTACAGAAGAGTCCAGTGCAGACGCAGCAGAACGAGAGGAAGAAGCCCACAGTCATCACACCACCGACATTCAGGCCACACATCACTCTGCCACCCGAAGTAAAACTTGGAGATGTCGGAACTAAGGTAAGAGATTCTTCTAAGTTAACGTAAGCTCTTGAGCTGTTTACAACAGCTTTACAAACTATTTATCAGTATTTTCCGTAGTAATTTAGACAAATTATAACCTTCTTTTCTCATCGTCATAGAGATACGTATATTATAATATTTTATCCATTTTATGGTATCGAACATCTCCAAAGTTAGGAATACTTTGTTTCCCAAGCTTTGTAAGAGACGCTAAGACGAGCCAAAGCAATGAGACATGCGTTGTGGTGGTGCTTAAGTGTGATTTGAAAACCTAGCACAGTTCTGTTGCCAGGCGTCCTTCTTAATCTAAGTATCCATATGAAACGGTCTTGCGTTTTGTCTGGAAACCCCCATAAGGCAATAATTTTAAACATTTCTGAACTTCTAGAAGACTACAACAAGACAACCTGACTCATCGTCAGAGAGGGAGCCGCCACAAAGTTCGAGGGAGAACATTCCAGAAGTAAAAGAAGACACGTCCAAGGTTGTGGAGCCGGATCATAACCAGAGGAATGATATACCAGCCAAAGAAGAGCCATCTGGTAATTTAGTAATTAAATATCTGCTTTTCAAAATTTGGTTCCAAATTCGATTTAATATTCCGTATAAGACACATGGTATCCCTAGGAGACTTTTTAAACTTGCAGTGTAAAAATATAAAGGCATGACATTAAGGCGACTTTAAAACGGACATTACAAAACACTTGCAATAATTATAGTAGATTTTTTTTTTTTATATCAGAGTCAGCCCCAAGAGTTCAGCACACCATAAAACTTGTTCTAAAACAGTTAGTTTTATATACTTTTATATTTCTAGTAGTTACAGAAGGCACCATGGAGTGGCCAGCGAAGGATGAGGACTCTGAGCCGACGCCATCCGTCCACCTGCCTCCAAAAGACCACAGAACTGACACAGACATCGATGATGTCTTTGATAGGACATTTTGTAAGTTGATGCAGCAAATATTAAATACTTATACATAATGTTTTAGAAGGAACACTTGCACATATGTATTTACAAATTGAATTGAAATTTGAACATTTTTTTTTATGGTTTAATTGTTGGAATCTAATTTTGAAAACAGTTTATTAAGAAAAGTTGGTACTATTTTGTATATCTTTATACGTGTCCTAAGGCTGAAAAATCAACAATTGTAAAAAACTCATGCCTAAAGGAACTATGATAGTTACGTATAATCTACCGAAAATAAATTGTCTTCTGATATGCAACCTCATATACTTCTGCCTGAAGACTGAGAAGTCCTCACCCTCACCTCACCTCAACTGAGAAGACTACCCATGTAATGAGTTAGGTGATAATAAACATTTTCTTTCACTTTTTATAAGTATTAACCTATATTTTCTAGCGACAAGCTCAACACCGAATATTGGTCGACGAGCGTACTGCCCCCAGATCAACGCTCGCGGTCTCCACTGGAATTGGACCCTGGCTGGCACTTATGCCGTCCAGCCATGTCCTGGAGGCACCACAGGCCTGGCCAGGTGGAAGTACGTAACCCATTCTATCCAAAGATATTCAAATTTAGGAAAACGATATAGCAGAGTTATTACGTAATTCTATTGAATACCACTTTCAATCACGTTCTATCAAGGTAGCTGTCCAAAATGTATTGAAAATCCGCCACGTTGATTTTTAAGGAAAACTGATACCGAATCTACTGATTCATCTGTGGACCTTAGTACCCTATATTGTTCACGGTGATAAATAAAGCTTCTTCCATTTCAGATGCACTCTAACTCCTCATCAGTACACGGAAGAGGAGCGTCCTCGGAGACGCGGCACTGGTCTACCATCAGGGGAGAACTACCATGACTTGGGACTGGACCAGCCCAGCGAGAAACAGCTGCAGTTGATCAGAAGACTGGGATCTGAAGCATTGCTGAAAGGTAGACATCGGAAAACAGATTTTTTTCATTCGTTTATACCATCGTTTCCCAAAGTGGGCGATAACTCCCCCTTGTGGGCGCTGCAGGCCTAAAGGGGGTGGTAAAAGACCCAGAAAAAAATGGGGGCGTTGTGTAGAGGCTTTAATCAGTTAATTTAATTTGAACGTTAAAGTGGTTTTTAAGTAGGTCAAAAAATGGGGGTTTAAAAAAAAAAAAATCTCAAAGTGGGCAGTATACAAAATAAGTTTGGGAACCACTGGTTTATACCATTACAAGGTACTTATGAGTAGTCAAACACTTATAGGAACTGAAATTGCCACCGTGAGCATTTCGTCTTATATTTATTTATCTTGCCGTTTTTAGCAGATCTGATATTAATGAAATGAACCTAAGCGTGATTCCCGCAAATACGTGAAAAATAATTCCGATAATGAATTCGGAACTCTTTAACAATATGGCCTTGTGTTGCTCTATCCAAAGAAGCGACAATAGCCTTCTGGTTAAACGAGCGACCCTCGTAATCGAGAGGTTTTCCGAGTTCGATCCCCACCCATTTGACATGAGTCCAATTAATGAGGACAATTAACTATTGACATGAGTCCAATCCTAGCACATCCATATAGCTAAGTCTGAGTGTCTAACGGTACTACTAACTGACAGGATAACTCACATTAGGCTTGAAATTCTTTTAAATAAAGGAAATATATGACATCTTCTAGTATCTTACTCTACAGAGTGTATCAGAAGACCGAAATAATACTTCGGGTACATATCCTATAGCTCATATGTGGATGCTTAGTGAAGACAGTTTATACATAACTATCATAGTTTCTGAGTTATAGACCTTTGAATATTTGTCACAGGTATCGTGTTCTGGCCTTTAAGTACATTCATAACCCTATTCAGCAGTGTAAACTACACGTATGACCGGCTACCAATATTAACAAAACAGAACATGCAAATTTTACATAGGAATCGAGATATTACGTGTTATAGAAATTAACGACGTGAAAAAAACATGATCGAATTTTGATCAAAGTTTTATACCATTCAGTTGTATACCCGATACTAATGCAAAGGTCAAAATTATTATTTCGGACTCCTGAAACACCCCGTATATGTTGATCTAGTTTTAGATACAGCTGCCTAAAATAGGGATATAGGTAGAATGATTGTTGTACTCCGAAGGGTCATTGTCAAAGGTCACAGAAGGGCATTGACCTTTATAATTTCGATCCAGGTCGTGATGGTGATTCTGGAGAACACATAATAGACTACCGAGGTAGCGGCAGCCTCTCTGACACCCAACAAGCCAACCATAACCAAATTAACAGCGATTTTATCTATAGTAAGTATATATTTTATAATTGACTGTACTATCAGAAGGCTCAGAATGCTCGCGTAGATTTATATTTTATCTTTTCTGTCAGACTTGTAGAGCCAATAAAGTCACATTGAGTTTTGTCTACTAGAAATAGCTGGATCTAACGTAATTTTCTCGACAAATCTGACAGTTGGAATAGATAAATGATAAGAAGTTACTTAAAATTAGAAGTTAGAACCTGGTACCTCCCGTTGGAGTGAACTGAACGACGTGCACTTAAGGCAATTGGTTAGACATTAAAATATCATTTGTTAATAAAATACTGAAAGATTTATGTTGGCTTAGTAATTAATCTATTAGTGAAGGAAAACATCGTAAGGAAACCTGTACGTCTGAGGGATGTTGACTAGTTTTCGATAGATGTGTGAAGTCTGCCAACTCGCACTGGGCCAGCGTGGTGGACTATGGCCCGAATCCTCCTTGCATTGAGGGGAGGCCCGTGCCCAGCAGTGGGACGTTAAAAGGGCTGTAGTATTAGTAGTAGTCTAGACCGCTCTGCTCAATGCTTCGGATGGTTGCGGGTACGATTCCCATTCGCGGCAAAATTCGAAAATGCCCTTTTCGGGATTTGCTCAGCTCTGGGTGTAACTGAAATCGCCCCAAGTCCATTGTATAGCACCCAAGGTCTGCTTAGTTCGGGATCATTCGTTGAGTATGTGTTTCCTAGCGATATTTATTTGATTATTCTGTTTAGCAGCGGACACGATGCCGGCATGGCACGGGGCGGCGCCCGACCTGAGCGACTGCCGCTCCGTGTGGCTCAACAGCCTGGAGGCGCGCGTGCGCGAGGGCGAGTCCCTCCTCAGCATCAGCAACGACCTGGCACAGGTAATGCCTTCACCTTACCACATGTACTACTGCAAGGTTATTCAACTCTGCTCTCAGATCACCAACAAGCTGGACAGACCTCATTAAAATTCTCCACAAAGTGCTTCCTTACTGAATGAAAACATAGTGCTATGCAGAGATATGAAGTCTTACAAAACCTGAAGCCAACGTACCTACCAGACGATCGATGTCCACGACCACTTAGTCAGAAGTATACGACTCCAGTCTTCATCAGATAACGCCAATATTTGACAAGAAAAACCCTTAACTCAGGTTTCAGGACACGGGTTCAGAATATGGTTAAAATAAACACAAAACTTCTCATATTTTTATAAGGTTCTAAGACGTTTGAGCTATTCTTCTTGGAGCCACAGAAGAATAACCCTGGAGATTTTCTTTGGAAGCTGTTATGTACTGGCTTAATTGTGTTTTAGAAATCTTTTTAAAACTAACCTATCACTTAACAATGTCCTCTTCATCATCAGGTGACATCCTCAAAACTGTACGGTGGTGACATGATGACTACCACCAGTATAATGAAGAAGCTGGCTGAACGCATGTCCAAGACCGTGCATACCAAACCGGACGTGACCTTCACGAACCGTGAAGCGATCGTCACTGACATGCTGCTTGGAGTTATCAAAACTGGTGACTATTTTTGACTAGTCCACTTAGAAGAATTCTGATTTCACGTGACGCTGGCTTGGTCAAGTGGTTTGAGCATAGGCCGCTCGACTCAAGTACCGGGCGGTTTAGAATTTGATTCGGAAAATGTCTTTTCGACCTTGGTCTGTGGCCATATTATGTGTATTTTTTTTACATATATACACCAACATCACGCCTGTATTCCCTGAAGGGGTAGGCAGACGTGCACCCACACTTCGCCGATGTATTTCGGTCCCAATGTAATAGGGGGCGAGCCTATTGCCATTATACCGGGCACATTCCCGCTCAATACGAGGGAGATTTGGGCTCCACCACGCTGGCCCAGTGCGGGTTAGTGAACTTCACACGTCTTTCTATAGACGTGCAAGTTTCCTCACGATGTTTTCCTTCACCGCATTTTATTTTTCTGGTGATATTAATATTATTACAGGTTTTAGAGTTACGAAACACTGTGTCCATCATGTGTAAAATTCTTTGAGAGGCATCTTGAACGATTAGTAATTAAACAACAAAAATCCTAACATTTACAGAAACTTTCATCTTTACAATCGACTGGATTTTGTAATTTTAGTGTTCCGCAAAGCCATTGTGTATTAGTTCTTTAAATTTCTAGGGGTAATCAAATTTTGTTCCACCCAGGATCGAACCTGTTGGAAGCTAGTCAGACTGCATCCTGGGGTGACTTGAGCGCTGAGGCTCGTAATCGGGTCGCCAGCGCACTCCTTACCCAACTTGAAGAGAACGCCTTCTTACTAGCCAACTCCATCACTAAAGAGAAGACCATACTTCAAATAGTTAAAAATATCTGTAAGTATCCTCAGTCTTTCACCTTGATACCAATATTTTTCTGACAAATATAAGCCATAGAGAACCATAAAGTAACTAGGGAACCCACACCGTCTCCGCCCAGCGTATAAAAAAAATCAGATAAACGTCAAAAATTTGCCGCAGGGCTATGTAGCGTATATTAGAAGAAGTGAAATCTAGGTATTGAAAAAGTGTCCGTCGAAATGAAAAAATTATTAGTTCAAAAAACATCCACAATGGCGCTGGTGTTGGCGAGTGTGTATATCTACGCCCCCGGGGAATAAGTCGTTATTATTCATTCCTTAACAGGTCTGTCCGTAAGAGTTTTGGAAGTGAAGAGTGTGGAGGATGAGACATTCCCATCAGTCATCGCACAAGAGCAATGGAAGGGCTCCGAAGACACCATCACCATACCAAAAGCTGCTTTACTAGGTAAGAATCAATACTTGGAGTGATGCAGACCCAATGATATTTAAAAGTACAGATACCTAAGTGTGTCAAAGAGACGTCCAATAATGGTCGAATTGATACCAAGACCAGTCTACCAGACTGTCTATGTCAAACATTATAAGACCACTGTGGGATCAGCACCCATGTCCAGATCACTATGTCACAGATTCGCTCGCTTGCTCTCTGTCTCATTTCATACGAAATAAAGAGACAAAATCAACATATTCAACATCAGTCTAGACTTGGCGCATATGCTACAGGCTCTAGGGTTCGGACACAAAATCTGGACGTGAGAAACTGTTTAATGGTAGAAAAAGCTCCTTCTTTGATATAATAACTCGATGTCTCTATGTAACTTTAACAGGTAGATAATTTATTTGTCCAACATGTCTTACAGTTTTTTACTTATCTTAACCTATAAGTTTAGTAACAGCTAAAACGGAATCAGTTTTTTTATTCATGTAAACCAATACAGGCACTTATGAATCGTCAATAGACAAAAAGTAATAATAGTATCTCTACCACCCATTCGTCATGCATTTCCTATGGAGAAGAATGGGCAAGAAACTCCATGGTTGCTCTTTTCCAATAAGGATTTACATTTTAGTGTGTGTTTTGTGAAGTAAGTTTTGTGTTGTAAAATAAGACTTTTGTTCACAGATAATCGTCAGAACGATTTGGTTCGTATAGTTTTCTTCGCTTTCGATCGTCTTGAGGAGATTCTGCCGCCGACTTTCGGCAAGAGCCCTCGCTTCGACGCCTACCAAGCGGACCACGGAGTGACATCATCTACCAGCATCAACTCCGAAAAGGAAAAGATAAACGTATCCAGAGTTTTAAACTCTAAGGTATGATATTTAAGGTATTTTTAAACGACTTCAAGCAAAAGAAGGAGGTTTCCAATTCGAACTGAATTTTTTTTTTTTGTGATAAGGTGATACTTGCCTTTTTTTAGCGATTTCAATACGTTATTTACACAATAAATTGTGTAATAAAAACTAAAAAACACTAAAAAGCTAGAAATAACCTCATAATTTATTACATTTGGAGTCGGTTCCAATTCAAGTGTATGTTCTAGTCCTCACGTAGTGTCGCGTCGAAGCAGATTGGCACCTACTCTAAATGTAATCAATTATGAGGTTATTTCTAGCTTTTTTGTGCACCTAGTTTAATGAAGCCGGTTTTTGTTCTCTTTTGTTTTATTATTTAGCGTTTAATGTTACGTCTTGAAGCATAAGCGTTACATTTTTAGATAATTTGAACTATATTTTACCCCTGTTAAGGTAGAATAATCATCGTTCAAGCTTAGATTAAGTAAAAAGGCGATTTTAATCTAAAAATATTTAGATTTAAATCCATTTTCGTTTGCCACGTTAACTGTGAAATTCGGAATTTGATAAGGGAAGTTTTTGTGTGACAGGTAATATCAGCAAGTTTGGGCAACGGACGCCATATACAACTCTCCCAGATGGTGCTGATCACCATGAAGCATCTGAGAGAGGAGAATGTCACCAACCCCACTTGTGTATTCTGGGATTACACGCTACAGTAAGTTTCCCTCAATGATATCATAAAATATGGATACCTATCATATCAAGTCTTGGCTGTCCCACTGCAGGGCAAAGGTCTCCCCTCCCTTTTTCCACTCGTTGCGGTCCATAACCAACCGGGGCCACTCCGTTAAGTGGGAGTCTAGCTCATCCTGCCTTCTCTTATTGGGCCTGCCGCGATGCCGTATTCCGTTGTTTGGGAGCCATTGCGTGGTGGATTTTGGCCAAAGATTTGATTATGTCAAAAAAACATTTAAAAAGAAATTTGGACTCATTGACGCGGCCGTCTTGAAATAGACAATATGACGTAAAGAAGACGTGTACAATGTTAGGAAAAGCTTCCACTTTGAGAAAACTCGTTTAATAACTCGCTGATTTACCTTGTAAACTAAACCATAATCGTATCTTTACTTTTATTATGATGGCTTGGCATAGTGATTTGAGCGCAGGCCGTTCGTCTCACCGTACCGGGGGGTTACTGGTTCGATTCCCGCCACAGGTATAATTCGAAAATGCCTTTTTCGGAATTATCCCTGTCCATTGTAAGGTCCATCTGCCAACCCGCACTGGGCCAGCGTGGTGGTCTATGGCCGGAATCCTCCTCGCATTGAGAGGAGGCCCGTGCCCAGCAGTGGGACCGTTAAAAGGGCTGTAGTTATTGTAAGATACCCTACACAAGCTTTGCGTAGTTTGCCATAATTAAAAAAATAAACGATTAGAAAGTGTTCGAAAAAAACTATTGTTTGTTCACCTATGTAGTTTTTCACCACCAGTGGTGTTAGCACGCATGTCAAGAGAAGACCTCTGTCACAATATGCTCGCTCGCTCTCTGTCTAATTTCATACGAGAAAAGGGGACAACATCAAGATATTCCGTGACATACGTTTAGTCTTGGCACACATGCTCCAACTAGAGTATTGTCAGATCTTTATCAATGTTTTATATATCTACAGTGGCTGGTCATCGGAGGGTTGTCAGGTGGAGTGGACGAACAGCTCGCATACGGGCTGCGCGTGCTCACACCTCACCAACTTCGCCATCCTGATGGACGTGCACGGGGTCCCGCTGAGCGCCGCCCACCAGCTCGCGTTACAGACCCTGACCTACATCGGATGTGGCATATCCACCGTCGCCCTGGCTGCAGCTATCATCGTCTTTATCTGCTTCAAAAATGGCAAGGTATGTTATTTTCTTTTTTTATTTATTCCAGACCAGCGGCCCGACCCAACTTCGCACGAGTGGACATTTTATTTTAAACACTTTGAGATAAATACGTATAGCCTATGTTACTCAGTGATAATGTAGCTTTCTAACGGCAAAAGGATTGTTGGAATCGGTCCAGTAGTTTTTAGTTAGATCTTCGTTAATTAATATAATTCTGTTCTACTGTTTTAATTAACTATAAATAAATAATTATGATAAATAAATGTCTTGCTTCAGCAAACCGACCGTGCCCTAATCCACAAGAATCTATGCGCGTGCCTCCTTGTCGCCGAGGTGATCTTCTTAGCCGGGATTGACAAGACACAGAATAGGGTATTCTGCGGCGTCATCGCTGGCCTGCTGCATTACTTCTTCCTAGCAGCTTTCGCATGGATGTTCCTCGAAGGTATGTGACAAAATTTAAATCTTGTCGTGAAATATAATCTATTACTACAGCCCTTTTAACGTCCCACTGCTGGGCACGGGCCTCCCCTCAATGCGAAGGGGATTCGGGCCATAGTCCACCACGCTTGCCCGGTGCGGGTTGGCAGACTTCACACATCTATCGAAAACTAGTCAAGTTCCCTCAGACATGCAGGTTTCCTTACGATGTTTTCCTTCAACGATTCATAGCAATTGATAATCTCGGATGAAAATGAGATTCGCACATGAATCCCAGAGGTGCGAGCCGGGGTTTGAACCTGCACACTTCGATTTCAAGGTGTGCGTTCGACCACTCGGCTACCACTGCTATTAATGAAACCATTGCTGCTACTATGAACTATAATAAATATTTAATTTTTGTAGTTAAAGCCACGTGATGCCGCGTCTTATTTCGCTCGCATCATCAGTGACATTTCGTTATTAAACGGTCTTCTTCATTAGTTACTAATATAGATCATTCTGATATTTACACGTCAAAAATAAAAATAAAATTTGTGGTATAGTAGAAGTAATCGTTTTCAATTAAAAATATTCACTATTTATTAAAGGGGGTGATCCATTTACGAGCCAACGAGCCAACGGTCTATACCGTTAGCTCGTGGGCTCGTCGACTCCGTTGGTGATTCCGTACCTAACAGTCTACTCTCATCGTTGGCGAAGTAATGGCGTGCTCCCAGACGGAGTTTTCGAATTTCAAGCATGCACAAAGAGCCAGCGAGCAAGACCGCAAACTTTTAAGTGCTCCATTGGCGAATTAGACCTTTGGCTCGCGAGTTCGTTGGCGAGCCGACGGTTTTACTCGCAAACGGATCACCCCCTTAAATGACAATTGGCTCGCTCTCATTGGGACCAAAATACATCGACATAGTATCGGTGCACTGAAGTGCATCTCTGTATATTGTATGATGTAATATTCTATTATGTATTTGTTTCCGGGTAGGGTTCCACTTGTACGCGATGCTGGTAGAGGTGTTTGAGCCGGCGCAGGCGCGTGGGCGCTGGTACTGCGCATGCGCGTACCTGGCGCCGGCGCTCGTGGTGCTGGTGGCTGCTGCAGTCTACCCTCAGGGCTACGGCACTGCCACGCACTGCTGGCTCTCCACCGACCGCCTCTTTGTCATGAGCTTTGTGGGACCAGTGGTACTTGTACTAGTGGTGAGTACTACAACAACTTTTTAATGTGAAACACCTCATGGCGCGCTTGGCGAGTGTGAGCAACTGTTAAAGCCACGATGCCGTGATGTTAAAACTTCGAACAGCTCCGTGGCCCGAGGAGCCACGGAGCTGTTTCCGCTTAGACTCCGCTCACTCGCCGCTACGACGCTTCTCTCTCTCTCTACTCTAAACAACATAATGTTTGACATCTGCCAGGCGTCCCGCGACAAAACGAATTGGTACAGTTTTTGAGTTGGGTAAGTATTACTTTATGTATTATGCCGTCATTGGTTAAATATTAATGTATTATTTTTATTTCCAGGCGAACTGGATCTGCTTGTCCATGGTGATGTACATGATGTGCACTCACTCCACGGTCTCCTTGAAGGCGAAGGACGACGCCAAACTTTACAAGATCAAGTGAGTCAACATCAAATATTACCTTAGAATAATACAAATATAAAAAATTCGCCAGACAACGCATACTCATCGTTTGGTCCCAAACTATGCATAGCTTGTACTATAGTTATCATGCAATCATGGGAGTAGACGCACCTTACTGAACTAGCTTCCTAAGCGTAAAGACAATATTTGAAATATAATAGACTGCCGTGAGTATAATCTTTCTCTAGTATTGTGGCAAAGGTGTGTGTCTGCTCTCATGGTGTTGCTGCTCCTGAGAATGTATTACTCGCAATTATCATTTTGAAAAGACTAACCATTGAGTTTCTTACCGGCTCTTCTCAGTGGAAGCAGCATTCCGAATCGGTGGTAGAATCTGACTATTTGTTAGTGCTTTTTGGCCTACACAAATAAAAAAAAATGATTTTGATTTTATTGGACTTTTGGCGGTGAAGATCATCCTGCCAGTCTGGCGGTATGCCTGTCCCCTATGTCCCGCTGTTATTGTCGGAGAATTTGTATATATAGTTCAGATTATCGAGAAATCTTCTTGCGCGAGCCAGAATTTTCATAGTACTTTGTCTGGCGGTTCTATTTCTTCGACGCGTAGAATTGCGATGTGTTGGTAGTCGCGCCATCTATTGGCGATTGGTGGGAGAATAGCTCTGAGGCGGGATATTGGTATCGCCACAGACTGGTTCGATTCCTATTTGAGTTAATTACGAAAATCACATTTTGCCTCAGTCATTTTACTGTTCTAAGTTATTGCTGGTGTGTGTGGTCTGCTATTAAAAATGTGAACTCTCGATTTCAGGGTCTGGTTGAACAGCTCTCTGGTGCTGGCCTTCCTCCTGGGCCTGACCTGGACCTTCGGACTCCTGTACCTGAACGAACAAACTGTGGTGATGGCGTATGCCTTCACGATCCTAAACTCGCTGCAAGGACTTGTGATATTCATATTCCATTGTCTACAAAACGATAAGGTAATATTTCTTTATAATACATCATCCAAATAAATCATCACGCCTGTATTCGCCGAAGGGGTAGGCAGAAGTGCACTGTAGTGCGCCCACACTTCGCTGATGTATTTTGGTCCCAATTTAACAGGGGGCGAGATTGCCATTATACCGGGCACATTCCCCCTCAATACGAGGGAGATTTGGGCCATATTCCACCACGCTGGCCCAGTGCGGGTTGGTGAACTTCACACGCCTTTCTATAGAGGTGCAGGTTTCCTCACGATGTTTTCCTTCACCCTTCAGCAAGTGGTAATCATTGTTGAAAATGACATTCGCACATGAAAATTATCTCAGAGGTGCGGGCCCGGGATTTGAACTTGCACACTTTACGTTCAAGGCGGGCGTTCTTGCCCACGAGGCTACCACTGCTTATTCTAAACAATGCCACTTAATCGGGTTCCGTCACTAGGTTAGTTCCGATCTCTAGTTGTAACCCAATGTGATGCCGGCAGTTCCGCAACGAGTGCGCGCGGCTGGGGCGGCGGCACGCGTGGCTGGCGTGCTGCCTGCACTTCACGGGGCAGCCCGCGGAGCCGCTGCAGCACAACAACGGGCCCACCGCCTCCTCCTCCAACCACATGGACACGCGCCAGGGCTCCGTCAAGAGCCGCAGATACCACCAGTCCGCGCCCGCAGACGTGGACGACGTCGTCGACGCTAGAGATGTCACGGTATGCATTGGGTGTTCTTCGTAGGGGTGTTTTTTGTTTGGGTGCTAAATTATTGAAGCCTTTGGATTTATAGGGCGGAAGGTTTTTTAAAATTTTACTGTATGTAAGTGCAATTCCAATATGACATTCAATCTTAATCCATACGTGTGTGGGTTTCAAATCAATGGTTTTTTTATTTTATTTGTGTAGGTTAAAAGCAAAGTGGAAGGAAATAGAAAAAGTAGCAGTGGTAGCCGAGTGGTCGAACGCACGCCTTGCAATCAAAGTGTGCAGGTTCAAACCCCGGCTCGCACCTCTGGGTTTATGTGCGAATCTCATTTTCATCCGAGATTATCACTTGCTATGAAACGGTGAAGGAAAACATCGTGAGGAAACCTGCACGTCTAAGGGAACTTGACTAGTTCTCGATAGATGTGTGAGGTCTGCCAACCCGCACTGGGCCAGCGTGGTGGACTATGGCCTGAATCCCCCTCGCATTGAGGGGAGGCCCGTGCTCAGCAGTGGGACGTTAAAAGGGCTGTAGTAGTAGGAAGGAAATAAATTACTTCGACCTTGACTGTGCTTTTCACAAATAAAGTAAAAAAGATTTTAAACGACAATACGTACAGGTTAAGATTGAATCTAATATGGAATTGGATACTTTTGTATGCGAATAACATTACCAATTAACTTTTGTTCGTTATTTATGGAACTGAGCACAGATAACATAGGGGCTCACAAAGTTCAAAATTAAATTGTTGCATGTTTTTAATTTTTGGTTGAGGTATAATATAATATTTATAGAAATCCGAATTACAAACAATGTATCTACTATACTAAGTATGTAAACTGATTTGAGAAACTATTTCAAGACACTGAAATATCTTCTCAGAATCGTATTTTTACTGTCTCCACATTCACGCATCGAATAACTAACACTGTACCTGCATTATAGTCTACAGAAAACACAACACTACGTATAAATTCGAATCCCATGAGAAATAAATATACTTGTCATTATAAAACAGAGTACATCAAGCGCTTCGGGACTTCCGGTCGCGTCCGCGTCAACAACAAACAGCTTAGTCATCAACACACTGAATGTTGTCGTCAACAACAATAACCACAACAACAATAATGTTGTCAACAACGCCGCTGTTGCGTCACTGGCGGCGGCCGCAGCCGCGCACAGCTATCATTCTAACCGAAATAGGCGTACCTCGCAGGAAAACCAAAATTACGGGCCCCCAAGCAATTTTGGACCCAGTTTGAACGCAACAGCGGCTAGTTTCGGTCATAACATGCCTGAGAGAGAACCGCCGGCTCCTATGGCACAGTTGAGGAATCCCATGAACGCCGGCAGCGGCAGATACCCCCATGGATACAGGCAGCCCGGCCAACAAGGTACGCATTTAGACATAGGATTATAAATTTCCAAAATATAAGAAAAAAAAAATTTTTCTTTTTTAAGTATACCACCTGACACCACGGCTTTTGTCACTAATTCGTCAAAGACAGCTCAATTTGTTTAAATGTATTTGTTTTTAAACTTGATTCAGTGGATGCAAACTATGTTTGATAACACTAAACGTATTGCCATCTCGCTCAAATGTACTGAGACTTAAGTCTAATAAGACAATCGTTGTCTAGTTGCTATGACTTTATTGAGGCATGTGAACAACATAGGAAGCTAGAAAATGAGTAGCCTAAAGGCATTGTTCACTTGAAGTCGTTAGATATTCTAGCTACCATTGATAAAAGATGTTGTTTTCACGCCTTAAAAATCTTATACCAACTCCATAAATAAAGAGTTAGTAGAATTGGAGCCCTGTAAGAAGGGTGGCAATACGCTTGGTTTAGTTTTATGCCAACTGAATCGAAATCGTTGTGTGCTAAATGTCACTAACAGTTTTTTTTTTGTCGATTCGTTTTTTTTTTGTCACGGTAAGTCCATTTATTTATATAACTGTCTCTGAAGCGTTCTATCTAAAACTAACCGCTTAACCTAACAATCATTTCAAATTATATTAACATTTTTGTTTTATAGTGGTGTGTGGTGGTCATTAGTAATTTAGTACTTACATCTAATTGGCGTCATTTTGAACGGTAACCGTTGGGAATGATCCATTTAGTAATTGGAAATACAGATCCTATATCTAGATGCGTCTGCGCATATCGGCTGTTCTGTCTATCCTTATATATGTACTATTTGTATATAGAAAGTGATTCAAAATGCGTATAACGAACCTGCGACTCTTCGTCGTGTAGGTACAGTATGTTAAATTATTTTATGAAGACAGGATATCGATAACTAAATTCTTCATTTTCTCTCACAGATTATTTATTTCTATGTTCTGACAAGGCTAGGCATGATCAGGGGCCTGATTTTCGTTTCTACTACTACTACTACAGCCCTTTTAACGTCCCACAAAGTTACCATTAATCACTGCTGGACACGGGTCTCCCCTCAATGCGAGGGGGATTTTCGTTTGATAGACATCAATCTCTATTCGAGATATGTCGAAACAAAACGTCAAATTGGTCCTATTTTTTTGGTTTTTTTTTCGACATATCTCGAATAGAGATGATGTTTATCAAACGAAAATCGGCCCCCTGTTAGGTCGTTTGTACTTTTGTCGATAATGATGATGAAATATTTCTGATTCCACAATTTTCTTTTATAATAAGCTGGACAACCTATATTTAAAGGGTTATTATACCCATTATGAATCACATTGTATAATAAGTATTATTTATTTATATATTTGTGTAATATATAATTTTATATACGTATAAAACAGAGCTACAACTTGCAACCGGAGGGTGGCAGATGGAACATACGACCGACGGCGCCTATTTACGTGGCTAATGACGACACAAGATCGATGCGCGTGCCCACGCCACAAAATATACCTCATAGTACCTCACACACTCAGAGTATCGCGTCGATGCATAGCTACAGAAATAATATCGAAGTACCTAACGATTATCAGAACTTGAGGTCGCGGTCGCCATCTTGTTTCTCCAACAAGATGGCGGCGTCTATTGGCGCGAACGACTGGGCGGTGATGGCGGGTGCCGGCGGGGTGTGGAAGGTGAGGGGTGGGCTGTATAAATGCTTGTCACTGCTAGAGTTTTTTTTATCATTCTAGTTGTTGTTTATTCGGTTTAGTAAGATCTCGTTTCCGGCCGCCATTTTGTCGTGATGCTTTTGTCGTGTTCGGCGTCGTTACCACCACATGGGCGCCAAGTCGATAAATACAATCGTTGTCTAGTGACAACTTAATCTTTAAAGGCATGTTTATACCTTTTTTTCTCAATGGTTGCTGGAATATGATTCGTCTAGTCTAAATTTATAATATTCTAGCTATCATTGATGAAAATTGGATTGTTTTACGCATTATAAAGTGAGACTGAACAGTATTGTTTTAATATTGCTTTGATACACTTGAAGTAATGTTACAATAATACTATTTTAAGAGGTGGTACGGTATTACTTTATTTACACATTCGTTCACGTTTCACGTTAAATTTGTCAATGTTGTCAAATTGAAAAGTCTGTTTGTAATATAAAAAAAGTTGTAAGTATATCCTATACTCATGCACTTGCAAAACACCCTGTATATTTCGTTTACCGAATACACTCATTATTGATGAACACTTACCTTTATTATTCCACTCAAGTTTATGTATATGTACGTACTTCCATTTTGAGTTATCCCCTGGTGGTGGTTTCTTTTTCAGGGGTGGTGAGATCTTACAAAATCGTTAATCCATTTCATTTCTAATTTGCATGTCTATTAACTCCGTATTGGACATTGCATGGCGTCAAACCCCTTAACTGTCATAATGTCAGCCCTACCCAGATCCTTGACACTTCATAGCACAGTTTGAATAGCACTGGTTCATGCATCTCTCTCTTACATTTAGCAAAAACATTGCATAAGAATAGGATGGATATAATTTAGTATGTTTCTATACAATAGGTTATAGATTTTTATTTTCAAAAAAGGAATGCACCATCAACTAATATGATTTTACTTTTTAAACAATTATTGTAGATAACATATTACTTTTGATTGTGGAAAGTATGTTTTTATAGTTACTCTGGCGCATTTTTTTTTGTACCCCCTAATATAGTTACGAATCAAAATTTGTCTGTGTAGGATTAATTTTTTATTCAATTTTCAATTATTATTATACAACAGTTTAAAGTGTCTAAATAAAAATTGAGCTGTCTTTACGGAATCTACTTTTCTTGTAACATGAATATTAATTTAACATTTGACCCACAGAACACTTCTTCTAAGCATCACGCGGTGAACTCCTCGACTCTTCCGCATCACGACCTTGCCCGGCAACTGGCGCAGCAGAATCATCTCCACAGCCCTTACGAATGCGACGCCGCCCTCGCACCCCCATCCCCACGACACATCAAGGACGAAGAAAGCCCCCTACACCACCCTCAGGGCTACCAAACCACCAGAAGCTACAACCACGACTTCAGAAACCCCCACGTCTACATGTCCCAACACTCCCCTGGCAGCCAGGAGATGGTCTTTAGGAAACACTACAAGGATGATCGCAGGAAGCATCATCTCCACCATGGCAGCCAGAACATGAACCATACGTACTCCGAAATAGCCGGGCAGCAAGGCAGGATGTACAGGCGAGGGTCTGAGCAGGAATTCAGGGTGATACAAGACGATCCCGTCTACGAGGAGATCGAAAGAAACGAGACTTTAATGTCGGATATGTCCGATGATAATTCCGGGCCGGATAATTGTAGGCAGAATCCGGGACACCACGGATCATCCGGCTCCAAGTCCTTCGGCGATCACCGGCCTCTCATCTCGTACAGTCCAGGGGAGAGGCATCACCACGATCAAGAGCATTATGGAAAGTATGGCAAGTGGGATACGTTGGAACGCTACGATCCTAGACACTATGAGAGCGGGAGACTCATGCATCCGTACCATCAACCACAGGAGAACAACATGAGAGCTTTGGCTGCGGTTTTGAACGGAGAGAATAATGTTGTATGTCATTTGGAGCCCCCCAATTCGTATGATGTGTACCCCCAGAGCGGTAACACGAGGACTGTGTCCCAACCCAGCTTCTGAATGAACGATTCCGTTCATTCGATGAGTGAGTGAACAGTGATGTAGTATATTGTGTCACGTGTAACTAAGCCAGTTGTACAATATAGTGAATGAACTTTTTTCTATGGACGTAGATTTTAGAGTTAGCG
Organism: Ptilodon capucinus; assembly: GCA_914767695.1. Taxonomy (NCBI): domain Eukaryota; kingdom Metazoa; phylum Arthropoda; class Insecta; order Lepidoptera; family Notodontidae; genus Ptilodon; species Ptilodon capucinus. The sequence goes on from OU611831.1 coordinate 5,319,199, forward strand.
ACACGTTAAGAATAAATTAGTGAACTTGCCATAATATGGACATTATTTATAGATATATAGATAACTTAAAAAACTTAAATCACTTTTTTCACTGTGATCCTATTTAAATGTAATGGCTCAGGATTTTGTGTCGCGAACACGTGTACTCAATGCGAGACTTGGACGGTGGTGGACTTGGCGGATTTTTTGTAAGACTTGCTTTATGTGTGTTAGGCAATCTTTGGCTGACCCGCAGACCTTTTGTTTGTACATAATATACTCAATCTAGAATTGCATTATAAAATAATTTTGTTTCCTATAAAGATTTGGAAGTGCACCATTACTTTAAAAATACTAATATGTAATGGCCCCATATATTGGGCAAGTTAATCCACTTGCGGTTGCTAAAAATACTTGTACCCTTTTCAAATGTAGAACTTGCCAAGTTCGCCGCCATATTAGTAATTTTGTATATATTTACGGTTAGCGTTTAGTGCTAGTGTTTAGTACTTCCAGCGTGACCTTACTATCGTTACTTTTTCCGTTGTCATGGCATTTTACCCATATAATCATGGTTTCTCTTATTGTAGGTACGAAATCTGTGATGTTATCGCGTCGGTGTGCTTGACAGACTAATTTTGAAAAAAAAAGTTTCTCCGACTCGTGTGAAATTAACGAAAACAAAAAAAAAATTTGAACCATATTTTATGGACAGTTATAATCCATTAGTAATGGTTTCACTTAGCACTTGCTTACAGGATATTGTTTTGCAAGACCTTTGTGTAACAGATTACAATTATGCAATTTTTTTGAAGTTGGTACATAACTTTTTTTTTATATATAAACTTCAGTATGTCAAGCACCTCGGCGTTTAGTAGTTAGTTTAAGTTCGCTTGTACGCAACTGTCGTAACACTGCCATAAAGTATAAAACTTTTTTTTTTATAAAAGACCTTTTTGCCAACTGTACTGTATACACAGCTATATTTAATTTTATATTCAAATCTCCTATAATATTGGATGAAATATTTTAATTACTTTGATTTGAGCGTAAATATTTGACACACTTTAAAAGCTCTTTTAAAAGAACTCTGTGTGAATATACATGAAGATACAATTACTATAGTAAAAACCACGCCCCCACCGTTGCGCGTCGATGTCATTTCGTTGGAGAATGAGCTTTTTCTTTGAGTCAATACAGTGCATTTTAGTATTGGCAAACGTTTGACGCCCGGTCTGATGACGCTCCAGTGTGCTTAATACTTCAAGTTAGGCGTAAAGCAATATTTTTTTTTACTAGCCTTTACATGTCCCACTCCTGGGCAAAAGCCTCCCCTTTACTTCTCCACACATCTCGGTCCTGGGCTATTTCCTGCCACGATGTCCCCGCAAAGGTGTTCAAATCATCTCGCCACCTCTTCCGCGGGCGACCTCTTCGTCGGCGATCGTCAACAGGTATCCAATTGGTAGCGATGTTTGCCCACCTTTGCGGGCCAATATTAATATTAATTGCCAATTAAAATGAGCTGTATTAACTCATGACAGAAGAACCATTTTACAACGAATTGTCATGTGGCTTATGACGCGTTGTCGTGTGGCTTTTGCTACGGAAATGTAGTGTTTGTATGTATTAACACAGAGTACATTTGTTAAGAAAAACCTACTTAATTCGTTTGGCCCAGTAAGGCAGGGGTTATAGATACAATTATTTTTCTTTTGTTATGTCAATACTTACCCGGATTGGGGCAACAGAGTTAAAGTTATATGAGAATGGTGTGATTTAAGGCCACCACTTATTGTATTATTGTTTTAAAATTAACTGGTTAATTAATATTGCAACAATAATGCTCAAGATGCAGTATTCTTGTGGTTATGTCTCAAAAACATCGGGGTCCCTTGAAAATATTGTCGCTTGAAGAGGTGATTAAAATATTTTTGACTTTTTATACAGCAGCAGTTACGTTGTTTTTTTGTTACGAATTTCTAAGAAGTGATCCATCCAAACCTATTATAGACTGACACCATTCGATGTTGTGCACTTTTCTGTACATTAGAACCTAGTGATTATCTTGATTAAATAATGCAAAAAAAGTAACAAAAAATAATGTTTCTACGTTATGTACATTTTTATAGCCATGGAGATGATAGCTGTTAATGATGACATTCAAGGTGATTATTTGATGGTTCAGTACATTTTTAAATATATATTTGATTTAAAATGAGATAACATAACATATTAAATGGGAAATTGAACCACCGCCTTTTATAGCAATATTACTACTCTTTTTAACGTCCCACTGCTGGGCACGGGCCTCCCCTCTGTGCGAGGGGGATAGCAATATTACTTTGATTATTTTTTTCAGTATCAAAAATAAACAAAGTAAGATTGATTTAATACTGCAAAGAAAGTGGTAGTAAGAAGCCACGATACATACATTTATTTTAAAAAAAAAATCGTATCAAGATAAAAAAAAAAAAATATTACTTAGATTTCAAAATATTCCTTGATGTATTGAACCGTCATATCTTGCCTCTACCATATAAGGAATTGTTTAAATTAGAATTGATAAAAGTACAATAACAACATTAATTTTTCATGTATATTTTGAATGTAAAGCAATATATTAGACTGAAGTATTTTTATAAATTTTCGGCCGATTTTTTACTACATAACATAATTAATTTATAAACGTTTATACTTGGAGGCCAAAATTTATAAAATACTTTTCATATTAATGGGAAAAAAATGATAAAACAAATTCTTGGGGAGTGATTATTTTTTCTAATTGGGTATACTAGTCCATCTCTTTTTCCCATTCGTCTGAATAATTATAAGTGTACATTTGTCATGTAATACTGTTATATATATTTTTTTTTTTTGTAATGTATTTTAAAAAAGTTGACATAATGAATGTAAAGTAGAAAGAAGAAAATGTGTAAATAAATTAAAATTTATAAAAATAAAGAGTGGCTATTCTGTGAGGATGCCGCGTTATGACATTTGGTTTTTTTTTTTGAGCGCAATATGCTTTTGCGCTCAGGCAATTACTATTGAACCCCATTTTTAGGGTTCCGTACCTAAAAAGGAAAAAACGGAACCCTGATAGGATCACTTTGTTGTCCGTCTGTCTGTCTATCAAGACCATTTTTCTCAGAAACGCGTGAAGGTATCAAGTTGAAATTTATAACAGAGACTTAGGTCTGCGGTCCCTTGGTGCCCTAAAAAAATCAAACTTCTAGGTGAACGCAATCAAAAGTTATGGCGGCTTATGATGCATTTTCAGTACATTTTCACGGGAATCGAAAACCTATAGGGTACTTCCCGTTCACTCAGAATCATGAAATTTGGCAAGAAGCAAGGTCTAATAGCACAAGCAAAGGGAAAAATCTGAAAACTGTAAATTAATTCTAAGTAAATGTTTTTTTGCGATTACAAACATATTCTGTAGTTAAGTTTGTCTCTCTATCTAGTGTATCTTTTCATTAGAGTAATGCTCGGTGCTTTCACAGTTTTTATGGTTCCGTACCCAAAGGGTAAAACGGGTCCGTCCGTCCGTCCGTCCATCCGTCCATCCGTCCGTCCGTCCGTCTGTCACCAGGCTGTATCTCATGAACCGTGATAGTTAGAGAGCTGAAATTTTCACAGATGATGTATTTCTGTTGCTGTTATAACAACAAATATTACAAAACAGAATAAAATAATTATTTAAGGGGGCTCCCATACAACAAACGTGATTTTTTTGCCGTTTTTATAGATAATGGTACGGAACCCTTTGTGCGCGAGTCCGACCCTCACTTGGCCGGTTTTTTTATTATTAATTTTCCGAAAAATTGTGTTAATTAAATTGTTGCAAAATTAGTTTCGACCTAAAATCACAAAACCTCTATAACGGTATCTTAATAACGGTACATCGTAGCTTAAAAATAATGTTATTTACCCCCCCACCCCCCACCCCCTTTAATTATGATTTGATTTTTTCAAGTTAATTTGGTATTTTTTATATTTTTTCTCAGAAAAAATGTGTTGATGAAATTATTGCAAAACTAATTTCGATCTATAATCACACAACGTCTATTATCTTAATAACGGTACATCGTAGCTTAAAAATAATGTAACCTTACCCTCCTTTTAAGAAACCATTGTCCAAATTTAATTATGATTTCCATAAGTTATATTGGGTTTTTTTTTTAATTATTCATTTTCCGAAAAATTGTGTTGATTAAATTGTTGCAAAATTAATTTCGATCTAAAATCACAAAACCTCTATTATCTTAATAACGGTACATGGTAGCTCAAAAATAATTTTACCGACTTATTAATAAGTAAAAGTTATTTCAATGTTTCGCCTGTTACTTATATGCTCTCCTTGTATTCTGAGCCTCAACTTGCTTGATAGATGTCATCAAATAATTTCTTAAATCCAATACTTAAAATCCTTTGGGTTTCATCAATATCACCTCCTGCAGACCTAGTTCATAATTTAGGGACCAAATGGATGATATATTCCGTGACATTACTTAGCGTAGGTATGTGAGCCAGTATCTCTTGTACTAGCAAATAAGAAAATGATAGCGCTTTTGCATTTTATTAATCTCCCCTTAGTCTATCTGTTTAGTGTTGCTGCAATTGTCCGCAAGATGTCACTAGTATTAGTGACATCTGTTGGTCATTAGCTAAAACAATTTCAGGACTATTAAATTTGTGTTTTAGGGGATTTTCAGAGGGAGAGACAATAAGACAAAGTAGTACTTTTTCATACACATATATTTCTTATAGATTTTACACCCACCAAATAATACGATTCATAAAGAACTGAGAATTTATTTCATTAAAAAAAAATCGACTTTAAAATTTATAGTGTTAATAATCATCAAATTATGACGATGGGTTCAAAAACACACAAATTCACTTAACACTAAAATGTTTCTATAAAAAACATATTATTTTTTACTTTCATCTTGTTATCGAACATTTTTGGGAGATCTTTATAAAGGCACTCAATTGAACTGTTTGCCTTAAAATGAGATCTAATTTTTGAATTCCACGCCAGTCAAATTTTTTCTACAAAAACTTACATTACGAAAAAAAATTATCTAAAAATCAATTTGATCACGCCAAAATAATACGTCAAATTACAACGGAAGGTACCTACTGATACAATAATATTTCCTTTTTTTTATATAAATAAGGCAACTATTTTCTTAAGCACCGCCCGCTAGAATCTTAAAAGAAACTATTATTATTATTAAAAAAATATAATTTTGATCGAGATCCAAAACATTGTCAAAAGAGAAATTTCAAAGTACTTAGTTATATTTGTTTATCATCGAATTACAAAGAGCTACCTACTTAAAATTAATTTTTGATGGTAATATCGACTAGGTACTCTAGAATGAACAATACATAAATGTATGTTAAATTAAATGAGTTTGGCAGACAATTAAGTATTAAAAAACAAATATGGTCATAAATGTGTTGATTTTGTTTTTTAATTAACTTCAACATAAAATAGTTCCAATATCAAAATGTTTGTTTTTTTTTGTATAGGAATTGAATAAATTAAAAAAAAAACCTGTTATAGCGACGATTAAAATATTATAGTCATTTCATTGGAGATGTGCTGTTTAGAAAAAGAACACATTTTTATCATAATAAAATTAAATGCTTGTGTTGTACAGCTAAAGAAATGCGACACATCTTTTAGTCTAGAACTTAAGAGATACAAAAATAAATGCCATTCTGAGACGTACTTATAGTACTGTGTAATTTATATCATAACGACCAAGATACGGTTATCGCGCTGAACTTTTATACAGAACATTATCGTTGGACCAATAAAAATGTCATAAGGTCGGTTCGTTATGAAAAAATGTACGATTATTGATTCAAAATTATTCTATTAACTCGTCTGATATGTCTGTTTTAGATTGTTAATTAATAAATAACGACAAATGCCGTTGATAACGGAATCATTATTATGTTTAACAGTGAAATATTGTGCGCGCTAGTCGGGTATGCCGTCTGGCTTATGATGTGTACTTAGACAAGGCTTAATAATAGGTTCCCACGAGGCTATATAGTCTAAGAGATGGAGGAAACAATAATTACATTTCAACATCTATAACGATGAAAATCTTACCAATTAATGGATTATCAAGTAGTTTACAGGATGTTGTAATAAAATTATAGATGCAGAGCAAGTTTCACAAAGCTTTATAAAAGCATTCGCCTCGTGTGGACCGCAAGTTAAAGTATTGAGAGTAATTTAAACTAGGCGTAGGTACAAACGTAAAATAATTACTTAAATGTACATTTTCACACTCACGGCACACAACACAAATAGGGTTTGCAGTCTTCAACCGAATATCACATAGCGATAGATACACACTACGGGCTCCAATGGTTTCGTTATTAAAAAGAAATGACACACATTAAAAAAGGAAAAAATAACTATTAGTCATAAACAATTTAATTAAAATACACGAGCGCGGAATTATCTGATTTAATTTTTTAAAATGAATTCAAAACAGGACTACGATATCCGAACATTTATTTTTAAATTGCAACAGAATAAAAAGGACACGTGACGACGATCGGCCATTTTCTTTTTCGAACACGACAAATGGCGACCGAAGCTTACTTAAGTAATAAGGTAAGCTTGAAAGTACCTATTGGAGCCCGAACAACACAGAAAACAGCTGCTATGAACAGCCGCAGCTTTCTACCACCATTCCAGGTATGGTGCCGTAAATAATGTTGTAGTCATTATCGAAATATAGCATGGTTATGCTGCTCATTCGTCTAGGGGCGCAGCACGGCCCGCCGCTGCCCTGCGGGGCCGCTAGATGCACTAAATGGGTGTGGGGATACTTTTGAAGGAAACTGTACGGGCACTCCCCGCTGCAGTAGTTCGCGTCGTAGACTTTGGGGGCTATGATCCAATCCCAACCGAACTCTTCAAAGTTGACTACTAACGGGTACCGGCAGCATCGCGACTCCTTGGAGTTCTCGGTGCAGTCCATGCCGATGGTCCGTCTTGTTCTTTTGTGAGCATTGTCTTTGAGACTTACTTCTATGTATGGCATCTGGAACAGAAAAGGTATTGAGACTTCAAAGAAGAATGGGTTCTCTGATAGAACTATTTATTTTCTACCCAGGAAAGTCTCAGGCACAATGGGACGTCGAAGCGCGCTCGTCGAATGTATTGCCAGTAACTGTAGCTAATTCTTTAAAGAAATGTCATTGACAGAGCGAGTGAAATTTGACGTGGCTTTTATCACGGAAATTCAATCTTAATATATATTGTTACTATGCGATTCAAATTAGAATAAGATCGACTTTGCGCCATATTGTGACGTCATAGTTATCAATTCTAACCAGTTAGGTAGGGTGAGCAAATCAAGATATTTTTTAAATAAAATTTATTTGCAAAGGTTGAGTGAAAAATGCACTCAGTCGCTATATATTATGACAATTTACTACTAAGCAAATTAATTAGGTAATTATTTTTTATTATTTTTTATTTGGTTTGCAAATAAGTTCATTTGCAAACCATACTTTTCAAGTGATATTTGACAGATAGAGGTTATTGACATTCCTATTCTTAAAAATAAGAATAGGAATGTCAATCCAAATACAGAGTTCGTTTTGGCACTGTCTAAAATGTTGACGCACTCGTCTTGATGCCTCAGTGTTTCCAGCCCCCTTAGCATGACCGCGTAGACATAAGTTGTATGTCTTTCAGCTGTCAGATTTGTGGAGAAAATGACGTCACATTGAACTTTTTGTACTGGACATGGCCTGGTGTGACCTCATGGCCGGATACTGAATTACTATTCGGTATCCGGCCGGATACTGAATTACTATCCGATATCCGGCCGGATACTGAATTACTATTCGGTATCCGGCCGGATACTGAATTACTATCCGGTATCCGGTCGCATACTGAATTACTATCCGGTATCCGACCGGATACTAAATTACTATCCGGTATCCGGCCGGATACTGAATTACTATCCGGTATCCGGCCGGATACTGAATTACTATCCGGTATCCGGCTGGATAGTGAAAACAAGGCCGGTTACCGGATAGTTACCGGATATCCGTTTCATCTCTAGTTTCGACCCCTGTAAATTTCAACTTGATATCTTCACGCGTTTCTGAGAAAAAAGGTCTTGACAGACCGACAAACAGACAGACAGATGGACAACAAAGTGATCCTATAAGGGTTCCGTTTTCCTTTTTAGGAACGGAACCCTAAAAACGGGCACACGAAAGTTAAAGCAATTAGGACAACATGTGAAATCATGTCGTGCCGACCTCTCAGGGCAGAAGGAACATCACATTCATATTCTACCTACGATACGTATTCACTTTTTTTTCAATTAATTCTTTTTAGTTCACTTTAGGATAGGGGGCCCACAGGGGAAGATTGCTTAGGGCATCAAGTTACCTTAATCCGGCACTGGAGACTGGATGAGGAGGGCTGAAGATCTGGCTCAGTGGCTTTCACTAGAAGAGGCCTACGTCCAACAGTGGACGTATATAGAGAGTCTGATGATGAATATTTACCACCAACGAATTTATATGACATTCTCACACTAATTCAAAACTAATAATGCTCCACTCACCAAAGCGTTATTTGATTCTGAGCTCGGATGTGGAACAACCAGTGTTGTAATATTCTTCGAGTCTTGTACTCTCACTGTTATCGCTAAACTCTCCCTTGGCATCCTGCAGAACTCCGCAACCATCGTGGTCACGTCCACCTTCAGCCACTTCCCCGCCCTCAACTGTTTTCTTGACAATTTGACGGAGTTATGTGTATACTCCACGGAGGCTTTGCTGCCTTGGATATTTTTTGTGACCCTATTGACTTGGAGAGTGATGGTAAAGTGTTCTTCGGGGTCGACAGTGGTGTTCCGCGTCTCCAACTCCTGGAGATGGAAGTTGAGGACGGCCTCGTCCAGCTCGTTCTGGATCACCTTGTCGGTGACCCTGAAGTTGATGACTCTTAAGCCCTTGAAATGGCCGTGACGGCCAGTGTCTGTTTATGAGAAACAAAAGAAAAAATCAGAAAATAATTTTAGAGTTTATTAAACAAACCTAAAAATGTACAAGTCCTTGTTCGTGCCCAAAGTCTAGATGAAAAAGAACAGGACAAACTTCACCTACCTATGTGCCACAAGATTTGATACTACCTTTATTTAGATTTTTACAATTTTCTTACAAAGTATAAGTTCTTATACACGCCACGCCACCCACACTCGCAATCCTATTTTAAATACCGCATACATCTGCAACCTACCTACAATTATTAATTACCGAATTCTACCAAAATGAGCGCAATGCCTCGAATTCTACCCTCATATACAAAATCACTCATTTTCCATGCACTCCAGTGTTCCCATGGGATATAATGACGGAGCCGCCACTCTGACACCATAGCCATGGAACCACCCCGTAAAATCCATCCACTGACATTCATTTTGTAAACTGATTGTAAAATAAGAGTACATTACGTCATTTTGATGTACGTTTTAGGGTTCCGTACCCAAAGGGTAAAACGGGAACTCTATTACTAAGACTTCGCTGTTTGTCCGTTCAGGCCAGGCTGTATCTCACGAACCGTGATAGATAGACAGTTGAAATTTCACAGATATTACTAAAAAACAGAATAAAGTGAATATTTCAGGGAGCTCCCATATAACAAACGTGTTTTTTTTTGCCCTTTTTTATAGATAATGGTACGGAACCCTTCATGCGCGAGCCCGACTCGCACTCGGCTGGTTTTTTTCATTACTTTGTAAATTTGTCTCTGGTCTGCCATGTTGTTTAAAACGCTTAATATAAAATGGAAATAACATTATTTGATACATTTTAAAATGAACTATACATAGTATGTCGGAAAAAATAGCGCCGATTATAATTAAAATAGACTAGCAAACGTTTCCATAGCTTCTTCTTTCCTCTACTTGCTACGTTGCCATAGACGACATCTGAAACGAAAAAAAAAACCTGTTTAGTGTTACGGGTAAACAATTTAAATACAAAAACATTAATTAAATTAAATACCGAGTGCATTTTACGCAACGGTGAAGGAAAACATCGTGAGGAAACCTGCACGTCAATGAAAAGGCGTGTGAAGTTTCCCAACCCGCACTGGGCCAACGTGACGATCTATTGGCCAAATCCCCTTCGTATTGAGGGAGAATGTGCCCGGTATAATGGCAATAGGCTGCAATGGGACCAAAAGAACATCGGTGAAGTTTGGGCGCATTGCAGTGCACCACTGCTTACCCCTTCAGGGTAAACAGGCGTAATGATGTATTTATATTTACTTAGTGCATTTTAATTAATTCAGATTAAACAACAATGTCTCTTAAAAAATTACATCCAATTTAACACGATTTTTTAGTAGAGTCACAACACTCACAAGATCTTTACAACGCACTTTTCAGAGCTCTATGAATATACGCGTAACGAAACCCGGAAGACATTTTTTGCCTATGCCAAATCGAACCGTATTAGCTTATTAACGAAGCACATATTCCAACGAAATGACATCGATGAAGCGCAAGAGTTTGTGGTCGCGTGACTTTTAAATTCGTGGAAATTCGATACAGGGTTCATTTCCAATAAAAAGTGATGTTAATTCTCTCGCTCCAGTGGCTGCATAGCGTTATGCTAACGGATATCTTATTAGTCCCGTCATCGGATATACGGATGGTTTAATTAAGGGCCAACCAGAGTCGGACTAGCGATTACTTTTGAAGGGCATAGATGAAACGGCGAAGTCGAGATCGGCGGTCAGGTGGAGGGTTATTGGTGAACTTGGATACAGCAACAGGATGTAGTCGGTAGCGAAACAAACGGTGTCCAGGAATGAGTTTATTCCAAGCGAGGTAGCCGAGAGGCTTTTCCATAATACTTCTCGCTTATAAATACAATAATTTGTCAGTGTTGCTCGATACAAGAATAAAATGTTTTTATAAAAATAAGTTACAATAAATTAAAGGAACGATATTAAATTAATCAAATAATTGATTAACAAAATCAAACATACCCAGCAATAAATATTAAGAATATAATAATAACAATTATAATTCGCCAGTGTTTGATTTGTAACTAACAAAATACGGGACTCTATTTGTTAGTGATGGGTACCGGAGGTTGTAACATAAAAGCATGAAAAGCACATGAACTTAAGCACCAGTGTCTGCTTAGTTTATAAAGCCTCCCCACACTGCGGCGTCAACCGTCACGCGTCAAATTGTTTGCCATACCAAAACAAACTCTATTTTCTCTGGAAATCTTGTTTAATCAGTCAATAATGTAATTTCTTTGTTTGAATACAAAAAAAATCTAATAGAAAGATTTTGTTAATATATAAATCAAGCGTATTGCCGTCCTTTTAACGGCCGTAATGTATGAGCAAGATGACTATATAGATGCTTGAAAGGTAATCCTTACTAATAAAAAAAAAACTTTTATAACTATATTATTATTTATAACTATACACCATTCGAACAGCCACATTTTTCTGCGTCGTATGGTTGTTTAGTATATAGTTCTGTTAACGCCGTCTAACTTAGAACATCGCTAGTCGAGACCGTGTGACACTAGAGAGTCCTACTCCGATAAAGCTGTAAAGGCCACCTCACAGCCAACAGCGTAGTCCATATTAAAAAAAAAAGTAGAGAGTTCCGGCCGCCGCCATTACACATATACGACATAAGACATGAAGACATGCGCATGACATGCATGAGCGCATGAAAAATATATAAAAAGTATAAGAAAAAGAAGAAATAATACATTACAAGAAAGCTTATAAGAACATAAATAACGTAGGTGTAATTGACATCTGCGTGAACAAGTTCTATATTGGTATATAGGCCGTATAACTTATTTTACGATTTTTTGTCGCTTTATAAGGATATAGCAGTAGTATATAGCAGTGGTAGCCGAGTGGTCGACCGCACACTTTGCAAATCAAAGTGTGCAGGTTCAAACCCCGGCTCGCACCTCTGGGATTTGTATGCGAATCTCATTTTCATCCGAGATTATCACTTGCTATGAAAAGGTGAAGGAAAATATCGTGAGGAAACCTGCACGTCTGAGGGAACTTGTTTAGTTCTCGATAGATGTGTGAAGTCTGCCAACCTGCACTAGGCCAGCGTGGTGGACTATGGCCTGAAATCCTCCTCACATTGAGGGGAGGCCCGTGCCCAGCCGTGGGACGTTAAAAGGGCTGTAGTAGTAATAAGGATTGCCTTGCAAGCGTCAAAATTGTAATGCTGTCAAATATTGTTTAGTTGTTGATTATGAACAAGAGAATCGACATAAATAACATAATTGCTTATTCCATTATATATCATCATTTCGCTCATTTCTTAAAAAAAAAAAAAACAATTGCTGTACTTGTCGAGCTTTACTATGTTTTAGTTTTAAATTATTAATTACGTTCATACCTTAGTTTAAAATTTCTTTGTTCTATTGATATATGTGGAGACCTGTAATTGGCTCTCTGTAATTTTTCCGCTATTTATACCTGTCACCATATAGCTTTTTTTTTTTTATGAGATAGGGAGGCAAACGAGCAGACGTATCACCTGATGGAAAGTGATCAACGCCGCCCTTGGACACCTGCAACACCAGGGGCATCGCAAGTGCGTTGCCGGCCTTTAAGGAATGAGTAGGCTCGTTTCACGAAAATTTGGAGTGATCGCAGAATTACGAAAACCACAAAAGTTCGTCTAATGTACTGCTTGATCTTCCCCATTTTCCTATACGGAGCTGAAACGTGGACAGTAAGACTGCAAGACCGCAGAAAAATTGACGCTTTGGAAATGTGGTGCTGGCGCCGCCTTCTAAGAATAAGCTGGACAGCACATCGTACCAACGTCTCCATTTTAAAAGAGCTTAAAATTAAGCAAAGGCGTTCGTCGACTGTTCAATTACGAATCCTTACTTTTTTCGGACACATCACACGAAAAAGTAACTCTATGGAACGTCTGGTGATCCAAGGTAGAGTGGAAGGCAAGCGGTCACGTGGTCGGTCTCCAACAAGATGGGTAGATATTATTAAAACTACAACAAAATGCCCGATAGTAGAATGCTCTCGCAACGCAATTAACATAGTCACCTGGAGAAGAATTGCAAAAGCAGCGGCCATTTCCGAGAAGAGCAACACATAACCACGACCACTCTGACAAGAGTGTCCGACTGAGAAGAAGGCTCGTTTCTTGAAGATACCTTTGTCGCATCGGTCCGGGAACACCGCTGCAGGAAGTTGGTCTTTCATTAAATAAATTAATAATGTCAATGTTATGACCTGTAAAGTTCAATAATAGTTTCGTTAAGGGATTATGGGATCCTAATCCATCACTGGACCTGACCTACAGTTTTAATCGTTTGAACTTGGCATGGAGTTAGCATGGTAGTCGTCTTTCGCGGCTCCCAAGGTTTCACTATAAAAATATTTCGCGAACTTACTCACAATAGGCAAAATAAAACTGCGTAGTCTACTCGTACATATGTTTTCATTATCTATATTAGTTAAATCTGCGACTTTGTCCACGTGGAATTTTGGAAACCTAATTACCCTGAACGAATGGGTTTTTTGGCCACGGGACCTTATATTATGCTTAAATAAAAGTAGCTTAGTTACTCCTTGTAACATCAGCTATCTGCTTGTTAAAGTTCCGTCAAAATCGCTGTAACCGTTTAGGAGATTACTCGGAAAGATTTTTTTTTTGTCGCAGAACTCTACTTCTTTTTCTAAAAAACTTTTTAACAAAAAATTAAACCGCCGAAAATTTTAAAAAGCAAAAAATAATATACCTTTTTTATTTAACCTTAATAACAAAGTTCTTAAACTAATGTAAGTATACCTAAGTCATTTTGAGTCGGCGCCAAACAAGCAAATTAATTAATTTAGTAAAGTGTGATGTACGGCGGCGGCGCGGCGGCGGCGCGGCGCGACACGCACCTTCGCTGGAAAATGCCGAGCGTTCACGAAGTTAACGTCAGCGAGACAGCAATACACAGCGAGATAGCGATACACAATGTGTGCGAGTGGTCGTACGGAGAGCACATTTTTTGGAATGTTAATGTTTGTCGCTGAAGATTTCACGTTGCATTGTTAATTTCATTTGGTTATTTCTTTAAATTTATTGTTCATTAATTGTTTGGCGCCGACTCAAAATGACTTAGGTATACTTACATTAGTTTAAGAACTTTGTTATTAAGGTTAAATAAAAAAGGTATATTATTTTTTGCTTTTTAAAATTTTCGGCGGTTTAATTTTTTGTTAAAAAGTTTTTATTTTATATTTTTTTGTGGCTAAAATCTACTACTTAATCTGAATCTACTGTTTGTTTTTTTGTAATACACAACTCAGCATTAAAATTTGAGAATTAACAATAAATCTCTCCCTATTTTCCCACCTTTCGGGTAGGATTTTTGTTCCTAATTTTTATAGGACCAACTTCGAAGTTATACCCTAACCAATACGTGTCGAAACGTGAACCTCTTCTGTTTTCTTCGTTGGTTAAAAATGGGTATAATTCCAAATAAAGTCCACGTGGGCGTAGGTATATCATGGTGTAGGTGCCAATCTATATCAGACTAGGCAAATACACACATGAATTGGCACCGACTACAAATGTAATGAATTATAAGGTTATTTGCAACTTTTTAGTGTACCTAGGTTTTTGAAGGCGAATTTAGTATCTACTTTGTGAAAAGATGCAAGTATTAGCACCTCATAACAGCCCAAAAAAGGAATTCACCCCCCTCCACCCTTTCCATCCCATCGTTTCGATATTTGTTAACTATCCGTATTAAACAAAAAAAGATTTTTCGAAATCGGCTCACTAACGCCGAAGATATGCTATAGTCCAGAATGCAAACTTTATCAGCCCATTTCACCCCCTAAATTTTTTTTTTTTTCAAATTTCGTAAAACACGTATTTCTTTATTTTGTATGTAAAATACATATACAAAGTTTCAGGTTGATCAAAAAATATTTTTGAAATTGTGTGACCTTCAACCCCCTATTTCACCCCTAAGGGGGTTGATTTCTGATAATGTTTTGAAAATGGGACCACCCTCGCAGAATTCCTTAGCAAACGTCATAGAAAAAATCGAAATCGGTTTAGTGACGCCGGAGATATGCGTGATCATACATAAAAAAAAATGCAAACTTTATCACCCCATTTCACACCCTATACATTTTATTTTTCAAAATTCCTAAAACACGTATTTCTTTATTTTATATGTAAAATACATATACAAAGTTTCAAGTCGATCAAAAAATAATTTTTAAATTATGTGACCTTCAACCCCTCATTTCACCCCCAAGGGGGTTAATTTCTGATAATATTTTGAAAATGGGACCACCCTCGAAGAATTCCTTAGCAAACGTCATAAAAAAATTCGAAATCGGTTTAGTGACACCGGAGATATGCGTGATCATACATAAAAAAAAAAAAAATATACGCGTCGAATTGAGAACCTCCTCCTTTTTTTTTTTTTCGTCGGTTAAAAATAGAAGAAGCCTAAGTTACTCTTTGCAATAACAGCTATGTCTCATTTAATACATACTTGTATACATACTTTCATATGAATTTAGTAAAAAGCAGTTATTTTGATATTACAAACAGACGCTTGAGTTTTATTTATTTGTATATATAGATAATTGCGTTGATTATTTGCGGCCTGTCATTTGGCACTGAATCTCTTCCTCAATGCTTCGTTATCGAGTAGGCGAAATTATATTCGTATTTTGAGCTGGATTATGCAGATTTTTTCGCGATGTTATTCCTTAATAATTTGCTGCGAGAATTCGGACGTTAGATTTAGGAACATTCCTTTCCGCAGAATTGTCACCGAGTAATTCCTCTGCGGATTAAATTCCTGAATTCTTGGCAGCTATTTCATTTGATCTGCTGACGTTAATTTCATCGGATCATTATTCTTAGGTCTATTGTCTAAAACCAGTGGATGCATATTTGGTGAGTATTATTACCTATTTTGGAAAGATTTATGCAATTTAAAGGTCATCTTCAATAATTAATCACTTCGTGTACTGTGAAGGTAAAAATCGAGAAAAAAAATTGTATATACGACGCTGTAAACCAACCCGCACTGGGCTAGCCTGATGGAGTATGGCCTAAATCTACCTAGCATTGAAGGGGAATGAGCCCAGAATATGCTATAGGCTGAATTTGCTAAACAATCAGGAAATTATTAGTTAGTAAGAAATTTCTCATATTGGACTTATAATATATTCACAAATTTTTTTTTTTTTCTATATCAAAAAGTTTTGCCTGCTACCTACGGCTCATTACTTGTTCTAGAAACTAATTGTTGCTATTGTCGGTAAGGATTAGATTTTATAGCAGCATCCAGCTCAAAATTAGCTGGTCTAACAAAGCATATGCTTTAAGATAGAACAACGTGAGGTTACCACATTACTAGTGACAATATCTTACTGAAAAGAGCAACCATGGAGTTTCTTGCCCATTCTTCTCCATAGGAAATGCATTCCGAATGGGTGGTAGAGATACTATTATTACCTTTTGTATACTGACGATTCATAAGTATTGTATTGTTTATTCATAAGTATTATGCCTGTATTGGTTTATTGGAATAAAAAAAATCTGATTCTTTAAAAACCTACCTAAATTAAGCTCGTTCAAGATCCAAAATTACGCTGTAAGGTTTCCCGCACACTAGGCGTCGACACTCGATATTTTTTTTTGCCAGTATTAAAACGAACTCTCTGTCAATGCATGAAGGTTGAATTTCCATGCTAAAAGCCAAGCCCTCACACTCCAAAGTTATCTCGCTGTCTCAGTTGAATAATGAACTCTTTTAATGAGTCAATACAGTTTGTTTTGGTATACGACTACTACTACTACTACAGCCCTTTTAACGTCCCACTGCTGGGCACGGGCCTCCCCTCAAAGCGAGGGAGATTCAGGCCATAGTCCGCCACGCTGGCCCAGTGTGGGTTGACAGACTTCACACATCTATCGAGAACATCTATCCTCACGATGTTTTTCCTTCACCGTTTCATAGCAAGTGATAATCTCGGATGAAAATGAGATTCGCACATAAATCCCAGAGGTGCGAGCCGGGGTTTGAACCTGCACACGACCACTCGGCTACCACTGTTTTGGTATGGCAAAAGAATTTACGCGCGATCGTCGACGCGCCTTTGTGCGGGAGTCTTAACGCACCAAATTCTATTCAGCTGATGTGTGCGTAGAAAAATTCTAAAGTTCGCGAACTAGGCAGGTGTTAGAGAGATATCTAAAAATAAAGAGTTCCTTCATCTAGTTCAGAAGGCCGCCAGCTAGGGTTGCCAACCATACTTACTAATAAAGTATCTTACTTTATTTTTGGTAATTATACTTTTGCATACCAATAAAGTATGTGAAAATACTTTATTTCCAACCTTTACTGTGATGCGTAAAAGGAAACATTGATTATGGGTAACTTAACGTAAACGGTAACCAAGGTGTAAACGGTAATTTTTTTATCAACAATTTTTTTATCTACAAATCGTTTATAAGACCGGTGATTATGTACGGCTCAGAATGCTGGGCGGCTAAAGTGCGTGAAGAGAAACGCCTCCACTCTGCCGAGATGCGAATGTTGAGATGGATGTGTGGAATGACGCGAATGGATAAGGTGAGAAATGTGTATATCAGAGGTAGTATAAAAGTGGCGCCCATAACAGAAAAAGTAAGAAGTAGGAGATTAGAATGGTTTGGACATGTGATGAGAAAAAATGAGAATCATGTGACTAAAAGAGTGATGAGTATAAATGTGGACGGATATAGATCGAGAGAAAGACCCAAGAAAAGATGGATGCACTGTACAAAGGGCGATATGAATAAGATCGGAGTGGATGTCCGTATGACGGAAAAGCGAGATGAATGGAAGAAAAAGACATACTGCGCCGACCCCAAATAATGGGACAAGGTAAGGCAAATGATGACTTATTTTTTTTCCTATCCAAACCATTTTATACTTTTTTTTCTCGAAAAAAGTTGGCAACCCTACCGCCAGCACCCACCAGGGGAGATTTTAAATCGATAACTCACACGAACTGACGTATTCAGAAGAAAGATGCTCCGTGGTTTTGACGTGCCGACAGTAAATCCGTCGTCGGGTGTTTACGATTAAGTTTTTCAGGCGTTTTCATGTACCAGATGGTGCATGGATCTGGGTGATTGAAATAATCGGGCAGTCAGTGCGTGTGCACTGGTTGGGTTGGATCCGGATGGATGATTCTTTAATGAAATAAGATGAGGCACGGCTGCATCTGTAATTAACGCATATTCTACTAGTATCATGCAATTAATAGCGATCACAATATATGCGCATTATAAATGAAATTGAGTGATACCCATCACTAAATTTCATTTATAATTAGCAAGACTGTCAGATATGAGATTTTCTTGACAACTAGTTGGAGATTATGTGTAGAGTTAGAAATTCCTATAGGTATTATCATAACTAACTAATAGGTATAATTAATTGTGTCAATATATATAAAGCAATGATATTCTAGTATACAGATATGTTATATACGCATAAAACAACCGAAAAAAGTATTCCGCGTAATAGCGACAGCACACATACACACTTTTCATTCATTTTACATTTCACAACACGTAGAAATGTGCAAAAGAGATGGCTTGATTAAACCAACAAGAAAGAAATAGATAGCTAGTGTTGTCACTTGCGCTTCTATGTGATGTAACATTAATCTGTCAACCAATCCGCATGTTGGTATCAAATATACGTCCTAATTAGGATGTATTCGAGTCTTCACTAGTGCGCGCTCATAACATATCTGTTTACTAGAATATCGTTGATATAAAGATTGATTTTTTGTGGTAAAAGCCACGCCAAATTCTCTCGCGCTGCCAATGACATTTCATTGAAGAATGAGCTTTTTCGACGAGTAAATACAGTTTGTTTTGGTATTGGCAAAAATGTTACCGCGCGTGTATTGACGCCGCAGTGTACCTGGGGCTCAGTGTAACCTTTATACGCTCTAGCAAAGGTAACATAATACCAAAGTTAGGTGGGGAAGATACCTTAAGTTTTTATGTATATAGTTTTTTTTGGGTACAATGGCATGATGACATTATCAATAACGATTACCACTTGCTGAACGGGGAAGAAAATCATCGTCAGAGAACCTACACATCTATGGAAAGGCGTGTGTAGTTTACCAACCCACACTGGGTCAGCGTGGTGGACTGTGACCCAAATATCCCTCGTATTTAGGGGTATATGCCTAGTATGATGGCAGAGAAGCAGTGGTAGCCGAGTGGTCGAACGCATGCTTTGCAAATCAAAGTGATTTTCATTTTCAAAATCTAATTTTCATCCGAGATTAACACTTGCTATGAAACGGTGAAGGAAAAAATCATGAGGAAACCTGCACGTCTGAGGCAACTTGTCTAGTTCTCGATAGATGTGTGAACTCTGCCAACCCGCACTAGGCCAGCGTGGTGGACTATGGCCTGAAATCCTCCTTACATTGAGGGGAAGCCCGTGCCCAGCAGTGGGACGTTAAAAGGGCTGTAGTATATATGATGGCGTTACAGTGTTACATTGGGGCCTAAATAGATCGGCGAAGTGTAAATGCACCCTTGCCTTCCCATTCAGGTAACACAGGCGTGATGATGCATCATTAATATTAAAGAACAAAAATGAAAAAGTAGAGATGACCATGTGGAAGCAACACTTTAATATATTTCAGGCGCTAACTAAGATATATTACAACGATTACGTACTCGGCTCTGTAGAGAGTAGAGTTCTCAAAGTTGTGTAGAGTTTTCCTAAATGAATCAAACCCCACGTAAATTAATTAGACAACTGATTACAAACATTGAATGATTTACAACACGGATCAAACGTATTTTAAATTGTTGAATGCACTGCGTGCAAATTTATCAGTCAACCGGTACAGTAGATATTCGATCTTGGATTATTCTGGAGTGTGGGTAAGTAGGTATTTTTAGTTGCTAGTAGATGATGGTTGGTAAAGTAACCATAAAGTCAAAGTCAAATCATTTATTTTGTGTAGACCTATGGGTAGTGGTAGGGTTCCGTACCCAAAGGGTAAAACGGGACCCTATTACTAAAACTCCGCTGTCCGTCCGTTTGTCTGTCTGTCTGTCTATCCGTCGTCACCAGAAAGTTGACATTTTCACAGATGATGTAGGTATTTCTGTTGCCGTTTTAACAACAAATACTAAAAAAACAGAATAAAAAAATATTTAAGGGGACTCTCATACAACAAAAGTGTTTTTTTGCTTGATATTGATAACAGCTACAGGTAGACGCTTGAAATATTCACAGAATATTTAGTTAAATATTCATTTTAAAAATAAAAAATAAAAATAAAATTAATATTTAAGGGGAGATCCCATAAAACAGACATTATTTTTGTGCCGTTTTTATAGATAACGGTACGGAACCCTTCGTGCGCGAGTCCGACTCGCACTTGGCAGGTTTCTGCTTTTAATAAATATGATAAGATAATACGGTACGTCAATGGAGGTTGGAATGGAAGGAGTGCAATCTCCTATGGAAAAAAAATGAAAAAGTGTTCGTCGAAATGCATAATTGGTAGTGCCAACACCTTCCACAATGGCGCTGGTGTCGTCAAAGTGTATGAATATACAATTGTGGATGTACTGAAGTATACACTTTTTCAATACCTATACTCCATTTGTTATAGCATTAGAAAGAAGTTAAAAAAGGTGTTTTTTAATGTACACTTTGTAACAAAATTAACATATTACAGTTACGATTGAAGCCCAATTCATTAGAATATATTTTTAAACCAGCAGTCTCACTGTAACTAATCATTTTCACTATTTATCTTATTAAATTAAGTGGCTTTCATTTAGATATATATATTTTTGCCAACTTAAGATAACAGTGTCGATACAAAAAACCGAAATAAGCAGGGATGAATAATTCTGGGAACGTTTTTCGTTTCACTATAATCCTACCAAATCTAAAATGTTACCTAATCCATTCATCCGTTGTGACAACAGGATGTTTCTTATTTTGCCGGTTTATGTTGGCAGTCAAATTGACGTAAACAATGTTCTGTGATTGTCATTCACATGTGAATACTTCTGAATGCTCCGCCTCGTTTGTTGTTATTACCGAATTTTAGTAATTTTGTTGTTATTTGTTACTGTTTTTCCATTGATATTGTTTTGTTTTTGAAATAAAATGTTTTGCACTAGTTTGCAATGTTTAGTATAGATGTCACTCCTTCCATTCTACCGTCCATAGTTACGTCTTCAACTAAATGCAGTGCCGGATTAAGGTAACTTGATGCCCTTAGCAATCTTCCCCTGTGGGCACGCCTATCCTTAAATGAACCAAAGATTGAATTGAAAAAAAAGATGTGAATACGTATTGCAGGTAGAATATTGAAATTGCTTTAAGTTTCGTGTGCTCGCTTTTTTTCTCGGTTGTCTCTGGTGCCCTAGACGGGATGACCTAAGCAATTGCTTAAATAGCTTACAGGCTAATCTAGGACTGACTAAATGTCATTGACAGCGCGAGCGAATTATGACGCGTGGGGCGTGGCTTTTCCCACAGAAATTCAATCGTTATGAATATTGAATTGAATATTTTTTTTGGAAATACAAAAACGTACTCTACGTTTTTGTATTTCCAAAAAAAATTACGCGCGATGGGCGACGTCCTTGTGTGCGGGAGGCTTAATGGTATTCGGTCCATTAGCTACGGAGGGCTCGTGAACATAGGAACCGGACATAAGTAGGTACTTAGGTACGTAATAAGTGGTTTTTGTCGAGAGGCGTTCCCGGGGGGCGTAACAAACGCACTGATAGGTAAGTAGGTACTTAAGTACCGATAACAGCTTACATGTAAACAAAATACATGAAGCAATCGATGACTAATAATGTTATGTACCTACCTATACCAAGATATGTACCTAATATATCTTGGTTCAAACATACATGCAATCGCCATTCCAGTACATTTTTACTACAAAGCCAGGGCTAGGGTTGTCCAAAAGTACTATTAAAACATATCATTGCGCGTGTATTCCCCAAAGGTGTAGGCAGAGATGCACTGTAGTGCGTTCACACTTTGCTAATGTATTTTGGTCACAATGTAATTTTATATGGGACTAAGCCCGCCACACATTCCCACCACTGTTACTCCTGTAAGCCAGGATCGACAGCGGTGTCCATTGAAGACATCGAGGTTTGACCCTCGGCGAGGCCCGGGGAAAAGCTAACTTGTCTTGGAACCCGCACGAATTTAATCGAAAAAGGTGTAGGAGGAGTTGGAAGAAAATTAATATAATAATACAATGTAATGAAAATAATTTCTGGTGATGAGAAATGGAAAATTAAGATGACAGTGTTGTCTAGTGGTTTGAGTGTAGGCAGATCAGCTCACTAAACCAGGTGGTTGCAGGTTCGATTCCCGTCAGTGGCAAATTTCAGAAATGGCCTTTTCGGACCGCCTCCACTCCATTTTATGGTACACCATAGTCAGTACAAGCGTTGCTTAGTTTGGGATCAAACCATGAGTACCTATGTCACATATGTATCTACTCATCGTGTCACATAGGCTATGTGTTGTCTGGCGATATTTATTTATTATAACTATATAACTACAGCCCTTTTTAATGTCCCACTGCTGGGCACGGGCCTCCCCTCAATGCGAGGGGGATTCAGGCCATAGTCCACCACGCTGGCCCGGTGCGGGTTGGCAGACTTCACACATCTATCGAGAACTAGTCAAGTTCCCTCAGACGTGCAGGTTTCCTCACGATGTTTTCCTTCACCGTTTCATAGCAAGTGGTAATCTCGGATGAAAATGAGATTCGCACATAAATCCCAGAGGTGCGAGCCGGGGTTTGAACCTGCACACTTTGATTTGCAAGGCGTGTGTTCGACCACTCGGCTACCACTGCTATCATTTTATTTATTTATTGATTTTAATAAATTGGACCAGCGTGGTGGACTATGATCCAAACGTCCTTAAAAAATCCGCACACTTTTGTGGAGGATTAAAGGAGAGGCCTTTGCTCAGGAGTGGGACACGAAAATAGTTTAAAAAAAATAATTAAATATGTCTTCACTAAACTGTATTGCCTCATAGATAAAGTTCATTCTTCAACGAAAGACATTGACATCGCGAGCGAATTTTATCACGTTCGGGCGTGGCTTCTATCAAAGCAATTCAATCTTTATTTATATTGGCACAGTGTTCGTTTTGGTATTGGCGAAATATTCGACGCGCGGCATTTGACGCTATAGTGTGCTTAATTCGCTCGCCCCAGTGAGTGCAGGGTGTAAATGATCATACCAGTATCATGACCTACACATCAAGTATGTGTTGTCTACAGTTAGGCAAGTAATTTGGTGGATATCATCGCGGCTGTGACTAATAGGGCCCGGATGACATCATAACATCATTATAACGTTGTAAATTTAAATAAATATCTAGATTTTCCGTAGATAAAGCGATCAATCAAACGGTAATAGCCTCGTGGTTAGACTGGCCACACTCGTAACTGAGAGGCTATTTAATATCAGTGGGTATCGAACCCTAATCAGAAGTCTGTTTTTTTATTCACAAAAAACCAATAGAGGTATCGTTAATAAGAAAAGAATAATAATTTAATTTAAAATAGCAGTGGTAGCCGAGTGGTAGAACGCACGCCTTGCAAATCAAAGTGTGCAGGTTCAAACCCCGGCTCGCACCTCTGGGATTTATGTGCGAATCTCATTTTCATCCGAGATCATCACTTGCTATGAAACGGTGAAGGAAAACATCGTGAGGAAACCTGCACGTCTGAGGGAACTTGACTAGTTTTCGATAGATGTGTGAAGTCTGCCAAAACGCACTGGGCCAGCGTGGTGGACTATGGCCCGAATCCCCCTCGGATTGAGGGGAGGCCCGTGCCCAGCAGTGGGACGTTAAAACGGCTGTAGTAATAATTTAGAGCCCTACCACCCATTCGGAATGCATTTCCCATACCAAGATGAGAAAAATCCGTGATTTCTCCTTTCCAATTTGTGACCTCTACGCGTTTGTAAGAAAAATGTTCAGACAGACGTACAATGAAGTAATCCTATAAGAGTTCCTTTCTTTATCTTTTATGTCACGTAACCCAAAAAAAATATAAAAAAAACATTGAAGAAGTATACGAATAGATTCGTATTTTCAAATATTTCTTTCACGTAGATCTTTATAACGTAGATTCTAACGTCATTCTCATAGTTTCACGTCATACCGATAATGTTACGCATAACTCCGATTATGTAACGTATTCCGTACGTAACAAAAATAATACTCAGCTGATATCTATCTGAACCATGGAGATATTATAACGGAGATGGCATTTCGAGCCCGCGCTGCGGTAAATTTTTCTGGTGTATCTGAATCCGCCATCTTTGTTTTCCCATATAGTTGCCGTATACTACAGGTCCATAAGATACGAAGAGTGGAGTAGTTATGGGTACTTTAGATACTCTATGATCCGAACTAAGTTTTACACTTTTTTTTAAAAACCAATACAGATCTATCAAATTTCCATAGACTGTATCATATCTCTGAAATACTATTGTAGCCAATAGTAGCAGTAGTACTTGGCAATCCGATGGCAAAAAGGCCGTTAAGTGACATTTTGGTTAAATACATTTACTATATGAAAGCGAAACATTCTCTCCAACGACCAGTCTTGGATTTATTAACCGACTTCAAAAAGGAGGAGGACCCGTATGTTTTTTTTACTAACATTTATAGTTATCAAGATACGTGCAGACAAATATCTATGTCATCACAGTTCTTAAAGACATGACATGACATGACTTTCTGCATATTTGCTTGTATTTAAAAATCGTGTGTACTCGCATAAATAGTTTTTAGTAGTCGGAAAACAAAACGTTTTATCTGTCGGCCAGTCTTGGTCTTATCTTTATAACATTTATAGATACAAATGTGTCTTCATAATTTTTAGCGAGAACAATTTTTAACCAACGAAAAAAGAGGAGGAGTCAACCCGCCTGCCAACCTGCACTGGACCAGCGTGGTGGACTATGGCCTGAATCCCCCTCGCATTGCGGGGAGGCCTGTGCCGAGCAGTGGGACGTTAAAAGGGCTGTAGTAGTAGTTACTCACTTTAATGGCCTTTTAGCTTTCGGACGGTAGTACTAGTGTTAAGAATTTTAGGTGACAATGTCTAACGTTTACACAGGGTATAGAGTATCTAGAGCAGGGATTGGCAAAGTACGGCCCGCGGGCCAGCTCCGGCCCGCGAAAGCATTTAATCCGGCCCGCCGACGGTCCCTTTGACATAAATGACCCGCGATAATTATATACTGACGGTCCAAAATCAAAATAAAATAAAAAATATTCGTGTAGGCCAAAAAGCACTTACAAATAGTCAAATTCTACCACCGGTTCGGAATGCTGCTTCCACTGAGAAGAGCCGGTAAGAAACTCAATGGTTACTCTTTTCAAAATGATAATTGCGAGTAATACATTCTCAGGAGCAGCAATGCCATGAGAGCAGACAGCACCTTTGCCACAATACTAGAGAAGAATTATACTCACGGCAGTCTAATATTAAATACAAATATAGTCTTTACGCTTAGGAAACTAGTACAGTAAGGTGTGTCTACTCCCATTTACAATGAAGGGATTATTCTAAACCACAGATGGTTATAGAAATAATTGCTTTGGTATGATGTCTTCAACGCAGTATGTGATAGAAGATGGTAAGTCATTTAGAGGAAAATGGTTGGACCAGTCCTCGCAAGTAGCACCCGTACACGAGCATGGCATGAGGAGCAGCCATCACTCTCCTCAAATATATTCAAGGGAAGAGGGTGACAGAAATATAAAGTAGATTCTACTAAGTACAGTGCTCCCTCTATAAATCCTAACTTGGGGCTAAAATTCTAAGAAAGAAATTCTTAGTGAGGGACCCCACTTTTTTATAAGAGCACAGTCTTTCTGAGCGTACACAAGTATACTTTATATAAAATGTAGTGAGAGTAGCGGAACACATTCCCTGAACTGTGAAATTTCTTAAACTATCTGGCCCCCCATTAAGAAAGTTTGCCTACCATTGATCTAGAGTATCCATAACGACTCTACTCTTCGTATTGCTCTGCGGCGATTTCTAATATACGACAACTATAAGAGAAACAACAATGGCGGAGTCAGAAAATGTTACCGCAGCGCGGGCTTGAAATGCCATCTCCGTTATAATATCTCCATGACACAGGGGCCCGATTTTCGCTTGTTAGATAACAATCTCAGAGATATGACGAAACAACTAGTCAAATTGGTCGTATTTTTTCGTTTTTTTCGACATAACTCGAATAGAGATTGATGTCTATAAAGTGAAAATCGGGCCTCAGGTCATATTGTTGCTATATATGTATGTTAGATATGTTATGTTATATATGTTATAGCAACTACATAACAATAGTGTTAGGGGACTTGGCGCCCTGTTTGGTTGTCGCGTGTATTTTAATCTTTATTCACTTAAAACGGACCTTGGATTTTATTGGAGGAACTCCAAGGGGAAGTTAAGAAACCCAAGTTTAAGTAGGCACTTTTAGTACGATTGTTTTCAGGTCTTGAGATTAATTTCTAACCCACCTAAAGTAGCATTGTACCTACATTTTTGTACTTAAAACGATCCTATTGTGTTGTATTGAAATACCATAAATTTTGAGGTAAGTCAATGATTAGTTACGTACGGTCCTCTTATTTAAATTAAAAAGTAGATTAAGTTCTAAAAAAAATAAGCTTCTTAATTTTTTTAATTTTGGAAAACAAATGAATTCCGTAAATTACTTTCATTTAAAAAATCCTTAATAATTAGCTCACGTTTTTTTATATTCTGCGTAACTATGCGTTGTGTAGTTAATGAAACCTTTGTGCATTTTTAAATACAACAAACTTATATTAAAAAAAGAACAATTAAAACTCACCATTTTTTATTTTATTTTAGCCACGCATCGCGCCAAACAACAAAACGCAACATGAACAAAGCACAGCACGAAACCATTTTCAAATTACGAACGCGCGTTCGAATTCCGCGAAAATTTCAAAATCCGCGAATTCCATTTTCGAAAATTCGGTACGCGCGCGCCCCAGAGCGCGCCGGTACCCAACTGATGAGCTCCAAACACCGGCCAAGTCCGTAGTGAACTAAAACGCGTGGGTTACCGTTCACATCACAAGATTGAATCATGTACTCGCATTGTATCAATATAACAATTTCCAACTTTATTCACTGTGCATTAAGGTACGATTTGGTTTTGATTGTTCCCTCAATAAATTTTACCAATTTGTTTAATTGTACATACAAGTGTAAAAGTCGTGCTTTCTTGTAACTAAATATGGCTGGAAAATTGAGTCATATGTGAAGCTACTTAAAGATGTTTTTTAAACCATTATTTGATTATAAATGTATCAAAATATATTACTAAAATATAAATTCGGATAAAGGAATTTTTAATTACCTACCTTAAAGTAAAAAATCGTGTAAAAAGTATATTAGTTTATGGTTTTAACCTTTGACCTGACCCAATACCTGGCATGCTAAAGATTTTGGCCTCATATTGAAGTGTAAAAAAGGCCTTTTGAATCATGCGTTTCTTCTTTTGTCTTCGTTTTAAGTACAATTTATGTCAGAGTTTGACACTAACTTTACTTACTTACTTCTTTATTTATAAGGCCAATAAAGTCAGTTTATTTGCTAATAGCCCAGTATTTAGTAGAGGCCGTCATTGTTATCGAGAGGTCCCAGGTTTGATGGCCAGTCTGGTCATAAAACCATCAACGTCCACTAACACTAGTAGTGCCGTTAGCCTCACTGACTAAGTTAAATGCTTGTGTTAGGGCTTGTGCCATAAGTGAATTGACCTGAGAAGGTATTGAACTTCTGAAACTTGTAGCATGTGCACCAAGACTTATGTCTCTTTCTCTCCTATGAAATAAGAGAAACAGCGAGCTACCATACCGTAATCTGAGGCCAATAATTGGTCGAGAAAATGACGTCACACCAAGCCATTTCCAGTGCAAAAAGCTCGAAGTGTCGTCATTTTCTCGACAAATTTGACAGTTGAGAGATAATACTTATGTCTACACGGTCATTCTAAGCTTATTGGTCTGGCTGGAATCGACTCCATTCCATTGTATGGTACCGATAGGACAAGTGTTGCTTAGATTGGTATCATACGATGAGTATGTGTTGTCTGGCGATCTATCCAACAAATATTATAAATGTGAAAGTTTTTGAGGTTAAATTGATGGATTTTTGTTGCTCTTTCACGCAAAAATTACTGAACGTATTTTGATAAAACGTACAGTATTATTGTTTATACATCAGTGGGGTTAGCACGCATTTCACGACAAGACCTTTGTCACAGATTCACTAGCTCGCTCTCTGTCTAATGTCAGACGAGAGAAAGAGACAACATCAAGATATTCCGTGACATACGTCTAGTCTTACAACTACAGAATGACATATAGGCTAATTCATAACGATGTTGAACAAACGAAGTCGCGGGTAGAAGCTATTGTAGCATTGCAAAAAATTAATTCGTGTGAATAATTTTCTGGTATTTTTTATCAAAGTTTTATTAAAGGTCAGTATGGATTAATAAAGTTGATAACATGTTTACAGAGAGTTTGCATGTTTATATCGTGTTACCAAGTTAATGAGACGAATAAAATTAGGTTTAAGATAACAGTCAACCCAGTTTTTCCAGAGGTGTGTCCTTATATGGGGTGTTAGCAACCCAACAATCCAACTAATATTCAATAAGAGTAGGCCATTTTATCGCTCAACGAGTGGTTCTAGCCATTCAGCGAGGGAATGCAGCCAGCGTCTTGGGTACGCTTCCGCATGGGCCAAATATTTTACATTTTACATCAATATATAAAAATCAATGCCACTTTTCATTGTAAGCTATCTCCTCCTAAACGGCTGGACCGATTTGAATGTTTTTTTTCGTATGAGTTTGGGTGACACCCTGGATGGTTTCGATTCACAATTGGACCCGGTAGGTCATTCTAAGGCGGTACGAAGTTGGCCCAGTCAGCTAGTATTTTATAAATATACATTTTCTTATTATTTTAACTAATTTTATTTTAAACTAGCTGTGCCCGCGACTTCGCCCGCGTGTACTTTAGGGAGATTACCCGGAAATATGGGTATTATGTTTTTCTCGCGGAACCCTAATGCTTTTTCTAAAATTAAAGTAGCTTAAGTTACGCCTTGGAACGTCAGCTATCTGCCAGTGAAAGTCCCATTGAAATCGGTTCAGCCGTTTAGAAGTTTACCCCGAACAAACAGACAGACAGACAGACAAAAATTTTTAAAATTGCGTTTTCGTTATTGGTATCGTATATACTTTCATACGCATTTGGTAAAAAAGTATTATTTTGATATTACAAACAGACACTCCAATTTTATTTATTTGTATGTATAGATGTATAGATTTTATTTTAAATTGTAAATATTTTGTTAATGTGAAAGTTTGTGCGGGTGAATGGATGTTTGTTACTTATTCACGCAAAAACCACTGAACCGATTTTGATGGAACTTTACAGTAGGTATTACTGAACACTGAACTCTTTCTCTTTTTAAACGACTTCAAAAAGGATGAGGTTCTCAATTCGACTCGTATGTTTTTTATGTCTCCGGCGTCTGTCGACCAATTTCGTTTTTTTTTGAGGTTTTTGTATCTATTTTTAAGTTTTGTATTATCTGTGTTCTTTGTATCTGTGCTGAATAAATGTTTTTTTTCTTTTTTTCAGTTTTTGACAGTTACTATTCACATATTGTTTTCTTATATTTACGCGAATACTATACATTGAAATTAAACTATTTTACGGATTTTATCGCGTTTATTACCGACTCCGACCAAGGATGATACGTGAGGCCATTGAAATTAAAAAACATCCTAATTTCAATAGGGAAGATGGCTGGGTGCTACCACCAACTTGGGATCCAGTAATTAATATGATTAAATCCAAAACCAAGTGTACCATTGCAAGACCTCAGGACACCGTAAGCACTTTCTGCGTGGATCGGACCGCAAACAACAACTAAATATGAGGGTACCCAGTTATTAACTATGACATCAGGACGTCTAACACCTCAGTCCCCCCGTGACCATGGTTGCTGTAAAGCAGCCGAAACGGCCGTCGGGAAAATAAAATAGTAAATAAACGCGATAAAATCCGTAAAATAGTTTAATTTCAAAGTTACTATTCAAATAACAAAACATTAATGCTCTTAAGATCGACATCGTCAAATTGGTAGTTTCGACATAAATATGTCGAATTAGAGATGATGGCCATCATGCTATAATCGGGTCCATCGTAGTTGCTTGCAGATTTTATTTATTATTTCGACATATGTCGAATTGGAGATGGTGTTTATCCGTCGAGAATTGGCCCCACATGATGCAGACAGCAATAATTTCGTCTCGACAATCTTCAAACTCAAGGTAGGGGTTCCGTGATCACCACAGACACTGAGACAAGTGGACGCCTCATCTGCGCCTACGCATAGGGATGTGAAAAAAATATCGACTTATTATATTAGTCGATTTTTTTTCTAATAATCGATTTTTAATAATCGATTCTCTAAAAATTCTAAATCGATTTATTTTAAAATGAGAAAAATCGTTATGATTTTATAATAGTTTTATTCCACTCCAAGTATGCACAGTAGAAAATCTGTCCTAACTGGCATTGGGCGATCCACGGCGTACAACAGTACAAAATAAGGATGTGAAAAATAATCGATTTGTATATTAATCGATTATTTTTTCTAATAAACGATTTTTAATAATCGATTCCCTAAAATTAAAAATTTATTTAATAATCGTTTTTTTCCCGTCCAAGTCACATCCCTACCTACTCATAGAGAGTTTATCGCATATAACACATGTCATACGTATGTATGCGGTGCGTGTTTTGATCGTGGCTACTACAATGGTAGGATTGTGACAATGACCTTAGCAATATAGTAGTTTTCTTCGGCACATAAGAGGCCGCATTGATCATTGTTACGTTGTATGTACTGTATTTATAGATGTTGTCCACTTGTGGGCAAATAAGTGGGGTAAATACTATTTATAGATGGATTGAACTTAAGTTTTTTTAGACTAGGGATTCCAAAACTATTTTGGGCATGAGACCCCTCTCCCAAAATGAACTGATACCTTATACCCCAATAGCCAAATTATCTACTTTAAAAATCCCATCTCTTGTTTTTTTTTTCAGTGAATGTTTTGTGGAACTGAGGCCTATCGACCCTCGCGTGTAATTTTTTTTCCAATAATAAAAAAAACTGTATTGACACACACAGCAGTGGTACCCGAGTGGTCGAACGCACGCCTTGCAAATCAATAGTGTGCAGGTTCAAACCCCGGCTCGCACCTCTGGGATTTATGTGCGAATCTCATTTTCATACGAGATTATCACTTGCTATGAAACGGTGAAGGAAGACATCGTGAGGAAACCTGCATGTCTGAGGGAACTTGTCTAGTTCTCGATAGATGTGTGAAGACTGCCAACCCGCACTGGGCCAGCGTGGTGGACTATGGCCTGAATCCCCCTCGTATTGAAGGGAGGCCCGTGCCCAGCAGTGGGACGTTAAAAGGCCTGTAGTAGTAGTAGACACACACAAAGGTACAGCGAGCGAATTTGGACGCGTGGGCGCTTGGCTTTTACGAGAGCATGAATTGCATATACCATACGAACCAAAACGAACTCTGTGTCAATATGCATAAAGATTATGCATATTAACACAGAGTTCGTTTTGGTAATGACAAAAATGTTGACGCCTTTGACGCCCCAGAGTTCCCGTGTTTTATGTGTTACTGACTATGGCATTGTGGGATACCATAGATGAATACTATTTTACCTGCACGTCTATAGAAAGGCGTGTGAAGTTCACCAACCCGCACTGGGCCAGCGTGGTGGACTATGGCCCAAATCTTCCTCGTATTGGGGGGAAATGTGCCCGGTATAATGGCAATAGGCTCGCCCCCTATTACATTGGGACCAAAATACATCGGCGAAGTGTGGGTGCACTACAGTGCACCTCTGCCTACTCCTTCGGGGAATACAGGCGTGATGATGTATTAATAAAAAAAGACTACACAGTGTAGAAAGAAAATACAATTGAGACAATTTTGAAGAGAAAAACGCTCTTGAATTCATTTTTATCACCCAATTTTAATTAGAAAGTGTATTTATTGAATTTGCTGTCGCTACATTAATAATTACTTGACACTGGCTAAAATAACCGCTAATCGCAGGTGCAGCCATTCCTCATCTCGTTCCGTTATATTTCATCTCATTTCGTAAAAGAAGAACTGTCATTGTAGGTGGTATGTATCAATACATCACCACGCCTGTATTCCCTAAAAGGGTAGGCAGAGGCGCACTTCAGTGCACCCACACTTCGCCGATGTATTTTGGTCCCACTGTAATAGAGGGCGAGCCTATTGCCATTATACCGGGCAATGTGGCACATTCCCTCTCGATACGAGGGAGATTTTGGCCATAGTACACCATGCTGGCCCTGTGCGGGTTGGTGACCTTCACACGCCTTCCTTTAGACGTGCAAGTTTCCTCACGCTGTTTTCCTTCACTGTTCAGCAAGTGGTAATCATTGTTGAAAATGACATTCGCACATGAACGTCATCCCAGAAGTGCGAGCCCGGGATTTGAACTTGCATCCCTTGCGTTCAAGGCTGGCGTTCTACCGACGAGGCTACCACTACTTAGGTGGTTTGTATATAAAAAATAACTGCCAGACAACACATACTCATCGTATGAACCCAAACTAAGCAACGCTTGTACTATGGGTACCGTACAATGGACTGGGGGTGATCCCATACTCAGACCAGGGCAAATTCCTAAATTTTCCGCTGGCGGGAATCGAACCCGCAATCATTCGGTTCAGTGTTTCAAGTGGCTTCCGCTTAAACCAGACCAAGCTTAGACCAAGCTGTGTAGATTAAAAATATATAAGCACGGAATCGCAGGCATAGACAGTAAAGTCTTCGGTGCATCCTAAAGCGCTCCCGCGGTGCCCCGATACAAGTGGAGGATGGTACACCGTCGGTTGTTAGTGGGTATACGGCCTTCTGCCGGGACTCCCACATAACCCTGCTACTTCCCCCGAGGTGGCAAGGTATCCATAAAGGATTCTCCGACGTTAAAAAAAAAACAATAAAAGATGTAACAGATTACGTACCTTAAATTTCTTTCATCTCAACAAAATCGCAGCATCCTCATTGACGGCCCAAATATCACTGCGCTGACCTAACGCTATCTTATCATAGTGACCTGCGCAAATAGGCGCGAAAAAACGCACGCGATAACATTTTGCAAATATCAAAATGAACTGTACCTACCTACTTACTCAGAAATGAAGCATATTTTTCAATGAAATGTCACAGATGAGTGACTTTTTCTACAGACATTCATACTCTCTATACAATATTATTGAAAATGTAACCAACCCGTAAAATATAGGTTCCGTAGCTTATTCTAAAGGCATATGTACAATGAATTTGAAATATTTTAATAAGAGATTTCCTGAAAATACGGCGCATATCGGCTCTGAAATCAGCTGTTATTTTTAAACTCTGTTTGATCTGAAGATTAACACAGCAGTAGATACAAGCGACTTAACTGACCGTGCCCTTGTCAAAGCATAGAAAGAATGAAACCTTTTTATTTTGTAGCAGTCAACAAATCTAACTTATAATATTCTGTCTTTGTAAAATGATTTCATAATACCGTAAATGATTGGCTTGCCGGCTTGTTAAAGCCATTCTGAATCACGTGTATATTGGCATAGAGTACATTTTCAAAGGAGTCAAATGATTTCGCTTGTCTCAGTGTGTACAGGTCGGTAATGCGGAAATCTTACAACGTCATACGCCGACATCGAGGTCATAATTATTAGTTTTCGGATGCTATCTTAACTACTTGTTATCGCAGGAGCTCCGCTCAAATTTTGGTTGTTAACCAAAGAGTTGAAGAACACATTAGAGTGGTTGTGCAGGCGGTACCAGCCCAAATTTATCCGCCATCTTTATCACTGTCTTCACCCACTCTCTCCTCCGGTGAAGCTGTAAAGGCCACCTCACGGCCAACAGGGTAGTCAATTCAAAAAAAAAAAAGTCATCACCCATTTTTATTTTATAATATGTGTTTATATTATATTATATTTTATTATTTATTATATTATATTATTTATATTTACTCGACATTGGCATCCCGCTAATGGCAGGTGCAGCCATTTCTCATCTTATTCCATTAAATTGAATCATTTGACTTAGGTATTATGTAAAATAATAAGAACAAGATGATAGTTACATAGGAAACCAGTTGCCCTGTAATTGAAATAAAAGAAAGGCGAAAGCTTGTAATAAAAGCGACGAGTAGATGTCTTTGCTACATTCAGAGCAAATCCACTGACGTTAAAATAACAGGAAATAACATAAGTGGATATCCGTTACCAGCACAGAAAATGATACAGTTTTTGTAAACATTTTATTATTATTAGATATTAATTATTCAGTACGCATATTAAAAACCCATCATAATCTGTGCTCAATTAAGTTGTTAAATTTATTTTTACTGCATTTACGTCATACGCCATGTATGGAATACCAATAAAATTATAAATAATACAACAAAATCGACTAGTACAGAAAAATAATCTATACCAATATTATAAAGCTGAAGAGTTTGTTTGCTTGATTGAACGCAATAAGCTGTGGAACTACGAGTGCGAATTCAAAAAATATTTCTTAACTGCATAACCTATTTATTGAGGAAGTTTAGACTTTATAAAATCACGCTACGACACGAAAAATAGGGAATCTTTATATTATGTGCGTAGAATTCTTTACATTATGTAATCGAAATAACAAATGGTTAGACGGCCCGCCCTGGCTCCTGAGAGGTTCCGGGTTTCGTTCCCCGCCCTGTAGGCTTAGTTATATTCTCGATAAATCTGACAGTTGAAATAGATAAATTTTATGTCTACGCGATCATGCTAAGCCCACAACCGATAAAATTGAGCCCACTCGTAGCTAAATCATATAGCTTAGCTGTCGAGGCTAACGCTTGTAATAAGACCTCATATCACTTTTACATCCTGAAAAACCAAATAACGATTAAACGGTAAATAACGATTATCAACTTTATTTTTAGAAACGTTTTTTATATGTTGTTGCTACCTACTGCATGCTATATACTCGTATGATGCATATGTAATTAGCGATAAGATGATAATTACATTTCAGCGCTAATTAGCACTGTATTACATAATTTTAATGAATGAGAAACGTGGTTAAGTTACGGTTCACGAGGCCACTTTTTGGATGGGTCATCAATTTATGTGTTTATAATTCTTTATAAGGATGTCATTTAGATCCTTGATCTGGATGTATTCTGGTCAAGTTAAAGTTGTTTTATTTTTATTTTTGACATAATATATAATCATTATAACACTTGCTGAACGGTGAAGGCAAAACATCGTGAGGAAACCTGCACGTCTATTGAAAGGCGTATGAAGTTCACAACCCCGCACTGAGCCAACGTGGTGGGCTATGGTTCAAATCTCATTCGCATTGACGGGGAAAGTGCACGATATAATGGTAACATCCTCGCCAGCTGACCAAAATACATAGTGCACCACTGCCTGCCCCTTCGGTGAATACATGCGTGACGATGTATTTATTGATTCGGTTACAATAATCAATCGATACTTTGAGAGCTCGCAGAAAAGCAGCCCCTGCCAGAAGTACGCCGAAACGCGAGCTACATTAAGTAATTATGGCCATTCCCCCGGCCCACACACACAAATACCACCAGAAAAACACTGCCAAACCAACCACAACTTTCATGCAACCTAATAGAGTCGTGTACGCGAGATTTGCACCGTTTCAACCGCAAAAAGGTTTGTGTTTATTGGTTAGAGTATGATACCTAAAGTTCAAAGTGACCGCGGTGAGATAGCGTGGTGAATGGTTCGGTACGAGTGGACCCCATTTGCGCACCATTCAAATTTAGACCTAGTTAGGGGGGAAGAGTTGTTACTACATTTTGTGGCTTTAAGGTACCATTTGATGGTGACGCATATAAGGTTCAAAGTTCCTTGGCTCTTAAAAGTATAAATACTACTGCTACTTTTAGAACGGTGAAGGAAAACATTGGGAGGAAACCTGGACGACTTTAGAAAGACGTGTGAAGTTCACCAACCCGCACTGGGCCAGCGTGGTGGACTATGGCCCAAATCTCCCTCATATTGAGGGGGAATTTTACGA
The DNA here is from genome assembly GCA_914767695.1 of Ptilodon capucinus. Lineage (NCBI taxonomy): Eukaryota > Metazoa > Arthropoda > Insecta > Lepidoptera > Notodontidae > Ptilodon > Ptilodon capucinus. The sequence continues at coordinate 5,355,606 of OU611831.1, forward strand.
CCAAACTACTTCGGCGAATGTGGGTACAGAGGTAAACTGCAGTGCCCCGCACTTCACCTCTGCCCACCCCTTCGGGGTATACAAACGGGTTGATGTATTTATTTATTGCTTTGTTTTGTTTTTGTTTTTAAGTTGGAAAATATATTTATTTACAAAATATTTAAAATTCAAAATAAAGTCAAAACTAATAAGACAAAATATATTTATAAAATGTGTAAAAAAATTGGCCCATGCTTAAAGCATCCAAATACATTGCTATATAGCAACCAAAGAGTGCAGATTCTAATCCCGTCTCGAACTTCTGGAACTTTCGGATTTCACGTTTCAAATTGTCATCAAAGATCGCCGATGTACCTACAACGAATTGTAGGTTTCTGCGTACCTCTTTCAAGAATACAGGCACAATAATGTTGTAATATAATAATGCAGGCAGCCCTAATTAATGAAGTTTGGACTGATCCAGCGATACCTTTACGCTCTGCTAAAGCCTTGAAACAAAAACCTCGGAGGCAGCCACAACGCTACGATGGTCCCAATGACCTGCTCAAGATCAGGACCCAGATCGGAGCGCGTCATCGAGTGCGCATGCGCGGGGGAAGCGTCTTCATTCCCACGGGCCGCCCGGATGCTGCGGTCACTCGCTGAGAGATCTGGAGTAGAGATGACACTAGACTTATCGATATTAAAAATCACACCCAAAAAATACAATAAATTATTTTAAATTAGCAAGCTGTCAAACGAATCCTGCTACAATAAACCAAACAGACACGGATCTCGCCGGCGGCGTGGTCGAGGAACCCCCTCTTCCGCTCGTAGGTGCATCTTTGCACCTAGGAGCGCAGTCACTACCTCTCCCCTCACGGTAACTGCCCAAGCCGAGGTCGTGCCCTCTGTGGCGCCCTTGAGCTAGTTGCCACCCCTTTCCGCCCTTAAGGCCTTGGTTGGAGTGCATTCTGCGCTCGCCACTCCTCCGGTAAAGCTGTAAAGGCCACCCCACGGCCAACAGTCCTTCAAAAAAAAGCTACAATAAACTTGAACTGCAAATATAACAACACCCAATGTGTATTTATTTAATTTGTCCTTGCTATTCATTACTCGACATTGACATACAAATGCCCGATAATCGCAGATGCAGCCATTCTCCGTCTTATTCTATTAAAATTTCATAATTTTGGAAAAAAGAAGAAGTACTTTTAACTTGGAATTGTTTCGTGAAAAAGAATTACTCGAAATAAGTACCTACTCACATATCGAGGGGTAAAAGGCAATTTGACTAAAGCGACACTTTGGGAGATATTGACTTCAAAATTCAAATTCAAATATATTTATTCATCTTAAATTGTAATCTAGCACACTAGTACATGTATTACTGTAATTAAAATTAAACATGGGTGTTAACAATTTAAGAGCTTAGTTTTAAACAATTTCTTAAACTTGGTTCCTACACTAAGCAAGCTTGTCTCGCAGGTAACCAATTTTAAAACAAATAACATAGGTGCGAACTGACAAATGACTGTGTAATGCGAAAAATTTAAATTATTGCAATAATTTTAATAATATTCATATTATATGATTTTTGTGTATGGATGTGTGATGTCTTGTGTTGTGTGGTGGAATGTATGGGTGTGTGTGGATTCCACCACATGGGCGTGTATTACAAACTATGTGGTACTTAAATACATATTTGAATCAGTGAACTTTTCTGCGTCTAATGAGTACGCTCTCCTGTAAAGTTAAAAAATCTGTCGCTTAGTCAAATACCCTTTCACCTCTCGATATTATTTCAAACAAGGAGTGTTTTTGAACCCAATAAGATAATAGTATATTTTTCATGATTTCATCCTAAGTAACATTATTTTGGTAAGCTGTTAGATCTCAACGACTAAATAGGTATAAAACAAAATTGTACACCAAATTGTTTCAATTAAAACTGTAGGATGATATCAAGAAAATTAATGTTGAGGCCTAGCTAACAATTGCCTAGAGTCACGCATGTAGTTATCTACCAGTCAACACATTTCAACAAAATTTATTTTTATACACTTTTGTTTCAATAATCACAGAAGTCCGAAATAACATTTCGGGTACATATACTGAAGCTAATATACATAGTCAGGGTAGTTTATACCTATCTATCATAGTTTCTGAGTTACAGGCCTTTGAATATTTACCACAGGTATCGCGTTGGGCACATCCATGACCTAATTTAACTGTCTTATTTTTTTAAATTTATAGTTATTAAGATAAATATATACAAATCTGTCTGTGTGTCTTCATACTTTTGATTGAGATCAATTTTCTCATTTTTGCTAGCAGCTCGAAATTGGTTTACTCACTCAGGCATTAGACGACAGATCATATCCCTGGGGATTTAAACTGTATTCCTTTGTCGATAAGAGCTCACCACTACGGAGGAATAGGGTCATTCGCCTTCTCACAACAAATCATTTTTAATTATGTGCGTATACTTCAATCTTCCCATTACGGGTCTCTTGAACAATAAAGCAGATGGTCGGACTCTGACCACAAACGGTCCTCGACCTCGTTTTGTTGTATTCTTTTTCGCGAGCGGTGCCCAGGCGCAGGGAGCGTTTTAAAAAAATGGGTCACGCCATTTCGGATGGTCAACAGCCGAATTTGGGTCAAATGAATTGATTGATTTATGATCACGGGCGCATTTTGCGCTTTATATTTGAATAACACTTGTAGAGGACTTTGTATTGTGTTCCCTTTGTAAGGGCGGCAGTTGTGAGATTAGTTTTTTATTGGTTTTTCGTTTTATTTAGCTTAGAAATTATTTCAGAGTCTAGACTATCACCATAATATGGCAATAGCTTCACTATATAATGCATTTTTGTTTAATCAATGATACATAGCTAGAACAGCTAAGAAAGCTATTCTAGCTAGTATAAGTAGCTAGCTGAGACATTAGGTATTGTCATCATGACGTCATTAGACTAGCCATAGTCTAGCTACGATTGATATAATATCGGGAAGTGAAAGAGTAACTTATGCGACATTTTTTTAATATTACAGCACCCTTAACATGACCGCGTAGACATAAGTTTTATCTCTTTCAACTGTCAGATTTGTCGAGAAAATGTAGTCACTTCAAGAGCATTTCATTCGTCGCAAAAAAATTTGCTGATTCCAAATATGTATATAAGTCAATAATGCCCAAAAGTGTCGCTTAAGTCAAAGTGCCTTCCACCCCTAGATATTTTGTCTTGAAAAATGAAGTCATAACATGTTGTAGACATAGGGCCCTGTGCTCAATGCAGAGGTTCAGTAACTCTATTCCTTTATTAGTTTAACTATAGTTTTTTTTTTTTTTTTTTACATAGCCTAGTTTGTAACCTACTCCTGGGCAAAGGCCTCCCCTCTCTCCCTTCACTGATCCCGATCCTGAGCAATTTCCGGCCACGTCTTTCCCGCAAAGATGTCTAGATCATCGCGCCACCGTTTCTATACATATTCTTTATAGTATACATTGTTTATTCTTTTTACATATTATCTAGTTGTCTATAATTTTCCGATCTGATAACACTATGTTGGCAACACTGGCAACACTATGTTGCCTCAGAAAATCTAATTCCTTTTCTGTTACTGCATAAAGCGCAAGAAATATCACAATTTGCGAACTCTACACCAATCAATAAATCTAATCATGAAAGTGAATAGCATTTAGGGTTGAATTTAATAAACATGTGTCTCGTATAGTCACTGTTATATCAATAAATATCAATTGTAATGAAATTAACAAGTAACAGCGCGCCCGCATAACGTGGCAGCCCTGATCGACACGATAAAACGAAGCCAAGGCTAGCGAAGGACAATGTTCCCGTCCGGTGCGCGCGCGCAGCGGGAGGGAGAGACGAGGGGAGTTGACGGTTATTATATTTCGTGTATTAACGTTTTTAATCGCTTTCACGAATCATGAATGTAAGGTGAAAGATTGTTGAAATTTATTTATTTATTTATTTATTGAACAAACTGATACAAGAAAGAAGTTGAAAATAAAATAGTATTTATAAACTTACCTACCTACCCCGAAATAAATACCTTTTGTAGGTACAAATAGGTATTTGGACAAACTAAATTAGGTGCGTGAACTTTTCTGTAATCAAAAATACTAGTAACTAAATAGGTACTTAACCATCTAGAGTTAGTTGATTAGGCATGTACTTTCGTAAGTATGAAAAGAAAATCACTGAAACTCATGAATAATATTTTTCTTATTGTCATCTCTACAGAGGACTCTCTGTCTATTTCGTTATTATTTTCTAAGAAACGTTTAGATGTTTATAGTATAGAGTTATTACGGTAGGTAGGTGTACAACGCAGATAGCAGACACTGACTCTCACGACCGACTTACTTTTAAAAGCCATTTCTTTTAAGTCATAATTTGTACAAAAAAAAATATTACTGGTTCATCGTAGTACTATAAGTTATTAGGAGAAACATTTACAAACTCAATTATGGACTACGCTTTTGCCCGTAAGTTGGTCTTTACAGCTTCACCGGAGGAGTGGCGAGCGCAGAGTGTGCTCCAACCAAGGCCTTAAGGGCGGAAAATGGGTGGCAACTAACTCAAGGGCACCACAGAGGGCACAACCTCGGCTTGGGCAGTTACCGTGAGGTACAAACTCTCATCTTAAATACTCGTAACTATCGCCAGACATCACATACTAAGCAAAGTTCGTAATAAGGGTACAATACAATGGACTGCCCCGATTTTCGTGCGATCGAGATTCATCTCTATCGAGATATCTCGAAACGAAACGTCAAAACGTATGTATTTTTTTCATTTGTTTAGAGATATCTTGAATAGCGATGAATCTCGATCGCACGAAAATCGGGGCCCAGGGCAAATTCCGAAAAGTTAATTTCTAGAATTGGCTTTACGGGAATCAAACCACCTGGTGCAGTGGACCAGCTTACGCTGACACTGACTCGTCGTTGGTGGTAATGTAGTTAACTTTTTTTTAGGGTTCCGTACCCAAAGGGTAAAATGGGAACCCTATTACTGAGACTTCGCTGTCTGTCCGTCCGTCCGTCTGTCACCAGGCTGTATCTCATGAACCGTGATAGTTAGTGAGTTGAAATTTTCACAGATGATGTATTTCTGTTGCCGCTTTAACGACAAATACTAAAAAACAGAATATGATAAATATTTAAGGTGGCTCCCATACAAAAAACGTGGTTTTTTTTTCTGTTTTTATAGATGGTACGAAACCCTTCGTGCGCGAGTCCGACTCGTTATGTCTTAGGTAGAACATCTCATTAAAACATCTCTTGTCTTAGTCTGGGTGTAACTGGGGTCGAACCCAGTCCATTATACGGTACCCATAGTAAAAGCTAAGCTTAGCTTAGGATCATACGATGAGCAGGTATGTGTTGACTGACGACATATAAAAAAGGTAAAGCTCTACCTTTTTATTACATTGCATTAGAAATTAGAAAAAATGAAAATGAGTGGTCGAACGCACGCCTTGCAATCGGAGTGTGTAGGTTTACACCCTAGCTCGCACCTCTGGGATTTATGTGCGAATATCATTTTCATCCGAGATTATCACTTGTTATGAAACGGTGAAGGAAAACATCGTGAGGAAACCTGCACGTCTGAGGGAACTTGACTAGTTCTCGATAGATGTGTGAAGTCTGCCAACCCGCACTGGGCCAGCGTGGTGGACTATGGCCTGAATCCCGCTCGCATTGTGGGGAGGCCCGTGCCCAGCAGTGGGACGTTAAGAGGGCTGTAGTAGTAGTATTAGTAGGGTAATTGAATATACCTAACTTTATACATAATTACATAATATAAGTCACTGTAACCTATATCTGAACGTTTAATCTAAAACTAAATTTAAAATAATTACTTATTTAAAAAAGTTTTGTCCGTGTGGGCTGGTGGCAAGAACTCATCTGCTAACAACCTCTTATAAAAGTATTAGCAAAAGAACATTCTGGACTCTTCCGGAACTGAAGCTCACACGCATGCCACCCATCCAGCTCGTGTGTGGTCCATTGTGCTGCCTCCCCTATTATATTGTCAGGAATTGATGATTAGAGGAATAGGGGCGGCCGCACGCGGGTTCCCCTCATACCGAGTAAAACTATGATTCAGTCAATAAAATATAAGTGTACTTCACCACGCATATATTCCCCGGAGGGGTAGGCAGAGGTGCACTGCAGTACGCCTACACTTCGTCGATGTATTTTGGTCCCAATGTAATGCCAGCCTATTGCCATTATACCGGGAACATCTCCCTCAATATGAGGGGGATTAGGGTCATAGTTCGTCACGCAGGCCCAATGTGGATTGGAGAACTTCATACGCCTTTCTATAGACGTGCAGGTGTCCACAAGATGTTTTCCTTCCGTCAATAGCAGTTTAAAATAATACTGAAGGACCCGATCGCTTTGCTACCCCTGTTAAATAAGGAAACGAATTAAAGTAAGTATTAAATTTAAAGGAATACGATGAGGAATGGCTCCTCCTGCGGGTATTTGAGGAGCAAGTAATTAATAGCAGGAGCAAATTCAATAAATAAATATCATAAATAAATATGAGTAATGAAAGTAATAAAGATGGCGGCCTTTCTAAAATAAAAAAAGGTATTATTGCGTCTAGACATTATCTAATCACAATTGAAGACATGTCCTCTGAATTCAACTCTTGCGCATACTAATTTGCGTCTCAAGGCTTTTTGGCGCGTTTTTGTGCATATTTCCTATGTCCAGACATAATGCAGACGACGAGACTGTAGAAGAAATGTTTATGACTCGTCCGTGTTACTATGGGTGACTTCAAATCAAAATGTATGCGATCAGGATCGTAGCATGTGGCAAACGTTAGTCTCTGCCTACCCCCAGGGGATACAGGCGTGAGTACCTATACGTATGCGATAAATTTTTTGCCAATACTAAAACGAACTTTGTTGACTCATTGAAAAAGCTCTTTTTAGAATAAAATGTCGCGAGTGAATTTTGTCGTGTGCTCGAGTGTATGTTACCATAGAAATTCATTCGCTATGTATATTGATACAGAGTACATTTTCAAAAATAGTATGACTCAATCAACGATATTTAACAGTACAGATAATATCTAAAAACCTATGTCAAAAAGACGTCCCAAAGATATTGGACCAAAATTGGTCCAATTGATGACCATCTAGTCTAGGTCATGGAATAGACAATCTGACGAACATAGACGTCAGAATCACACACAAACTTGTACGTGGGAAATTCTCAAATGTTTGGAAAAAATTACAAAAAATGTCTATTATTAATCCATTTGACAAAGAGTTACCATGGAGTTTCTTGCCCATTCTTCGTCATAGGAAATGCAGATCGATATTATATTTTTAGGGTTCCGTATTTTTGTTCATTGACAGTAAATAAAGTTACCTGTATTTTGAAATTAAACTATTTTACGGATTTTATCGCGTTTATTTACTATTTTATTTTCCCGACGTTTCGGCTGCTTTGTTGTTGACCTGTATTTGTTGAACAAAAACATTCTGATTGTAAAAAGGCTCCCTCTTTGTTATAATTACTCGCTGGCCTCCATGTAATTAAATATAGATCACCAATCAACCTAAATACAGAAGTGGAAAGTCTTACGAGAAATTAATTAGCACCGACAATTATCCTTTAACGAAATACCTACATTCCACATTATCGTATTGAAATAAACATTCTATTATTACACGGTATAAATCATCTAGCGGACAGCACGATAGGTACAAGACAGACAGACAGACAGGCGTATCCGAGATAACGGTAATTATTTGTATCACTATGTTGTTTACTTTCAATTTGTTATAGGTTGCATTATGGATTAGGGTTGCTGCTTACGGATAACAAAAACCGACTTCAAAAACCTAGGTGCACTAAAAAGCTAAAAATAACCATATAATTAATTACAAGCAGTGGAAGCCTCGCGGGCAAGAACGCCCGCCTTGAACGTAAGGGGTGCAAGTTCAAATCCCAGGCTTGCACCTCTGAGATAATTTTCATGTGCGAATGTAATTTTCAACAATGATTACCACTTGCTGAACGGTGAAGGAAAATATCGTGAGGAAACCTGCACGTCTGTAGAAAGGCGTGTGAAGTTCACCAACCCGCACTGGGTCAGCGTGGTGGACAATAGCACAAATCTCCCTCGTATTGAGGGGGAATGTGCCCGGTATAATGGCAATAGGCTCGCCCCCTATTACATTGGGACCAAAATACATCGGCGAAGTGTGGGTGCACTACAGTGCACCTCTGCCTACCCCTTCGGGGAATACAGGCGTGATGATGATGATGATGCATAATAATTCATTACATTTGGAGTAGGTGCCAATCTACGTCAGACTAAACACACATGAATTGGCACCGACTCCAAATGTAATTAATTATATGGTTATTTTTAGCTTTTTAGTGCGCCTAGGTTTTTGAAGTCGGTTTTTGTTGTTTGTTAACTTTTTTTTCACGCTTTTAATGGTCAATAATCGTTGAAAATATGCCATCGAATTGAGAACCTCCTCCTTTTTGAAGTCGGTTAAAAAACCTCACCTCAAAGCAAAACAAACTGTATTGACTCAATGAAAAAGTTCATCTTACAACGAAATGACACCGCGAGCGAATTTCGACGCGTGCGGGCGTTGGTTTTTAACCGCAGTAAGTCGCACTTTATTAATATTGACACAGAGTTCGTTTTAATATTGGCAAGTGTGCTCAATATTTAATTTATTGTATTCTATTTGGGGAGTTTACGGTTAATTTTAGAGAGTGAGATTTAATGTCATTAATTACATACGGAGTATGTGTGGTGTCACCATTGCTGACCGATTGAGGAATAGCAAGATACGAGATAAATGTAAGCTGAAGGATGATGTGGTGACTAAGATTGAGAAAAGTATGTTGAGGTGGTTTGGCCATGTAGAGAGGATGAATGAAAGTAGACTGACGAAAGAAATATACCAGGCAAACGTGAGTGGAAATGTCAGAAGAAGGCGCCCGAGGAGGACCTTTCACGACCAGATTAACGGTCCCTTCCAGAAAGGTCAAGTCCGTAGCACCCTAAACCGACGGAAGTGCATGAAAAGATGTATGAATGTGGATGAAGCGAAAGAGGTATGTCGGGATCGTAGCGTGTGGCAAACGATAGTCTCTGCCTACCACCATGGGATACAGGCGTGAGTATATGTACGTAATTACATGCCAATTACAAGATTCCGCACATGGATATTACCACAACGTACGTTCTTTTTGTGATTATTTATACTTCAAAATGACAACGGTTTAGACTAGTAGTTTGAGCGTAGCGTAGGCTTTTTAATTTTTATTTGATACTGTCTATACTGTTGCCCGTGAGTTGCCTTTACAGCTTTACCGGAGGGGCAAGCTTGGTAAGTGGTAAATTTTGGAACTGGTATTTTTTAAATTTGCCTTGGAATGGCTTTAACCGGGATCGCCCCCAGTCTTTTTTGTGATACCCATAGACGGTATTGCTTAGTTTTGGGATCATACGAGAATATTTTGGGCTGGCAATATTTAATATTTACTAGCTGGCCTCACGATATCGTATGCGCAAAATATATAACTTCCTTATTTTTTCGAAAGAACCTCGTACAAAGTATTAGAAAAAATAAAGAAATGAAATCGTTATAGTCTTTCTTAACTTATGGCGTGAGCAATGGTACTAGGATTTTTTTTAAATATCGAGGGGTGAAAGGCCATTTGATTTAAGCGACACTTTTAAGCGATATTGGCTTGTATGAATATTTCTTCTTCTCATTCGTTTCGCTCTTGACAGAGCGGTCGTGATCACGTTGAGGCATCCACGTCGGTGGCAGTCCACAGCTCTCCGAACGATCTCGCGCTATTGCTGTTTGCTGGCAGACTGTCTCACGCAGTCAGACACACAGTTTAGAATCATTGAATTTTTCGACGAATGAGTATGTTCTACTGCAAAGTTTAAAAAATATCGCATAAGTCTGCCTTTCACCCCTCGATATAGAGATTTATGTGACTTCCTGCGGGCCATGTAGGTAAATTTAGGCGATAACAGTGCTTCAATACCGCATTGATCATCAATTTATAAGTCAATGGGTCAATTAGTCTAGATTGGGAGTCAAGTTTAGGTTACACTCTCCTTATATGACTACCAACCTACTTAATTTGTACCAATTTTAGAATGACGAATGTCGCCGAAAAATAGGTCAATCGAGGAAGAGACTGCGAGATGATTTGAACACCTTTGAAGACCAGGAAATAGCCCAGCGGCATGACTCCGTAGACAAAAGTTTTATCCCTGTAAACTGTTAGCTTTATCGAGCAAATGACGTCACATCAAGATTTATTTACCGGCCTTAAAAAGAGCACATTAGTCATCTCGTGCTAAGGGTATCGGTAAAATCGGTACACACGACAGGGTTTAAGTTGCCGGAAGGTGGTAAGCGTGCAGGACTGAGAAGTGTGCAGTAGTAAGAGTATTTATTATTATTATTTAGTAACCTATTCGGTAGCTCATTTGGATCATAACTGAATCAGTCTGTTATTTCAATGTCTAGCTAGTAATAATGTTCCCGCAGACTAAACATCCCGGTTTTCCCATTAAAAGCCGGGAATGGTCAATAATAACGAGATTTACAGGTTTGTTACCCTCGCTCGCTATGACGTGCCGTAAACGTCACGACGCCGGGGGATTTCAGGGAACGTGCGCGTGCGACGCCGGACACAAACTCACACTCGATAACATACTAAACTAGCTTTCAGCGTTAATCTAATTTGGTGTGGATTTTATGGCCATGAAACCACGATTAAACATAATTTAACAACACTGGAAATATTGCACTCTCGCTCGTAGGTTTATTACGGCCGTAAAAAAGACGGCAATACACTTAATGCCAACAAAATTTGCGTCTTTTTATTTAAAAAAAATGTTTTTTTTAAAGGTCTGGGTGGAAAAAAAACTTAAGATTTCGCCCAGTCCATTGTACGGCACCTACTACAAGCTGTGCTTAGTTAGATGTGATCATACAATTAGTATGCGTTGTCTGACGATATTTATTTAGTAGTAGGTGGGTAGTAGTAGGTAGGTAGAAGTAGGTAGGTAGTAGTAGGTAGGTAGGTAGTAGTAGGTAGGTAGATAGTCGTAGGTAGGTAGTAGTAGATAAGTAGTAGGTAGGTAGGTAGGTAGGTAGGTAGTAACTAGTAGGCTAGTTGAGCTCGCTTCGTACACGCGAAATTTAGGAACCCTAATTATTTTCAATTAAATTATACCTCGTATTAAAAACCTAAGATCATTGAAATCGGTAAAGTAGTTCTCAAGTTATGGCGTCACTAAAGGGAATAAGGATTGATTTTGATGTACCTAAATAGATTTAAATAGGTATATAAATTATTTGCGAGGTATACCCTTTTATGAATAATCTTGTACCACTCAAGCTAAACGCTGAAATTCACAAAAAGGCAGCACTGATGTCTCTGGACGCAGTTTACGAACCGTTATAAAGGCGATCGTAAAAGCGAAACATCTGAAGACATTTCAGTAACCAAGTCGTATTTCTAACTGTCTATCCACAAAGAGGGAGAGGCGAGGATACATTGAGACATTTATGCCATGCATCTACTGATCTGTGCGACTTAGCTTGACTTTACAAAAAACCGGCCAAGTGCGATTCGGACTCGCGCACGAAGGGCTCCGTACCATTATCTATAAAAATTGCAAAAAAATCACGTTTTTGGTATGGGAGCCCCCTTAAATAATCATTTTATTCTGTTTTTTAGTATTTGTTGTTATAGCGGCAACAGAAATACATCATCTGCGAAAATTTCAACTCTCTAACTATCACGGTTCATGAGATACATCCTGGTGACAGACGGACGGACGGACGGACGGACGGACAGCGAAGTCTCAGTAATAGGGTTCCCGTTTTACCCTTTGGGTACGGAACCCTAAAGATAGGCAGCAGTGGTAGCCGAGTGATCGACCGCACGCCTTGCAATCAAAGTGTGCAGGTTCAAACCCGGCTCGCACTTCTGGAATTTATGTGCAAATCTCATTTTTATCCGAGATTATCACTTGCTATGAAGCGGTGAAGGAAAACATCGTGAGGAAACCTGTACGTCAGAACTTGTCTAGTTCTCGATAGACGTGTGAAGTCTGCCAACCTGCACTGGGCCAGCGTGGTGGACTATGGCCCGAATCCCCCTCGCATTGAGTGGAGGCCCGTGCCCAGCAGTCGGACGTTAAAGAAAAGGGCTGTAATTTGTTGTTTTAAAAAAAATACTTTGCGCTAATATACATAAAGATTAAATTTGTGTTATAAGTGACCACGTGTCGTAATTCGCTCGCATCTTTTTAGTTTCCTCAAGACGTTTGCCTTCATTGTTCAGTAGTTGTAGCATGAGCGCCAAGACAGATTTATGTCACAGAATATGTGGATTATATCTCTTTCTCTTGTATGAAATAAGACAGAGAGCGACCGAGCCAATCCGTGACAGAGGTCTTGTCTTGACATGCGTGCTGACACCACAGCAAGTGGCAATTATTTTTGATCCATCCATTAAATCCAAAAATCTCAGAAATTCAAAGCTGTAGTTGAACTTGCACCCGTCGCTTTCTACCAACTATAGTGTTATCACTTATCATCCATTCTAATCTCTATCAAATCTGTAAATTTGGTGGTAAGCAAGTGTTTCAAAAGTAGCGTAGGACGTCCTGTGACCAGGTGGAGCGAAGGCATACGCAAAGCGGTGGACAGTGGTTGGAGAAGAAGAGCCGAAGATCGGGCTCAGTGGCGCATCTTGGGAGAGGCCTACGTCCAGCAGTGGACTGACACCGGCTGATGATGTATGTATGTATGTAAGTGTTTCAACGTAGCCATGGGTATAATCGGTAATACGATAGAGTTTCCTTCAACATACAGGTTGTACCTCAAAGATTTTAAGACCTTCAAAATGGCTGGTGACGTCACCAGGCCGTTGACCCCCAATATGCAGTCTGCATCCATTAACCAAAGCTGCATATACAGCCGGTGGTATTCCGCTCACGGCGTGTCTAGACAACGGCTTGTTGTATGCAAATTCGAACATTGTCATTCGATTTTCGGCAATCGATTCTTATTATTCGCCGGGAACTCGTTAAGGGGGAGACGGCATGGCGGCACAGATAATATCAGCTACTATAACCCCTCAAAGAAAGGTAAGCTCATTCGACATCTTTATCACATTCATCACCCATTTTTATAAAAGACTATGCCCGCGTGGAATTAAGGAGATTACCCGAAAAAAATGGATTTTATATTGTTCCCGCCGCCGCGCCGTACCCCAATTCTGTTTCTAAATAAAAGTAGCATGTTACCCCTTGCAACATCAGCGATCTGCCAGTCAAAGACCTGTTATAATCGGTTAAATCGTTAAGGAAATTCCCCGGCAGAAACAGACTGACAAAAAATAATTTACGGTAAAAAAAAACTTTTTTAAAACAAGCTTTTATTTAATTGCCCTTAGTTTTCGTGTTCTCCTCAGTAAGCCCTTTCATTTGATACCCATAATGTGGTAGTGCAGTAAAAAAAACCATGCCGCCATCTTGGATGATCCGCCATATTTGAATTAGAATGATGTTACATAGCTAAGCATGCATTGTCATCCAAAATAAGCATGTATACCAAATTTTAGCTCAATCGGTTAATGATAACTGATTTAAAATTCAGTTGCAAGATTCCACCTGGACATACATACAATTTCATTTAAACAAATGGTTATACATTATTGTGAACTAGGAATTATAGGCGTAACCGGAAATAGCCCAGAGTTGGGAACGGTGGTGTGAAAGAGGGGAGCACTTTGCCCAGGAGTGGGACACGAAATAGGCTGATAAACAAAACAGGTTGTGACCTAGGATATCGATTTGTTAAGGTCCCAAGAATAGCAAAATGTGAATAGCTCACTGTCAGGAAATCTGTATAAATAAACCTAAATATAAACCCACCCTTTATATTAAAATATAGAATTGTCGAGGAATGGTATGCCTAATTAGTGTTATCGCAGCCCATTGTAGTCTAGGCACCTTTTTAGAAGTCTATCCTGCGTTGCAATGACGAAAGCAGACAGTAGGTGAATAAAACAGACAGTTTATAAGCGACTGCAAAATTTGAATGAGAATGGAAAATTTTGATCGTCGAGACAGTGTATTAATTAAATACATCATCACGCCTGTATTCCCCGAAGCGGTAGGCTGAGTTGCACTGCAGTGCGCCTACACTTCGCCGATGTATTTTGAACTAATGTAATACTAAAAGTAAAAAAAATATTGCGATGATCATTTTAAGGCCATAGACAAAAACACCCATCATATATTATCACACATTAATTTATTGATTCACACTAAATTATTGTACCAACTTATATGTCTAATACTTATGTACCTATACGTATATAACGACGCTTGAAAGTCAATCCATAATAAGCGACAAAAAAACCTGAAATGAGTTATATACAGGGTGTATCAGAAGTCCGAAATAATACTTTGAGTACATATACAGTAGCTAATATATGGATGCTTAGTGCAAACAGTATATACCTAACTTTCATAGTTTCTGAGTTATAGACCTTTGAATATTTGTCACAGGTATTGTGTTCTAGCCTTTGGGTACATCCATAACCCTATTCAGCAGTGTAGACTATACTACTGAGGGGCGACTAAGAATATTCACAAAACAGAACATGCAAATTTTACATAAGACTCGAGATATTACGAGTTACAGAAATTGACAACGAAAAAAAAGGTTGATAAATCATGTTCGAATTTCGATCAAATTTTTATACCATTCAGTTGTATATCCGATACTGACGCAAACGTCAAAGTATTATTTTGGACTGAAACACTCGAACGGCCATATTTTTCTGCGCCGTTTGGTATAACTAATTTTAGATAAATAGATAACTCTTTATTGTTCCACCGCAAAAGTATTAATATTACACACAGTTTACACAGAGTGTCACAATGGGCGGCCTTATCACTAAAAGCGATCTCTACCAGGCAACCTTAGGATGGAGTGGATCTAGGGAATTGATTAAGGCGGGGGAGTACTTAATAATGGATATTAATAGTAAATAGTTTAAAAGTACACATATATATACATATATAACGTCCTACATACATACAATATAATATAATATCCTACATACACAAACACATACATACATAAACAATTTTACGATTTTTGTCGCTTAATAAAAATTGCCTTTCAAGCGTAGATAATATTATTATTTAACAAATAAACTACCTAAGGCAAGGAGCCGTATTTTCCCATGAAGCAAATTAATTATTGTAATTAAGATAAATACGGGGACTTTTTACACAACGAATTGAATGTATACGAAACATTATATTAATATTCTTTCAAAATACTTAAATTATTACGGATATCCGGTAACTATCCGGTATCCGGCCTATCCAAAATAAATTATTACACTTTGACTTTTAATATTGAGATGCAAAAATAGCGAAGACAGGCAATTTTATCTATAGTAAGGCGTCCACGGGTATCTAACATTATAGGTTTATGCTGTTAGTCAACATAAGGTCCAGGGGGCAATTCTCGGACAATCGACATCATCTCTAATTCGACATTTCTCGAAATAAAACATCAAATTGGTCGTATTTCTTCATTTTGTTTCGATATATGTCGTATGAGAGATAAGTGAGAATTGCCCCCCCCCGGTTGGGGTTGACGCCCCAATTTCCGTAGGTCTGTACTTATATTTAAAGAAACGTAGACCAATATACGACGTTGAGTATGAAGAATGAGAATGGGAAGAAGAAGCGAGAGAACCGATCTATGTATATTGCTGTCTCCCTCCCGTTGCAGAATGTCTCGTACTGCGGTATGGAGGCGGAGGTACTGGCCCGAGGGTCCACTGTGGTCGGAAATATGTGCTGGAGACGAAAGAACATTGATAATAAGTTGGTTTAGTAGTCTGAAAGACATATATCTCTAATCCGATATATCAGAGTGCTAAAAGCCAATAAGTACGCTGGCCCAGTGCGGGTTGGTGAACTTCACACACCTTTCTATAGACGTGCAGGTTTCCTCACGATGTTTTCCTACACCGTTCCATAGCAAGTGGTAATCTCGGATGAAAATGAGACTGCACATAAACACAGAGGTGCGAGCCGGGGTTTGAACCTGCACACTATGATTGCAAGGCATGGGTTCGACCACTCGATTTTTTGGCACTTTTTCAATTTTAACACTATACCCTCGAAATGTTGAAACAACAAATTTACAATGAAAAGGTATGGATATAGTATCAGAGGGATTGCTACAGTGATACTTTAAAACAATCAAAACTAGATTTATGTCACGGAATATGACAAATGTGTCGTATACAATAAGACAGAGAGAGAGCGACTCGGTGCGAGAAAATCCGTGACAAAGTAGGGCTTCAATCACTTAGCAGATTTTTCAAGATGTATCCCACCTTAAAAGCATCCAGATCTCTCGAGAGGTCCTCGTCGGAGTACCCCTTCATGGCCTTGGTGGCGACTGGTCCCATGTAGTTGTTTACGACCGCAAACTCGAAGAGCGAGAGGAACACGAAGACAGAGCAGGATGACATCCATACATCTATTGCTTTTACGTACGACACCGGCGGGAGGGACTGCTGGGATTGGGTGTTTTGAGTTGCTGGATAATTAAAAAAGAATTATATAAATACATCATCATCACGCCTGTATGTCCTGAAAGGGTAGGTAGCCTAGTTGGTAGCATGCTCGCCTTGTACGCAAGTGGTGCAAGTTCAAATCTCGGGCCCACACCTCTGGGATTTTAGGATTCCATGATGCAAATGATGATTAGGCAAACATCGTGATGAAACCTACATGTCTATAGAAAGGCGTGTGAAGTTCACAAACCTGCACTGGGCTGGCGTGGACTATGGCCCAAATCCCTTCGTATTGAGGGGGAATATGCCCGGTATAATGGCAATAGGCTCGCCCCCTATTACATTGAGACCAAATACATGGGCAAAGTGTTGGTGCACCTTAGGTCCTTCTGACTACGGCCGCGGGGAATATAGACGTGATGATATATATTTTTATAACTAGCTTTTACCCGTGACCTTGTCCGCACAGAGTTCGATTATTCAATATCATTATAGTCTATATGTTATTCTCATGTATAAACAATAATACTGTAAAGTTTCATCAAAATCCGTTCAGCAGTTTTTGCGTGAAAGAATAACAAACCTCCATCCATATTCTCTAACATTTCTAACATTCGCCAGATAATAACTAGTCAAGGAACTCATCGTATGATCCTTACCTAATGTTAATAAGGATGTGACGCCGAGCGTGACCCTGGCAGGTATTGCTTCAGGCTTGATCCAGAACGAGATCCAGGACATGACCACGATGAGAGCAGACGGTATGTAGGTATGGAATAAGTGGTAACCCAGCCTTCTACGAAGGTTGAACACCACAGCTAAACAGGTAAAGTTACCTGGCGAACAAAATCGCAAATTAAAAATGGACTTTATTTCGATTGTTCCGTACTCAAACTGCTATTAAAATATATTTGATAGCGGCATCTGAAACAGATTACCAGTTACCACCGGCTAAGGCTCCAGAGAGAGAGGAACTTCCTCGCTATATGCGCCGTCTCCAGAAGTATTGCCTTCTGAAGCTGCCCCTTGATCTAGCTGCCTAACGCGAGCCTCTTAAAGTGTTTGTCGAAGCTCTTGGCGAGCCATGGGCGGAAACGACAATCGGTACAATGATTGCCGGCACAACCTCGTGAGCCAGATGACGAAACTTGCTTACATATATTAATCATTATGATTGAACAGTTTGTATACAACAGAATTGGGATCAATAAAAACATACCAGTTGAATACTCTATGGTACAATCCGATGTGTAGTTGTTGGAGATATCGAGTTGTGGCAGTTCGATGTCCGGGTTGACCACTAGAGGATCTGTCACGTTCCAGATGAACACCAAATCATGAACCGTGTGAGACACTAGAAGGAATGCAATGCTCAATAAAGGTCATCCTAATATCTTAGAAATGTTCTCTCCATACGCATGGTATCCTCAATATATGTCGTACAGTGGACTGGGTGCGATCCCAGATACACCCAGACTCACCCAGTTCTATTCAATATAGCCCTGGCCCACAGGCTCGTCACATTGGCGCGTTACATATTTTCTCATACCAAAACGAAATGTATTAACTCATAGAAAAGGCTCATTATTCAACTTAATATCAGTGACAGCGATAGCGAATTTTGACACGTGGTCACGTTGCTTTTAACTACAGAAGTTCAGTCTTTAGGTATATTTTTACAGAGTTCGTTTTCGATGCTTCACTTTTTGTTTTGTGAGATTTCATCTGACCTTTTTTACATGTTGTTACTTACAGCTTTCGATCATCATTGAGCAGCTCTGAGTGTCGTGAGGGTATGACTCAAACTTCATGGCACAAGACAATACGAGGGTTAACCTGAAAATCAGAAACATATCATCAAGTATAGCGACAAACAAACAGACCTCTAATTTATAGGATTTTTAGCCATTTACAGAACCTAACAATACTCCTTTTTTACGTAATAAATCTAAAAAAACATACTCATCGTATGATCCCAAACTAAGCAAAGCTGTACTATGGGTAGGTACTGAGAAAATTCCAAACTCACTTAGGATTCATCCGCCATCTTTATCACACTCATCAGCCATTTTAATTTATAATGTGTATTTAATGAATTTACCCTTGCTATTAATTACTTGACACTGGCTGAAATACCCCCTAACCGCAGGTGGAGCCATTCCTCATCTTATTCCATTAAATTTCATTATTTCATTAATTTCGTAAAAAAACTTACTTAGACATATAAAGTAGCGTCTTATCGTGGTAGAGCCAAAGGTAATGATTGGGGATGCTCATCTCATGGAAGGTGACCTTCTTCGCGTTCTTGAAGAAGCAGTCAGGCCGCCAGATCTCGTTCAGCCACGCCACGTCCAGGATCCTGTACTCCTCGTGCATGTTCTCCGGCAGACGGAGCCGAGGATCACGCCAGGATTGAGCCAGAAATATATCGGCTACGTATGTCTAAAATATACAGATACACGAGAGAAGATGGATGGATTGTGTATAAAGTGTTATGAATGAGATCGGAGTGCATGTCAGTCTGACGGAAAAGCGAGATGAATGGAAGAAAAGGACTTACTGTTCCGACCCCAAATAATGGGATAAGGTAAGGCAATTATTGATGATGCATCTATTTTATTCGAGGGATGAAAGGCTATTTGTCTCAAGCGACATGTTTTTTAACGTCAATCGACGCAGAAAAATGAGCTGATTCCAAAAAATATGTATATAAGTGACTATCGTCCAAAAGTGTCGCTCAAGTCAAAGCCTTTCACCCCTCGATATGCATTTATAGTATTTAGTAAAAAGCTGTTATTTTGATATTACAAACAGACCGTTGAATTTTATTTATTTGTATCGTGAGGCAACCAGCACGTGTGAGGGGACTTGATTAGTTCTCGATAGATGTGTGAAGTCTGCCTACCCGCACCGGGCCAGCGTGGTGGACTGTGGCTCAAATCCCCCTTGCATTGAAGGGAGGCCCGTGCCCAGCAGTGGGACGTTAAAAAGAGCTGTAGTAGGTAGGTAGGTATAGATTTATTCATACCATGCTCTCCTCGTTGATGGAGTCCAAGGATAGCACGGTGACGTGGAAGTACACGATTGTGGGTTGACCCTGGAGCTTCGGAGCCCTGTTCTTGTCATAATACATGGCATTTGCAGGTAAGATGTCCCGAAGAAACAAACTGGATTCCGAACGCATTTCGATCTCTTGATACGATGAGTTTGTTCTGTTAACCAAAAACCAATATTTATTAGTAGAGATATGCGATTCTGGTAAGCGAACGGGTAGTATAATTTTGAAGTTTCTATGGATGACCAAAACTCACATGAAAATTGGGGCGCGAACATAGAGGCAATGTTATTTTGAATTGGGCAAATCCACAGATTAAATAGAATAAATGTTTCCGCTATGAGGTATGAGTAGGAAAGTTAAAACAGTTATTTCGCGTCGTTCTTTTTTTTTTTAAAGTAAACCTGCCTACCCTTAAGCAATAATGTACCTACAGATATTTGGCTTTATAATAGCAATAGACTTGCGCCCTATTACATTGGGACCAAAAATACATCGGCGAAGTATGGGTGCCCTACAGTTCACCTCTACCTACCCCATCGGGGCATACAGGCGTGATATATATACAGACAAATACTTACAGAAAGCTCACGGCTGCTTGAACTCTGCTCCCATCACAAATAACTATGAAACTTGTTAACAATAACACTAATAACTTTATTTCTATCATTTTAAGAGTCATTTTCGAACACTTCTGATCACAAATTGTGTTAATCTCCTACATATCTGTATAAATAATATGTTGTAGGGTGTTTTTAATATCTCCAGACAACGCGCTGTCATCGTATGATCCTAAACTAAGCAAAGCTTGTACTATGTGTACCACAAAATGGACTGGGGACGATCCCAGTTACAATCAGACCAGGGAAATTCCGAAAAGGGCAATTCCTAAAATTTCTACTGGCGGGAATCAACCCGCAACGACCTGGTACAGCGAGCTGGGTGGCCTATGCTCAAACTGCTAGACCAGTGATGGGCAACGTACGGCCCGCGGGCCAGCTCCGGCCCGCGAAAGCATTTAATCCGGCCCGCCGACGGTCCTTCGACATGAATAGTACCCGCGATAACTATATTTTGGTGGTCCAGATGTGTAAAGTAGATTCTACTTAGTAAAGTTCAACACAAAATGCATTTTTGCTATAATTCTGGCCCTCCTCTGAAACTTCTTAAACTTTCTGGTCCCCCATTAAGAAAGTTTGCCTACCGATGCACAAGACGAAGGCGTCGTCAATATATAACTAAATGGTTCAGGAAGTAACCTTCGATAGACCTGGCATTGATGGATGCAAGAGGTGCTATTTTCATAGAAGACATAGATTATCCTAATACGATTAGAGGGCGTAAGGTTATAAATAAATGCATTACCTACTCACGAAAAGTAGGTAAACTGGAGGTAGTTACAAGTATTTTTCCTTGGTTACCATTTAGCTAATAGTGTAAACTTAATAGTTTGAAACTTCACAGAATCTTTTGAAAAAAATTGGAATTTTCTATAGGTGACCGAATTATAAATAGGAACCTACTCATACAAGGTATAAGTTGTATTTTCGCCAGTAGATAGGTATCTAAGGACAATGGTATCAACATAATTAAGTACCTTATATGTTAAGATTCGGATACTGTATTTAGATAAATAACGGTAATAATTAATGGTGAAGGAAAATATCGTGAGGAAACCTGCACGTCTATAGAAAGGCGTGTGAAGGTCACTAACCTGCATTGGGCCAGCGTGGTAGACTATGGCCCAAAAATCTCCCTCGTGTCGAGGGAGAATGTACCCGGTATAATGGCAATAGGCTCGCCCCCTATTATATTGGGACCAAAATACATCGGCGAAGTGCGGTGCAACTCTGCCTACCCCTTCAGAGAATACGGGCGTGATGTATATTTTTATTAAAACATCAATACACCAACCTACTGTTAAATAGGTGCATAGCTCTGATTACATAACCCTATAGGGCTTCAATACAATTTATTACATGTAGTGTGAAATGACCTCAAAACAAAAATATAATAATACATCATCACGCCTTTATTCCCCGAAGGGGTAGGCAGAGGTGCACCTGTAGTGCGCCCACACTTTGCCAATGTATTTTGGTCCCAATGTAATAGGGGGCGAGCCTATTACTATTATACCGGGCACATTTCCCCTCAATACGAGGGAGATTTGGGCCATAGTCCACCACGCTGGCCCAGTGCGGGTTGGTGAACTTCACACGCCTTTCTATAGACGTGCAGGTTTCCTCACGATGTTTTCCTTCACCGTTCAGCAAGTGGTAATCATTGTTGGAAAGGACATTCGCACATGAAAATTATCTCAGAGGTGCGGGCCTGGGATTTGAACTTGCACTCCTTACGTTCAAGGCGGGCGTTCTTGCCCGCGAGGCTACCACTGCTTTTCAAACAGAAATATTCATACGTAAAATTAATTTTCTCATTTTACATCACAATTTCACTGTCACGAACGTTTTAATGTTAGTTTAATACAGTTGTATACAATTTGTAACGGCATTGTAAAGTACAATGGACGCGACTGAATACTCGCTCCGTTTATTGAAATACCTGAAGTGCGAAATGTTCAGGTGTGCGCTTAGTGAGAGCGGAAGGCAAAAGCGATGCGAACGAAATGTTCTTCTAAATTGTTTTTTTATACAGTGTGTTCGATTTAGATTACTTTATGAGATACTAGCCTACCTGCGACTTCGTCAGCGCAGTTTTCCATTATTCAATATTGTCATAAATTAGAGCCTATATGTTATTCTTATGTATAAACAATAATACTCTAGTTTCATCAAAATCCGTTCAGTAGTTTTTGCGTGAAAGAGTAACAAACATCCATTCATCCATCCTCACAAACTTTCACATTTATAATATTAGTAGGACGTAGGATTAAAAACGAATATTGACATAAAATATAACTTTATTATGGCATAATTTCGGTTTAGTACCGCTTAGTGGATGCTACTAAGCACACAGCCTATGTCCGGTCAGTATAACAAGATTAGGGGTGGATTGCCAGTGGTCCGGTCGGCCTTGTGCCACTGTTCACATTCGATATCAGCTATGAGACCACTAGGAACTTTCTTCTTCATTATATGTACAACTACAGAGTGTATCAGAAGTGCGGAATAATACTTTACCATGAGTATACAACTGGTATACAATATTATCGAAATTCAAACACGATTAAAAAAAAAATTGTCCGCCTGCAATTTTCAAATCTTGTAAATATCTCGAGTCCCAAGTTCTATTTTGTGAATATCAATAGTCGCCCCTCGTTGATGTAGTTTACACTCTGAAATAGGGTTACGGGTGTGCCGTAAGGCCACAAAACGATACTTGTTACAAATTCTGAATGGTCTGTAACTCAGAAACTATGATAATTAGCTATAGTTTGCCTTCACTAAGCATCTAAATATCAGATGCCGTTTATTACCTAAAATATTATTTCGGACTTCTGATTCATTATTTATAAGGTACGCCCCAAATTTATAAAAACATGAAAAAATCTAGTGGTATTATTTTTGTTTTGAATATCTCAAAATTATTAAATTCCATTCCCCAAATTTATAAATGAATTATAGCCTTTCTAACGTCCCACTACCGGGCAACCCGCAATGTGAGGGATTCAGGCCATAGTCCACCTCGCTGGCCCAGGGCTGTTTGGGAATATTCACACAGAATTCCTCACGATGTTACCCTTCAAAGTTATGCAAGTTACTAAAAAAATCTCAGCAGACAAATTGTTGAAATAAATTTAATACTAAAACCAATTTTTAACAAAAATATATTTATTGATAGATATAATGTAAAGTTTGAAATAAATCTAACTAGGAACATAACTATTTCCTTTCTTGCCTGTTCCATAAATCTTCTGACACAAATCGTGGAATCTCCAAGTGCTCAACTCCTCGGGATTCTCCCGAACCATATTCCTATATTCAGTCCTTATTTCGTACATCTTTTTGGAGCAAACTAAAGCACTCTTATTAAGAATACTGGACGCCTCCATCCATAGATAACTTCTAACAAATTTGGGGTTCTTAAACTTGTCCAAATTACTCAAATACCATTCTAAAAGTTGTTCAATTTCATCATCAGTCCATAGTTCTTCGGTGACAGTTTGATCTATCACTGCCCTCGTTTCATTATCAATTACAATTTTAATAGCAATTTCTTTAGCCAAAATCTCTTTTAACAGTTCTGCAAACTGCGTTTTTATTCCTGCTACTTCATCTGTATCGTTGTTGTAATGTTGTTTCAGATAATTGATTTTGTTGAACACCTTTGTTACAGGCTCAGATACGTGATTAGCTAGTTCGGTCCACAGATATTTCTTTTCGAATCTCGGGTTCATAAAGTCATCTATTTTTTGTAGATAGTATGTCAAAGCTTCTTGTACTTTATCATCGGGTAATACGACATCTTTGTACGTCCGGACCTCTGTGAGAGTTTTGTTTGTTTCAGATTTTGCGAATTTCGGCTTCAACTTCATTATTTTCTTTAGCAAACTGTGGTAAGGTACATTTGTCTTGTCGTCATCGTGGATTTCCGTTTTGAAATTGGCTTTCAATTTCGCGAGCATTTTTCTGCAGGACAATGGGTTTTTATCCTGTAGTTTCGTTGATATTTCTCTCCACATATCATTGGGTATTATTTCCTTCCCCTTATGTGATCTTATATAGTTTATATAAAATGCTAGAAGCCGTTTCTTGGTACGTCTGTTCCATTTCTTTACTGTTTTCGCGGTTCTAGTGGGGTTATCGTCGATTTTAGTTTGGGTGCCATCCATACTAGAAATATCGTCTCCTTCTGACATAACGATGATACACTGATAATCGTCTTCTGAAAAACAAAGTTGATATTAAAAGTTGTTAACGAAAAATGAACCTAAAGTCATGATGGTTAATGACTAAATGAGAATACTAGCTCTTGACACTAACTCGATGCGTGCACAATCCTATCATAATATCTTCCGTCTCATTTCCACAACCACGGTTCTCTAAAAAAAATATGTTTACATATCACCTAGAAACAAATGAATTCAATGCCAAGATACGCCAAATAGGTTTAATTATTATTCAATTGATGATATTTCTTTATTCCTGAGTCATATAAAAAACTTACTTTATAAAGTTTTATAGATATTAAAATGTGTTTGCATCAGATTGTAAAGGAAGTTACTTTCACCAGATAAAGAACATACAAGAAGTCAGTGATGAGGGTATTTCGCTCGGCTCTAGGTACCAGGTGGTCGCGGGTTCAATTTTCGCTATCTTAAAAGTTCATAAATTGCCTGGGACCCAATTCTCCTATGAGCGACATCATCCCTATTCGACATGTCAGAAAAAAAACTAAAAATTAGGACCAACGTGACGTTTTATTTCGACATTTATGTCGAATTGCAGATGATGTCAATCTGACGAGAACTACTGATCATTATTTGTACTTATATGGGATCGCCCCTAGAACATAATACAAGCATTCCCTAGTCTGGGGGTCATACAATGAGTGTGTACTGTCTGACCGTTCACATAATATCCTGGAACATACCTTCCTGTTCAATGTTCTCCAAATGTTCCACCATCATAGTATCCTGGTTTTCCATCTCCATGTACACCTGCTCAAACATATTAAAGTATTTCCAGGATATCTTCACGTCTGGGTTCTTACTTCTCATGGTCTTCAACTTCCTATAAGACTTTCTCAATTCCATAAACTTATCTTTGCATGAACTAACGCTTTTACCAATCTCCGCCCCCAAATCCGCCCATATATCAATATTGTCGATGTTATGATTGATCTCATGGAAACGCCGAGAGAAAAAGTTGATTAATAACTTTATTTCTTTGGCGGACCACTCCTTGTTCTCTTCGAAATCTAGCTTGCCACTTTTAAGTTTATTTTTGATCGCTCGGTAACCGAAAACTTTCTTGCACAGATTATAGTAAGGCCACAGTATTGGCATTTCCGGTTTGTTTATTTCTTTCTGTACGTAGGCCGTGTAGACTTGTCTCAAGTTTCGTAATCTGTGGGAACACTGAATGGCTGATATGCCAATCTTTTTGGCGAGCACCTCCCATAGAGAATGTTTGTTGCGTTTCGTTGTGTTGAACTTGTCTTTGTTTTTTTGGTAGAACTCGAGTATTTTGAAGGCTTTCGACTCGCCCGAGTGGCGTTTGGTGGATTTCGCGTAACCACCCTCGTCAAACGATTCGTCGTCGTCTGTCAATTCTTCGGGAATTTCATCTAGATTGATTTTCACCTTTTTCACTGAAAGATAAGTTATTTTTACATTAATTGGCTGTATGAGATAGATAGATAACTCTTTATTGAAATCTTAGAGAAATACAAACTATACATATATGACAAGAAATAATAATTGAGTGCAACAATGGGCGGCCTTATCACTAAAAGTGATCTCTACCAGGGTACCTTTGGATGGAGGGGAATTTAAGTAGTAGTAAGGACGAGGTGTACTCAACAAATAAGCTAATACTGCCAAACCATGGTAATATGTTTATTAGCCAAAAAATATTGAGCCCATATAAGAAGTCCGAAGTTACAATTCAGACTTGTATAGCTACGGGAGCTGTCAGGAAGATTTTTAGTGAGCTACGGAAAAGATATTTAGTGATTACTCGAAACTATTAAAGTACATAATGACAATAGGATCACCCCTAAAGCCTCTAGCACACTGGGGGGTTGAGACACGCGCGCTAAAATTTTCGCTAATATCAAAACGAACTCAATGTACCTACACGAAGATTGAATTTCCGTGATAAAAGCTTAGCACAACCTGTAGTTGTAGCATGAGCGCCAAGACTAGACTTATTTCACAGAATATGTTGATTATATCTCTTTCTCTTGTATGAAATAAGACAGAGAGCGAACGAGTCAATCCGTGACAGAGGTCTTGTCTTGACAATTATGACATTATTAAGTTTGACAATTATGCATGTAAAATAAAAAAAATATCACAACGCCTGTATTCCCCGAAGGGGTAGGCAGAGGTGTACTGCAGTGAGCCCACACTTCGCCGATGTATTTAGGTCCCAATGTATAAGGGGGTGAGCCTGTCGCCATTATACCGGGGACATTTCCCCTCAATACGAGATAATACCACGCTGGCCCAGTGCGAGATGGTGAACTTCACACGCCTCACTACAAATGTGCAGGTTTCCTTACGATTTTTTCCTTCACAGTTCCGCAAGTGGTAATTATGATTAAAAATTATATTCGCACTTGAAAATCTCCCAGGTACAGGCCCGGGATTTGAACTTACACCCCTTATATTCAAGCCTGCCTTTCTATGAAATAGGCTACCACTGCTAATTAAATTGAAGGAACAAAATTTGTGAATTATGATTTCAGCCTTCTGATACATCCTAATGTGTAAAATCTATTGTTATTGTTTGCTATTATTTGTTTTCATTTCTCTCTTTTGCTCCTTTTGTTTCTCCTTGTTTAAGGGGTAAAGAAGATTTATACTGTTACATTAATTATAATTTTAGCTTGCAATATCGCATTGGATTAATCTGTAAGGATATCGCAAATGAGATTTGAATAGATAAATAAAAATAAATAAATCTTAAACTACTCACCACCAACTTTGCCAGTCTTCTGACTCGCAGCATTCACGCTACTATGTCCCTTGAGCAATGTTTCATCCATACCATAGTCAAATATCCTGTCAAACAGTTCTATGTATCTCCAATCTATTTGCATATCTGGATTCTCTTTCTTATCGTTCAATATTGCCTTATACAAGGAGACCAGGTCCTCCCACTGACCCCTACAGCTACTGAGATCCCTCTTCAGCTTCTTAGAGATAGCCGCCCAACAAACATAGTGACATAACGTATCTTTATACATCTCAATGTTTTCATAGAAGAACTGTGTCAACTCATCCAACTCTTCCGTCTTCCACTGTACTATCTCCGGTTTATTATCACATTTGGATAGAACCAATTCAATTTCTTTCGATATAATAGTATCAAATAGTATTTCGATTGGTTTTCGACTGCGTATATCGTAGTCATCGATAATGTATCTGTCTAAATGAGCGTTTTTGAGCTCGTTATACTTCTGCTTGCATGAATCTGGCCTACGGTCTAATAGTCGACCCACTTCATTCCACAGAAAGTTATCTGGTATAGTATAATCCTGAAATTCATCGAAACTGTCAAAGTAATATTTGACAAGGACAGTTTTTTCAGTGTTATCCCATTCCATGGGTGCATTTATTGTAGTTTTATTAGTTTCAGTAGCATTTGCGAATGGTGAAGCATATTTTTTACGGAAATTCTCGTCGCCATCGAAGATTTTTTCGAATAGATTGAAGTATGGCCAGTTGATGCCTTCCGAGCCGCTGTGGAATTGTTTGTCCAACAACCGTATGTAATGCTGCTTGTAATTGAGGAAGCGCTTCTGCCAGTATTCCCCATCTTCTTCACCAATCTCCATAGCAATAGTTTCCCACAGACCACGCCTCCAATAGTCCTGTTGAAACGTTTTCTTATGCTTCAAGTATAGATTAAGCATGATCTCAACTTTCTCATTGGCAGACGGTGTCCTAGCGGACACTTTCTTTGTGACCACAAAACTCTCCTGGGGCTGATAGGGAGATTCATCACTGGCATCTTGCACATGTATTTCGTATTGTTCAGTCTGTTCCGTTGAAGTGTCTTTATAATAGTCATCTTGAAATATCTGATGACAGATTTCAAAGTGCGCCCATTTCGGGTAGACAGCCTGCTGTTGGAACTGATCGCAGATTTGGTTATACTGCGCTTTTAAGTTGTGAAGTTGCATTTCACATGAGTTTGGGTTTTTACCGACCAGCATGGTTTTACAGGCAACGGTCCATAAGTGCTCCTTCTTCGTTGTGCCGGACACAAATGTGTGTTTGTTGTCATTGTAAAAGACTAGTAGTCGTTTGATATCATCCTCGGTCCAGTGTTCTTTCTGGTTGGTCTCCTGGAGGACATTGTAGTCATTGGATAGGTCACCAACATCTTCAATTACATATGAGTTGTCTTGTTGCAGCTGAACTGCTTGGTTTTCTATGTTTTCTACTGTTGTTAAGACACCTTGTTCATTGCCACCGTTTTCTGAAAAATTACATTTAAATTAAATTAGTAATAAATATAGCAAAAAAACATGGGTATATTTACTATTGTATATTAATAAACTATGGAGTGTTTTAGCTATTGGTATAGACAAGACAAATCCAACAACCAGAGGTTTCCTCATGATGAGTGTTTGCCTTCACCATTCAGCACTTGAAAATAATTACTGAAAATGACATTTGCACAAGAAACCCGTGAATACCAGAGGTATAAATCTGCACCCCTTGGGTTCAAGGCATGTGTCCAACCAACTAGACTACTACTGCTACATGATCATAACTATATATTACTAGCCAGCGAACTTCATACCACCTTAGAATAATTATATATTAATAAGTGACATACGAAGGCAGCGCCACCTATGGGGTCCAATTGTGAATCTAAACTATCCAGGGTGCCAACCAAACGCATACAAAAAAATTAATTCAAATCGGTCAGCCGTTTAGGAGTTCAGTGACATACACACATACAGTAGAATTATGTATATAATGATAAAGGTATTTGAAGATATAATGAACTTTTTTTTTTTTGTATGGACTACACTGTTGGCCCTGAGTTGGCCTTTACAGCTCTAACGGAGGAGATACAATAAGCACTAAATTATAAGAATCTATAACAAGGGCCACTACTATTCTTATGTATTTCACATTGATGACGGGTTGGTCCAGTGGTCTGAGAGTAGGTCACATGGCTCAGTACACTGGGTAGTTTCAGGTACGATTTCAGATTTGATCATACAATGAGTATGTTTTATCCATAATAGAATAATAATACTTACCGTCAACATAAAAGAGCAATATTTCTCCACTATTTGGCATCTCACTTTTGACTACTATCTGCTCCATGATTTAATGATCTAACACCACTTTATAGTATCTGCAATATAAATTATAAGTATAAATTATAAGTATCTGTACTGGATAATCATTAAATGGTACAATAACATACAAATAAGTATTTATTCAACATCTGCTTAGGCATACATTGAGATTATTTTATACTTTAACATATCTGTAAAAAGTTCTGTTAGTTGATTTGTACAAAAAGCAATAGTCATGGGACCCAAACAAATTTCAGAGGGTTAACTAAAACTAAGTAAGTAAACTAAGTAAGTAATTATTAGTAGATATAAGATAGATATACTTTTACTAAACTTAATTATAGATATTTATACTATTCTAACCTAAAAAGTTATGTTGGCAATTACAGACTGTTCAGTTCAGTACGTGGTAAAATCAACAAATATTACAATGAATTTTTAATTTTTTTTTTTACAAAAAGATATCGAATACAATGATTAGGTATATTATGATTCTCAGAGTAAGAACTTATTTATTGGGTGATATATTGTAAACTTAATCACGTATCTCTAATAGTTTTAAAACCATCGTTTTTATCACGATTTACTCAGTAGCAAGTACTTACCGATAAATTGAAACATTGAGTATGTTCTTACACGAAACGAGAATAAATGTGTATCATTTATTTTGATGATTTGATATTGGCGGCCAAAACAATCATAACATCTGGTGAATAGTGATCGGAAATCTCACACTTAAAATAATACTCATGAAACGCAGCAATGCGGTAACAACGCGTTTCGATCATCCGCCATTTTGTGATTTTTGAACTTATCATTATTAGGGCTGTCATTCAGACACTCAATATTTACAGTCACTTTTAATGCATAGTTTTAATGCTATTATTTATGATTGCTAAAATTATTCAAAATAAATTCTGTATATTTTGAAATCATGTGAAGGAATATAAACTTTATTATTTTACTAATTGACACTGGCAAACATAGAAACGTGTGATGCCATAAAAACATTGTATTAAGATTTGTACAGTCAGACACGAAAGTTTTAACACTGTTATCTATATGTATGTAACATTACCCTTAATTTGATTATTGCTTGAAATATCAAAGTCAGTATGCTTATTGGTTCCTACGTCTAAGTTGACTTGTGAAACAAATTATCGTATGGAAGGTTTTTGTTTATTAATTCTGATGGATATAATTTGGGAAGTAGGTACACGATAGCGACACGAAGTGTTTGCAGGTGAAGAAAATGAAAATGAAACACTTGGTAGAGGTTTCCAACACAAGTTTATTTTCAAAACAAATAAAAATAAATATACTTAAATCAGTCGTTAACACAATAATAAAAATAGTTATATATTACATATTGTTCTTTATTATTTTCTTGGATGCAATAAAATATTCCGCTGTGTGGTTTTAATAACTTACAAGTAGGTATATACAAATGAATCTTAAACAATGAATAAATATTATAGGCAATCCAAACAACACATCGAATAGCTACTTAATTCGTTTTAACTTTTTTTTCTTGTAATTTTGGTCTTATTTAATGTTGTCTAATCAAGACGAAAGACTATATAACAACGTTTATCATATTATTAGTTGCTGGGTGTTAAGCATTTAAATATAAATAAAATAGGCAAAAACTATTAATCTTAACATAGAATGATTATAATATTTGTGGAGGTTCTATAAATAAATTCGGCGTCAATTGTGACTGTAATATGTTAATTGTACTTCTATTAAAAAAGTGTACATTAAAAAGAACCTTTTTTTCCTTCTGTCTAATACTATAACAAATGGAGTATACATAATTTTTTTTTGCTCTAAAGGTATTATATTTAAATTTGACACGAGAAAAGTATTGTTACTTGTTACCTATGGTTTAGTGATGATTATGTATGCGAGTTAATAATACAAATTATCTACTTACTTATATTGGTTTGGTCTTGTTCTATGTTACAAAATTCTAATGATATGGAATCGTTTTATGGAAGTTATTAATGCACCGAAGTAATGGTGATGCAGTTAATCATTGGCATCACTAAATTTTACTGGCAGAAGAGTTTATACATTGATATAAGACTTCAATTTGAAATACATAATTTCATATGATAGACTATGGTACTACGTTAATCAACGCGAAATCTGCTTAAGCCAAATATAGAAAACCTTTACATCAGTGCATTATGAGAAGATAAATGCTTTTCCAGGTATTTTATACATCCTCTTCATACGTGCTGAAAAGGACAAAGCTATATAATAATAAAGTTTAACAGCATCAATTGTCTTTATCGGCACATGTGATCAATTTCCGAACTTGTGAAGCTTAGGGCCAAAGTTCCCTAACACTAACGTTGTGGAGTTGATATGACTTCAAAATAGCATGTCCACAACAATAGTGTAAGGGAACTTGGGGCCCAGTGGTGTCAGCACGCATGTCAAGACAAGACCTCTGTCACGGCTTGACTCGGCCGCTCTCTGTCTAATTTCATACGAGTGAAAGAGACAACATCAAGATATTTCGTGACATACGTCTAATCATGGCGCTCATGCTACAAATGCAGGTGTTCACTTTTATATATCAACGGGTATAAAGTGACAAACGCCATGTTAGGCGATATTTAGTTATTATATTGTTTGATTGGAATCAGCAGATTTTTTTTCCATCCTTTGAGCTAGTTTTCGTGCAAAGTTACCGAAATGGCGGTTAAATCAATTCGCCTTTTACCCGTCAATATGCAATTTTTAAAAAGTGATGTAATCACTTACACTATGTATAATTGTGACAAATGATAGATGTTATCGAGAGACAATTATTATTGTCATTTGGCTTAAGATATACAAGATATAACGCCAGTACGGAAAATTAATACTACAAGACACTATTTCATTTTAAATACGAGTAATACGATACCATTTGGCATTACATTATTGTGATTACATAAACACATTTGTACACGGTTTGTTATACAGGTGTATCAGAAGTCCGAAATAATACTTGGACGCTAGCATCAGTATCGTGTATACAACTGAATGGTATAAAAATTTGATTGAAATTCGACCATGTTTTTCCAACTTTTTTTTCGTCGTCAATTTCTATAACTCGTAATATCTCGAGTCCTATGTAAAATTTGCATGTCCTGTTTTGTGAATATTGGTAGCCGCCCCTCATAAGTGTAGTTTACACTGCTGAATAGGGTTATGGATGTACCCAAAGGCCAGAACACGATACCTGTGACAAATGTTCAAAGGTCTGTAACTCAGATACTATGATAGTTAGGTATAAACTGTCTTCACTAAGCATCCACATATGAGCTGCCGTGTATGTACCCGAAGTATTATTTCGGACTTCTGAAACACCCTGTATATATGACAAAATACCTAACTGTATATAAAACGCAGGTATATTAGTAAATATTTAATTTGACTAAGCGATAAGTACGTTACAAAATTTTAATGTTATTTTATGTAACATCCACTGAAATATCATAAGTACTTTAACTTTTGTACTTCTGCTCTTTCAATATCTATATTGTTTAATGAATAATTATTAATTAATAGCAATGATACGCGATGGCACGAAAATGATTAGAAGCATACAAAAAAGTTGTTTAAAAAAACTTTTATAATATAAAATTCTCACTTACCTTAACCCCAAAATTAATAGAAAGACAATCTTTACAATAGCATTTAAAAGTAGCTTTAAAAAGCATTGTGAATCAAATATATTTTCTATAAATTTTAGAAAAAATATGTACGGAATTATTACAAAAAAACGATTTCTATACAAATTTATGTAGTAAATGACCAGCATTTAAACACGCGCTATGCATTAACATTGTGATTTAGCAAAAAACTAATAGATGGCACTAGAAAAATAATAATTTAAGTACATTACCTACATCTAAACAGTACACGGGTATACTTATTACGTTTAACAATATACTTGACACATTTAACATATACAATTTACGTAAAGCATTAAATACATCAACATTATGCTCTTCAGCACGCTCAGTATGACCGCGTAGACATAAGTTTTATCGCTTCCAACTGTCAAACTGTCGTGAAAACGATGACAAATCGAAACTTGTAGACATAGCTCAAGGTGACGTCATTTGCTCGACAAATCTGACAGTTGCCAGATATAAAACGTATAAAATCGCGGTCATTCTAAACCTGCAGCCATCATAACTTCAGCGTTGCTAACATCGCGTGATTTTATTAGTTATTTAATGTAGCACTAATGCGTTAATTCTATTATTATTAATTATATGATTCAGGATTGTCTCACGCGACAAAGCCACATTTGAGTGAAACAATGAGTGGAATAAAGACTTTTCAAACATCTGAAAATATGTCTATAAACTTATTGTTTCACTACTTTGTAACGCACAAATGTAACTTATATAAGTATACAATGTAAAAATAAAACCTAATCTTAAACTGAAACCGTACCTGCTAAGTATAATTGTAATATTTACTTACAAAAAAATATGATTTTTAAAGTCAATGTAAAATCATTCATTAGTTCATTACCCGTTTTACAACAGCTAAGCTCATTACACTAATAAGATTTACATACAATATAAATATCAAAAATTTTAAGTTTCGACAACCCTACAAGCATAAGCTACGCTTGTTCAAATAATGGAACATTATTGTGACGTTTTTTTTGGCGGGAATTTTGAAAAGTGATTTTGACAAACACGTTAATTAATTTTTTTTACACTTGGATTTCTTTAAATTTAAACAGCAATGTGTTGATATAATAGTTTTATACCTATTTGAAATAAAGTGATAAAAAATACCAATCGAATTGAGAACCTCCTCCTTTTGGAAGTCGGTTATTTTTTTTTTTCTACAAGTAGGTACGTACTTACCCCATTTAAGGTAATCATAATAACGAAATCACAAACATTTAAGTAATTAGATTGTTTTACACATTGGTTTTTGCTTTCAACCTTTTCAACTATCAAGAAACTATGATTTCCCCTTTTTCCATTACACAACATGCAAGTAGGTACCTATTATTTTTCTTACTATTATTTATCCTCCAATTTGTTTAAAAAAAATACGTGTCATATCAACCATAGATTTATATCAACGGACTCGCTGCTGTTCCTTCAAAAAGGTTATTTCGAAGTCTCTGACGATAATTCTGCCATCTTTGTTACCTATATCACCCAGTTTCATTTAGAATGTTTATTTATTGAATTTGTTCAAGATATTTAATTACCTGACATTGGCGAAATACCCACTAAAGGCAGGTGCAACCATTTCTTATCTTAATAAATTTTATAATTCCGTAAAGGAACCAATAAATAAAATTAAAGAGTCAGTTTGAAATAACAGTATTTTTACTAAATCCATATGAAAGTATATGGATACCTATAACAAAAACCTTTGTTTTGTCCGTTTCTTTCGGATAATCTTCAAAACCCGATTCTGGCGGAACTTTCATTGACACATAGCTGATGTTACAAGGAGTAACATAGTCTAATGTCGACTCCACCTTAGCCTAGCATGTGGATAATCCATTATATTTCCATGTAACTGTTTTACTTGCCAATTGCCACTGGTAATGGCCGGCTTTACCCAACTACGGCGTAGCTAAAAGGGAGGGTTATGATTTTAGAAGTCTATGTATGTACTATGCGGTTCAAATGAGAATAGCATAGACTGCGCCACATTGTGGTTTTAAAAAACAAATTATGACTTTAAATAATTAAATATTATAATAAGACAATTTACTACTAATTTAACCTTTGGATTTAAATTTGATGTAAGACTATTATTTATTGATATGCAAATAAGTATTTTGCAAACCATACTTTTTAGGGTTCCGTACCCAAAGGGTAAAACGGGAACCCTATTACTAAGACTTCGCTGTCCGTCCGTCCGTCCGTCCGTCTGTCACCAGGCTATATATCATGAACCGTGATAGCTAGAAAATTTTCACAGATGATGTATTTCTGTTGCCGCTATAACAACAAATACTAAAAAACAAAATACAATGAATATTTAAGGGGGCTCCCATACAACAGGCGTGATTTTTTTGGCGTTTTTATAGATAATGGTACGGAACCCTCCGTGCTCGAGTCCGACTCGCACTTGGCCGGTTTTTAAGTGACATTTGACAGATAGAGGTTATTGACATTGCTATTCTTATTTGGATCGCATTGTATGTTTGTTTGCTCCTCCGTAGCATCTAAACTATTCAACTTCAACAATAGTATTTTACCTCGTAAACCCCAATTGGAACCTATTTCATTCCTTTCTTTTTGTATAATTATTGATTCCGTAGTCGGGTTCACAGTTTTTTTTTAAACTTGTCAAAATGGTGAAATAATCTAAATTACTTGTTGTACATGCATTTTCTTAAGCTATTGCGCTACCATACTTCGCACTTGTGTTCGGGGTTCATTCTTGTCCCTTTCCGGCACTGGAACTCGTGGGAGAACTCCTCCAGGTTTGATATCGGGCCGATCACACGATA
The DNA here is from genome assembly GCA_914767695.1 of Ptilodon capucinus. NCBI lineage: Eukaryota > Metazoa > Arthropoda > Insecta > Lepidoptera > Notodontidae > Ptilodon > Ptilodon capucinus. The sequence continues at coordinate 5,391,780 of OU611831.1, forward strand.
CTTGGCAATAGTATGATCGTCTTTTTCTAACTGCATCTTAGTGGATTCCTTGGTCATTGATGAACACCATACCTTGAGAATTAAGAAAGTTAATATTATGACGTCGGCTTGGTCTAGTGCAGTGCTGGGCAAACTTTCTTAATGGGGTGCCAGAAAGTTTAAGACATTTTAGAGGAGGGCTAGAATTATAGCAAAAATGCATTTTGTGACAAGAAGAAGAATTTTAATGACAAAAACCACGCGATCACGTGACTAAATTCAATCTCGTCATCAATGTAATTTAGTTGAAAAATGTGTTTTATCTGTGAGCTAATACAGTTCAGTCCAGTTTTCGGTATTGACAAGAAAATGATTGCTAACATAGATATTTATAGTACAGTCGTGATAGTAAATGTTACCTGTGCGAAAGAGATGAAGAACAGCTGTCTGTGGTTGTACTTTAATCCGGGGAGCGTAAGGTTCATGTTAGCGGTGCTACTGTAGTTCAGGTACGCGTGGAATGACGCTTTCAGACCTCCGTTATCAGCTATGTTTTCGCCTGTACAGTTAATAGATAAAATTAAAAAAAACCGGCCAAGGGCGAGTCGGACTCGTGCACGAAGGGTTCCGTACCATTATCTATATGAGCGGCAAAAAAATCACGTTTGTTGTATGGGAGCCACCTTAAATATTTATTTTATTCTGTTTTTATAGCGGCCACATAAATACATCATCAGTGAAAATTTCAACTCTCTAACTATCACGGTTCATGAGATACAGCCTGGTGACAGACGGACGGACGAGCGGACGGACGGACAGCGAAGTCTTAGTAATAGGGTTTCCGTTTAACCCTTTGGGTACGGGAACCCTACAAAAGTAGGTTTATATCTAATTAAGTACCAGAAGTCTTACCATTAAGCCCCCCACATCGGCGAAGTGCACCTCTGTTTACCCCATCGGGGAATTACAGGCGTGATGATGTATTTTGTTTTTATTGAAACGATACTACTATAACTCTGGCTTATAGGAGTAACCGTGGTGGGAATGTGTGGGGGGATTAGTCCATTTAAAAAGATGAATTATCAGATGTAAGGTGTAATCGCACGTCAAAAATAATGTACGATTATAAAAATAAAATATGATATATTTTTAAATTTTACTATCTGGCTGGATACTGAATTACTACCGGTATCCGGCCGGATAGCGAAAACAAGGCCGGATACCGGATAGTTACCGAATATCCGTTTCATCTCTAATACTGAGTCATCTATCAACCAACGAAGGAGTTAAATGACATAAAGAAGTAAACGGTTTGTATTGCAACCTCCTCCTTTTTTTCTAAAGTTGGTTATAACTGCAAAAAGGGTCGTTAACAGAAGATTTTATGTGTTATTATTAGAGATGAAACGGATAGTGGTTTGGCCGGATACCGGATATTCGGCAAGCTACCAGGCCGGAGCGCCGGAATTTTTTGACGTGCGATTATAAAAATAAACGGTGTCCATAACCTATTCTGGTATGATTTGCCGTATGTAAAATAATGAGAATATTTGAATTTGACTATCTGGTACCCAGCCTGATAATTACTATCCGGAATCTGACCGGATGGTGAAATAATGCCGGACAGGCCGGATACCGGATAGTTACCGGATATCCGATTCATCTCTAGTTATTTATAACTCACCTAGGGTCTGTTTTCCATTGAGATGCTGTCCATCCACCCTGTACCCTGAATATTGCTGCTGCATGCATTTCGTACGGTTCTTGAATCGCGCTATTGTCTTATTGTTCCACCATTGATTCAGGTTTCCAAACCTACAAAAAGTTTTTTTAAATACCACCAGACAACACATACTCGTCGTATGATCCAAAACTAAGCAAAGCTTGTACTATGGGTGAGATACAAAGGTCTGGGGACGTTCCCAGTTACACCCAAAGCAAATTTCAAAAAGGCCATTTCCGATATTTGCGACAAGCAGAATCAGAATCAGAATATTTTTTATTCATATAAACCAATACAGGCACTTATGAATCGACAATAAATAGTAAAAATAGTATCTCTACCACCCATTCGGAATGCATTTCCTATGGAGAAGAATGGGCAAGAAACTCCATGGTTGCTTTTTTCAAATAAGGATTAACATTTTTGTGTTTTTCTTAATTAACAATTATACAATATAAAGTTAATGAGGCTATACATTCTCAAAACACAATTAAATTACTACACAAGCAGGAATCGAACCCGCAGCCATCTGGTTCAGTGAACCGAGCAGCGTACGCTCAAACTACTATACCAAGCTGTCGTCAAATATAGTACACTAGTGGCCCGTCCCGGCTTCGCACGGGTTTCTTATATAGCCTTTGTTACTCAGCGATAATATAGCTTTCTAACAGTAAAATCATTTTTGAGATCGGTCCAGTCGTTTTTAAGTTAATTCGTTACATACAAAAATACAAATCTTTCCTCTTTATAATATTAGTATTCCTTTATTTCACTTCTTTCTTATAAATTACATTTTTAAATATAAAAAATACATTATAAAATATAAAAAACAGTTCCCCACCGGCATCTGGAACAGGGTCCTAGTTACCAGTGGTTAGGGCTCCAGAGAGAGGAACTTCCTCACAATGCGCGCCGTCTCCAGAAGTACTGCCTTCTGAATCTGTCCCTTGATCCAGCTGCCTAACCCGAGCCTCTTTAGGTGTTTGTCGAGGCTCTTGGCCATGGGCGAAAACGATTATCGGTACAATGATTGCAGCATCAATGTCCCACATGTCGACAACCTCGTGAGCCAGATCAAGATACTTGGTCTCGTTGTCTTTCTCGGCCTTCACGAGATTCTCGTCATGGGGGACAGAGATATCGATAATCATTGCACGGCGCTCTTGGCGATTTATTAGCTAAATATCAGGCTTATTGGCTACAATAGTCCTGTCTGTGATGACAGATCGATCCCAATACAATGTGATATTATTCTGATTATTAGTATAGATAGCATACCTGTCATATTCTCTGCCTTGGTCATCGAAGGCGTGGGTGAGCTCGTGACCCATAACCACCCCCATGGCACCATAGTTCACACTCTTGGGATTATCTCCGTCGTAAAATGGCAGCTGTAAGATACCAGCTGGGAATACTATTTGGTTTTTAGTGGGAGTGTAGTACGCGTTCACTGTGGATGGTGTCATGCCTGGGGTGACAGAAAGAGACATAATTATTAGTAGTTCACTTCACTTTTTAAAAGATATGGCCTAGAACTCAAGATATTACAAGTTAATATTGGTAGTCGCCCCTCATAAGTGTAGTTTACACTGCTTAATAGGACTATGGATGTACCCAAAGGCCAGAACACGATACCTGTGACAAATATTCGACGGTCTATAACTCAGAAACTATAATAGTTGGGTATAAACTGTCTTGACTAAGCATCCACATATGAGGTACCGTATATGCACCCAAAGTATTACTTCGGACTTCTGATACACCATGTATATTTTACGTGTGAAGTTCACTGTAGATGTGAGATTTAGCAAGCACCTACCCCATTTAGTCTTGTTCACAGGTTTGTCCAGTTTCTTCAGATCGTTCTGAAGGCTGAACACGTTGAAGGCGATGTTGTTCTCGAAATACTCGTTCGGTTTGACCACCAACTCCTCATACTGCTTGTCCAGTTCATCTTTATGTAGAATGTAGTTAGGGAAACCTGGAGATTGAGACAAATTTGATTTCATAGCCCCCTGCCGTCTTACCACTAACTCTCTTACGGAAATGCCCAGGGGATTTACCACTACCTCTTAAAGTATTGTTTTTTCAATAGTAACTGTTAATTTTTGACAGATTTTTGACTGTCAAAAACTTCAAGTAATATTAAAAACATTGCTAGCCATCTTTATCACTGTCATCATCCATTTTTATTTATAATATGTATTTATTGAATTTGTCCTTGCTATAATTACTCGACATTGCCATAAATACCGCATATCGCAGGTGCAGGCATTCCTCATCTTATTTCATCAAAATATCATCATTTCCCTCATTTCGTAAAAGAAGAAGAAAACATTGCTATAAGACAGTAAAGGGGCAGGGGCCTTACCACACATGTACCACATTATCTTCTTTCTTTTTTTACGAAATGAATGAAATATTTAATGGAATAAGATGAGGAATGGCTCCACCTGCATTCAGCGGGTATTTCAGCCAGTGTCAAGTAATTAATAGCAAGGGCAAATTCAATAAATACAAATTATAAACAAAAATGGGTGATGACAGTGATAAAGATGGCGGATGAATTATTACAGTTAATTCAATTCTTATTGTATTATAGTTTTGATATTGACTGACATTTATTGTCATTTTGTTCTACGAAAACTGTCAATAAATCTAAGTAATGTTACAATAATATTGCTAAAGTTGTGCTGGTAAGGTGGCAGTATTGCAAAATAAACTTTGTTCAAGTGACAGCAGATTTTATAGATGTGTTGCGTCGAGTTTTAGCGAAATCTTAACACTTAATATTTGGTATGGCAAATTATGTTGAGTATTACTATTCTGGTTCACATTTTATACCTACCAATCATGTCAGTGATAGCATCAGCTTTGATCTCAGCGGCTTTCCTGGTCTCCGGGTCCATCCAGTCCAGATTTTTCAGGTTCCTCTTGAAGGCGTTCCGAATATTGTTGATCATGATCTCGCCCTGTGTCTTCGCCTCGCCGTGGAACACCTCGCGAACAAACATAGCTCCCACCGCGAACCCTGGAAGTACAAGAATCAAATTTACTTCTAATTTGAGGGTATTATTAGGGTTTATTTCTTGGTGGCATAAAACTTTCACTTATTTGGCTCATGTAAGTTTTTGTTTATTGAATGGAATTTCATGCGTTCACAACAAATACGACCAGGGGCAGACATGACGGGTACAATAACGACCAGGGGCAGACATGACGGGTACAATAACGACCAGGGGCAGACATGACGGGTACAATAACGACCAGGGGCAGACATGACGGGTACAATAACGACCAGGGGCAGACATGACGGGTACAATAACGACCAGGGGCAGACATGACGGGTACAATAACGACCAGGGGCAGACATCACGGGTACAATAACGACCAGGGGCAGACATGACGGGTACAATAACGACCAGGGGCAGACATGACGGGTACAATAACGACCAGGGGCAGACATGACGGGTGCAATAACGATCAAGGGCAGACATGACGGGTACAATAACGACCAGGGGCAGACATGACGGGTACAATAACGACCAGGGGCAGACATGACGGGTACAATAACGACCAGGGGCAGACATCACGGGTACAATAACGACCAGGGGCAGACATGACGGGTACAATAACGACCAGGGGCAGACATGACGGGTACAATAACGACCAGGGGCAGACATGACGGGTACAATAACGATCAAGGGCAGACATGACGGGTACAATAACGACCAGGGGCAGACATGACGGGTACAATAACGACCAGGGGCAGACATGACGGGTACAATAACGATCTGAGGCGTCTGCCCCAGATCGTTATTGTACCTGTTACTGGCCTGTCTAGGACGGGTGCAATTAAGATCAAGGTCCGACAGGATGGACACAATAACATCTAGGGGTAGACAGGACGGGCGCAATAAATACCAGGGGCAGACAGGACGGGTGCAATAAAGACCAGGGGCATACACGACGGGTGCAATAAAGACCAGGTGCAGACAAGAAGAGTGTAACAACGACCAGGGGCAAACGGGACAGGTGGAATGACGACCAGCCGCAAACAAGATGACCAAACGAGATAGGTGCCTTTGTCTAAAGGTGATTGATAAGACTTACCAATAGCATTATTTGTGTCAGTGACGCAATATCGCCAGGACTCTTCTGTCCCTTCTGAACCGAACAGCGCCTTCCGCAGTATCTTCGTAGCGTCGCGGAAGGATTTGGACAAGTAGGTGGAGAGCGACCTTGACACTTGCCACATCATGTAACTAGTGAGAGTCCTGAAAAAGAATAACACATATTTCCACATTTTTATGGCTCAATTATATCATCCGAAAGTGGACAGAGTTGCATTGCAGTGCACCCATATTTCGCCAACCGATTTGTGTCCCAATATAATAGGGGTAAGCCTATTGCCGTTATACGGAGTTGGTGAGTTAGTGAACTTCACACGCCTTTCTAAAGACGTGTAGGTTTCCTGTTGATGTTTGCCTTCAGCATACAAGTGGCAATGCTTAAAAATCGATAGTAGCGCCATCTATTAGCTGGTGGTGGAAGTTCTGCTTTATAGCGAGATATAGGGGTCTTGGATTTGGTGATGGTCTACTCACTTCTGATCATCCTCAGTCTTGCTGTACTTCCTGAGGACCTTAGTTAGTTCTTTAAAGTAGTCAGGAGCGTATACCACCAGCCTCTCGGTGTCGGGAATCTGAAAGTAATACCTTTACATTTTTACACCATGCTACTAACACAATCGTCGCAATATGTTGATTTTTTCAAAGCATGAAAACAACATATTTTATCAATGGTAGGTAGAAAGAAATCGAATTTCTATGGTAAAAGCCATGAGACCACACGCCAAAATCTGCTCGCCCCATCATCGATGGCAAAGATTGCGTTTGGGTTTTAACAAAAAATATGGATGCATTCGTTGTATTTCCAAGTTGAAATACCAGTGATTAGTCAACACTTGATAGAGCGGAAGGCAATCCTAAGAAAACCTTTTGATAACTCACCGTTTTGTTAACCAATTTAAAGGCATCATTGAAGAAAACGGTCCAATTCATGAAAGGCGCTTCTTTCTGCCACTGTTTTATTGTGAACGGATTATATAGCCCTTCCTCATCTCGTCTGTCCTCTGATGGGGTGGTAATATTCGCCAGTTCCGTCTCAAATAGTATCACCCTGCTCATTTGCAAGCGAGCTTCCGCCTTGCTGGCGCCGAGTAAAACGCAGATACGCGTCATATAATCAAGGTATGCATCTAAGACCTTTTTATGCGCTGTCTTGTTGAGATAATTGTCTCGAGTAGGCAGGTTTAAACCTCCTTGGTCCAGCTGAAAAGTGATTGAAATGATCCTTAAATCATTGGAATTGTATTTGCAGATATGCTATGACCATTATTACAAATTTCTTGGCTTTAACGCTCGCGCCAAGTTTTTATTTTTTTTACGAAATTAATGAAGTGGTTAACTTTACTGGAATAAGTTATGGAATGGCAGTACCGGAGATTAGCGGGTATTTAGGCCAAGTCAAGAAGTCATGTTTATAGGAATTATTTTTTTTATCCACGCAGGCTAAGTCGCATGTAACAACTTGTTTTTTATAATGAAACTTACCACAATGACATGCTTGGATGAATTCCGATCGTCCTCTGTTACTGCCCAGTTGAACAAACCTCCAAGATTATACCTGAAAGTGAAAGACATTGAAATTAATTCCTGAAAATGCTTTAGGTACCTCCAAAGTGTCTACAAGACAAACTTAAGGCATGTGAAACTGCTGAAACGGCATGGATGTTCGTTTCACATCAAAAACATGGCGGTTTCTCGATACCTTTGACAGCTGTTTAAATAAATATTGGATTAAAACAGGATTGCATAGGGTTACGTGATCGCCCTGCTTACCAATTTTGTTGGGACTTTAACTGGCAGATAGCTGATGTTTCAAGGAGTAACTTAGGCTACTTTTATTCAAGAAAAGAATTAAAAATTTTAACCATTTTTTACAGGCAATCTCCCAAACAGTTCGGATTTTGGCAGGATTTGAACAGGAACATAGCTAACATCACCCTAATTATCTCCTTATAACATTATAAGGAGATAATTAGGGTTCCGAAGCTAGTGCGTAAATAAAATGATGCAACTCACGTGTTTTGTACATCTTGAACCAATCTCTGCAGGTCCCAGGGCTGTTTAGAGACAGTGCTCGGCAGTATATGCCATCCGCCTAGCTTCTTGATGACTGCCACTAGAGGCTTTTCAGCTAGCTTCTCAATTGTTTCATTGGTATCAATGCAGGCGTCGTAATATATTCTTGCTTTGCCCTCAGCATCATTAGTGTTATGGTCTGACACGTTGACTTTTTCTGTCAAAAATAAATTTACCATAAATATTGCCAGACATCACTGTATGACCCCAAACTAAGCAAAGCTTGTACTATGGGTGCCATATAATGGACTGCGGGTGATCTGTCAGTGTCATTTCGTTGAAGAATGAACTTTTAATGTAAGTCAATACAGTTCGTTTTGGTATGGCAAATTGACGCGCGGGCATCGACGTCACAGTGTGTGGGAGGCTTAATACGTATTGCCGATAACTTCTTCGCGTGACGAACACGCTAAAGTAAACATGAATGTTGGACATTGTGAATTTTATGAATTAGTCCGGTCAACAAAACTATCCAAAAATTACGTACATATGCTCACGCCCGTATCCCATGAGGGTAGGCAGAGACTACAGTTTGCCACATGCTACGATCCTGACATACCTCTTTCGCTTCATCCACAGTCATACATCTTTTCATGCACTGCCGTCGGTTGGGGGTGCTACGGACTTGACCGTTCTGGAAGAGACCGTTAATCTGGTCGTGAAAGGTCCTTCATAGGCGCCCTCTTCCTACACTTCCACTCACGTTCGCCATATTTCTATCGTCAGTCTACTTTCACTCATCCTCTCTACACGAACAAACCACCTCGACATCTCTACTACAGCCCTTTTTAACGTCCCACTGCTGGGCACGGGCCTCCCCTCAATGCGAGGGGAATTCAGGCCATAGTCCACCACTGGCCCAGTGCGGGTTGGTGAAATTCACACGCCTATCTATAGACGTGCAGGTTTCCTCACGATGTTTTCCTTCACCGTTTCTTAGCAAGTGATAATCTCGGATGAAAATGAGATTCGCACATGAAATCCAGAAGTGCAAACCGGGGTTTGAACCTGCGCACTTTGATTGCAAAGCGTGCGTTCGAGCTCGACATACTTGACCTAAAATTATATACCAATAATAGTTTCTAGCCCTTATTTTTTGGTTACCATACATGAAACTCGGTTCTATTGTGTCTGTGTAACCACTGGGGCGAGCAAGCATAACCCACCGTGTCAATATAAATTTCAGTGGTAGAAGCCACGCAACCACTCGTCAAAAGTCATTTCATTTAGTTGAAAATGTGTCTTGTTTATGAGTTCATAAAGTTCGTTTTGGTATTGGCTACAAAAAATATCGCGCGCGTTTTAACAATGATGACGATGAAGTATGAACTGGAGGTAGTTAAGACCCAATCCACTAAATAGGGTAAAATGAGTTAATCCCATCGAAAAATAATAGCAAATAGCATTTTAACGACCTAAGTTACCATTCCACATGTAGTACATTATGAAACTTCACGCTGCCCTATCTCAGAACTGATTGGACGTGGATTGGATCCTTTTTGCTTATGTTTAAGTCGATAGTCTGCTATGATACAAGTTTATTATGGAGATGAACAAAAGCTAGGTAGTGAAACATCGGCCTACATGGATCAACTATTCGTACTACGTTTTGGTACAGTTTACACAACTAATACATGAAGTATACAAATTCAAACAGCCCATATGAGCGAAGATCTAATTTTTCCGACACATATCCCGGACGATAAACGATAGTTCGCGATAATAATTCACAATGGTGTACTAATTGGATACATTTGTTGTGGTTTAAATTTGGCCAAAATATATCTACGTTGTTTTTCGTTATGGCAATCTATCAAACAACAAAAGGTCACTCTTTTTATTCTTCTTTTTTACGAAATGTAGAAATTTAATGAATTAGGATGAGGAATGGCTTCACCTGCGTTTAGCCGGTATTGCAGCTAGTGTCAAGTAATTAGTCGCAAGATAAAATTCTCTATTTCCCTTTGGTCATGTCATAACTTAAGAACGACTTCACCGATTTCATTCGTATTTTTTACAGTTTTCTAATACTTTGTAGAAGGGTCTTATGGAAAAGAAAGTTTAAAATAATGAGGGCTCCTAAAGGTCGCGCGTACGAAGTCGCGAGCTCGGCCAGTTGTAAATAAAAATGGGTAATGAACGCAAGAAAGATGGCTGGATGGATGGATTTTTTTTTTTTTAACGAAATGAGCGAAATGATGATATTTAATGGAATAAGATGAGGAATGGCATCACCTGCGACTAGCGCGAGTATTTCGCCAATGTCAAGTAATTAATAGCAAGGACAAATTCAATAAATACACATTATAAATAAAAATGGATAATGACAGTGATAAAGATGGCGGATGACTCCATGAAAAATATTATCATGCTGCGAACTGTAGGTACTGACATTTACGCTTGGGCCCAACCACAGATAAACAACATTTTCAGCTGTAAAATACACATTTGACTGTAATATTTGTACTTTCAGTTCATGACGCGATAATTTTTGTTGCTCCATGTATTTTCCTGCATTTGTTTTTAGCAAATAAACGTTTTAAGCATGGTCACGGCCGGACACAGCAGTTGACTGATGACTGAACTATAATTTTATAACCACAGTTGTGTCAGCACGCATGTCAAGACAAGACCTTTGTCACGGATATGCTCGCTCGCTCTGTCTAATTTCATACGAGAAAAAGAGACAACATCAAGATATTCCGTGACATACGTCTCATCTTGGCACACATGCTACAACTGCAGACCTAACATACACTGGATTTTAAAAGCCTTTTCAAAGTAGCGTTTTATACGAGCGTATTATCTTAATAAATAAATCAATATCGCGAGACAACACATACTCAGCGTATGGTCTATGGGTACCATACAATTGACTGGGGGCGATTCTAGTTGCACCTAGACCAGAGCAAACTCCGAAAAGGCCATATTTGCCACTAGCGGGAATCAAACCCGCAACCACCTTGTTCAGTGATCTGAGCGGCCTACGCTCTAACCAACCCGTCATCAACAAAGTCAAAGTCAAATTATTTATTCTGTATAGGCCTATGGGGACACTTACAAATTGTCAAGTTTACTTTTTTTTCTCGTACTACGTAGGTACGTTTACGTCTCTTCAACGTAGCTCGTGATTGCATATTCAAATTATCTTACCAATAGCAGACCTGATGATGAGCTGGTTATGCAGTTCAATCTTGCTGAAGATGCCCCAACTGGATTTCCCTTCAGGGATAGGATTATTTCGGATCCAGCCCCCGCACGCGAACTCGTAGAAGTCCTCGCATGGGTCTTGAGTCTCGTCTAAGGCTCTGATCACCTCGCTAGCGGTGTATATGCATGAGCTCTTGAGGCAGACCGGTGGACCTGGGACAAACGTGACCCATAAAGCTTTAGAGGGTTGAATTTCAGGAGAACAATGCACCCTCTGGTGCACTAAAGTCTCTACTTGAAGTGATAGATACCTCGGCCTCGAAGATTGGCTGAGTAGGAAGTACGATAACAATAATCGATTTGAGACATCCAATTTTATTTACAGGGAAAATTATCTTTCCACTTGTTCACACAGCGACAAGGTAATCCATTGAACGCTAACGAAGTAGTTGTGGATGGAACCTGCCCACCCTCTGGAGTAATTCCATGTCATCACACGCGTCACAGGATCACTGAGAATTTGAGTAATGGAGGCCAAGGAATGCCTTCTAACTGTTAGATGAACGGATGATACCTTTGGTCTCCGGCTGGTAGCATGGTGGGACTGGCAGCTCCGGAGTTCTGATGGTAAGGAGCAGCGTAATCACTAGTAACACCACCAAGAAGAGCACAGCACTAGCGATTAACAGCCCTCGCTCTAGTCTGGTTCGATGTTGCCATCCTATGAACGAGACTCCCTGCAACAGAGACATTTTTTTTACTATTGATTATTTTAAAAATCTTGTCTAATCTAAGATACCTATAATAGAAACCGATTGTAAAATCTTTGAGGTTATAAGACCCTTAAGGGTGAGCGTGAAGGCTGACCTTAAGGTCATTTACGCTTGAGTTCATTTAACCTCTTAGCCTAGTGTGACTTAAACGTATATACGTCGTATAGTTCGTATTACTTTAAGTGGTGGAACAATAAAGAGTTATCTATCTATCATAAAGTTAGGAGGTGACCTTTGCGTGGTCAAAGGCGAGCCTTTTATTACTTAAGGTAAAGCATATCTTGCTCAAATAGGTGTGTATTTCTTAGTCTTGGCGAATACAGATAAAAATAATGGTAAAAATAATTCAAAACATCATCCAGATGATGTAACTAAAGGTACACCGTTTTCTGAGAACGAACTTTCAGATTCGTAAACATAATTAAACTTGTTCATAAACTGTAAACAAATTGTTAGATTTACGCTCAGATATACAGCCAGACTTCCTCAAAAGCGAAATACGTGGCAATATCGCTTCTATTACTTTAAGGCTAAGAATTAAAATTCTGCCAACGGGATTTGGCGTGAGGCGAATCCCGAATGATCTTTGTAAGCCATTTAAATCTCACGCTTTGCGAATAACAGAGTTGATTCTAAACGCGTAACCGTCTAGTAATTGTAGCAATAAATTATATGATTTAAGAGGTACTTATCTAAGTACTTATCCGAAGCTATAATTTTGAATTCCACAAACGTAAAAGTATACTCAGATATACCTAAAATTATTTAAATAAGTCTTGAAGTTTGAATGGACTTTTTTTCGAGGGTAATCTTTGCAGACGAGCGTCTATAAATATTTCCCTTGGAAAAATAAATGTACGGACCTACATACTTACAGAAACGAGTAAATATTATCCATAGATTACTATAATACATTATTTTTAAATGGGACCTAGCCCGCCACACATTCCCATCACTGTTACTCCTAGAAGCCAGGATCGACAGCGGTGTCCATTGAAGACGCCGAGGTTTGACCCTCGGCGTGTCCCGGGGAAAATGCCAAATTGTCTTGGAACCCGCACGAATTTAATTGAAAAAGATGAAAAGGAGTTGGAAGAAAAATGTAAATACTTGAATAATAACGTAAATAATAATACTAGTATAGTAATACCGGCTAAAACCCCACAGGCTATGCAATTACAGCTATAGATTACCTACTGTAGATCCATTATATCACTAGTAGATAGGTACGCTCTGGGTTATCGTGTTGTTTTATGTAAAACACTACGTTGGCTGACATTAATAGGGCATTCAAACACACAATATAAGTGTTATTGTTGCCTTGACAATGGAAGTCCAAGGTCTTCGACGCATAAAAGACCTCTATATTGCAACTTGAATGTGTTATTCTGATTCTAAATGCTACACTAGCCAACATATTCAGTGTTGAGCTAGCAAAACTCGTAAATCTCGAAGCTGGCAACACCAAAGGACGTAACCTTTGACCTAATAAACATAAAGTAGGCATGGGCCAATCACACGAATCCATTCCAAATGATTATTTCGTTAACTTTTAACGGCCGCAGTGTCGTAAATTGGTGTACTATGAGTTTATAGGTTGGCCATAATGCTATTTACCTACTGAGTTGTTTGTTACTCTGTGATTTTGTTAAGTTAAAATATAATATCACGTGTCTTGCATGTTAAAAGGAAAATTTAGCTGAAATTTCGCGGCAGAACTTAATGAACAGGTTTCTTATGAGATTATAAAGTACGCTTACGCGTATGGAGATCATCATCTTGTTGTCTCGTTTCTACAAATTAACAGCAGTTCAGGGTTCGGAGTCACCTGACACTAGGGCTATGGATTAGCTATGATTTAATTTTTTAAAGCTCATGCTTTTCATAAACTTCTTTTGTCGGTTACTAAAATATGACCAGTGTAGTAGACTGAATTCCGTACCAACGGGTCTATAATTCGAGATCTCGGCATCAAGCAGCGTTTATCATTTTCGGTACAGTCTCGTATCCCCACTTTTTTGGTCACGTATGCCGACGAGGGGAGGTGGCTATTGAGCGACTTATGGTCCAGGGAAAGGTTGAGGGTACCAGACCACGAGGAAGATCGCCTATGAGGTGGACTGACCAGATAAAAGCGGCAATAAATGGCTCATCATCACTACATGAATGCACGGGGAAGGCGGCCATCAGAGAAGAGTGACGGCGTGTCCTTACCACCAACACCTGAAGTGAGACCAAGAGTGATACCGACAAAGAAGAAGAGTAGACATTAGACACTATCACCTTGAAGTCATTAGCCTAGTCATATTCTAGCTACAATTGATAAAATATAATCTCCACAATGATAGTGTCATAGGCCTCGGGACCCAGTACCTTTACTCCGCTTTGCAGAAATGAATTCGCATTGTGGCAATGATTCCAATCAAACAAGTGATTGCAGTCGATCAGATTTGTATCCGAGCTGTAACATATGCAAGCAACCAGCCATAAACAATAGATTTCAATCGTGTAAGACTCTAGAGCCATGTAAATACGTACACAAGTAACTATGGTAGGTATTCTAGTTAAAGCGCGGCATTTAGCAATAAAATACATCATATAAATACATCATCACGCCTATATTCCCCGAACGGGTAGGGCGCACTATAGTGCACCCACACTTCGCCGATATATTTTTGGTCCCAATGTTATAAGAGGGCGAGCCTATTGCCGATATACCGGGCAGATTCAGAGGGAGATTTGGTAGATAGTCCATCACGCTGGCTCAGTGCGGGTTGGTGAACTTCACACGTCTTCTGGACGTGCAGGTTTCCTCACGATGTTTTCCTTCACCGTTCAGCATGTGGTAATTATTATTGAAAATGAAAAATGCAATAGAACTATGAAAATAATCGGCTAAAACAGAAAATACTGGCAGCGAGGCGCTGCGTGCTGGTTGGGGAATGAGCTGGATTTTTATGAAAATTTACCCTTAAAGATTGTATTTGTGTGCCAAAAGCCACGCAATCATGTATCAAAACTCCTTCGAGTCCTCGATAACATTTCGTTCGCTTTTTTATAAGTAAATACAGTTTGTTTTGGTATTGACAAAAAATTGGGCGCATGCGTTTTGATGAAGACTATAGAATTTACCACCAAATATATGATCCTTTTACACTGGTGTTGTAAACACTGGAACACTGAAACATTGTTAATTTAAGGATATAAATGTGCACTTACTAAAACCTGGTGGGCAAGGACTTGTAGTCAAATGAACTACGTACTAGCTATAGTCAGACCATTTGTGTCGATCTCCCAACCGCGTCATAAACTATGGTATTGTTGGCCACTTTATGGGATGACGTTCAATTCCAGTTTTATGGGTCATAACCGCTGAGACCTTGTATGAACTGGACTATGAACTAACCACTTTGGATTTTGGACTTTTGGAAAGACAAACAAAACAGTAAATCCTTATTGGAAAAAAGCAACCATGGAGTTTCTTGCCCATCTTCTCCATAGGAAATTCGTTCCGATTGGATGGTAAAGATACTATTATTATAATAAGTATATTGACGATTCATAAGTGCCTGTAGGTATAGATTTACATGAATAAAAAGTCTGATTCTGATTCTGGAGAATTAAAGATAGGTATTTTTACAGTAATTTGTACATAAATAATACAATGTACACTACCAAGAGCTGCCCATATAATATAACTCTCCATAGATTTTTTCTTTTCCCTTTCGTACTGATTGTCTGGAAGAACATAACTTGCACATAACTATTTAGACCTAAGAATGTTATATTTTTGTTTTTTTGTTATTTTTCTTTCATATTTTTTTCTCTCTCTCTATTTGGTGCACACTAAAGAGTACGTACTCTATCTCTATCTATCTATCTTTAAATAATGGATTGATGGTAGTCCAACAAGTCTTGAAGGGTAGTTTGATGGTTTTATGTGAATATCGGAAGCCAATCAGTGGGGCTAGCACACATGTCAAGACTATTGTCACGGATTCACTCGCTCGCTCTCTGTCTTATTTCATACGAGTAAAAGGGGCAACGTCAACATATTCTACAGGAGATAATAAATTAACAAT